>OX155895.1:9889690-10489690 GCA_944588485.1 Phosphuga atrata | reverse complement strand
TGTTCGAAGCAAACTAATTTTGCGTTGATACCTCGTGTCATCGAATAACGGTTTTAATTTTTTCCACACAGGTCACTGTAGTCTCACTTTTGACATGCGCGTATAACGAGGAGTCAATAGTCATCACGAGTTTGGCTTTTGCTTTCTTGTTTTCAGTTTCGGTGATAGACTGGCACATTTTCAATGTCAATTCCCTCGAGTAGCATGAAATTGCTTGTCGCGAATGACCAATCGTCGTAATTTTCGCGGCCCTTGAGCCTTGGCACGTTTACCAGATAGCCGGACGTCGACATTTTTAATCAATCACAATTAAACCGAAAAAAAATTAGGAAAAATGGTACTGGGATATTTGCAATGTGTGATGGATTTGTTTATATACCCCCAAAGGTAGCTTCATTGTTAATACTCCGTTGTAAAACACATTCAACAGGGTAGGTCCTAGAATTGAGCCCTGCGGGGCACCACTACTAATTTGTCGTTCTTCTATTTTCCGGTCTGCTAGTAGTAGTATGCTTCTACTGCTGAGGTAGCTTCATATTATTCGTACTAGGTAAGGATATATGCCCTTTATTGTCAAACTGTCTATAATATGTTTCCAGATGCACAGTTTAAGGCATTCCTAACATCAAATATTACAGAGCACACATGTGCTTAGTCCTCTGCTTACAACCTTTACGGCACTTAGGGCGTTGATAGTATATCTACCTTCTCTAAACCCATATTGTTTTTCCGACAGTCCGACTCCCGCCTCGAGTTCTCCCTTTAATCGTGATAGCAAGAGTTGCTCCAAAAGTTTGCGGGACACATTTAATAGGCTTGTTAGATACGCTAGATACGCTTGCTAGATAGGCCTATAATATATTGGATTTCCTAATGGTTTATCTCCTTTTCTAATGAGGGCAAGTCTTGCTTGCTTCCATCTAGCAGGGAAAGTTCCGGCAGTTAATGGGCTATTCATTACATTTAAAACGAATTTAGATTGGTGACTAGCGGTTATCTTCACGATCTCAGGTTGTATTCCATCGGGATCTGGTGTCCTGCCATTTTTGATACGCTTGCTCGCGGTCAATAGTTCCTCGACCTTGAAAGGAGCCGTAGTTTCGACTTCGGGTTGTACCCAGTCTAAAGGGGGATGTTTCGGGATAGTACGTCTGATACCTGACGCACTGTTTCCATTGTCATTGGGAGATTATTCTGCCGAAATTTCAGGTTCCTTCTAATAATTTGCGCATAGTTTTTTCCAGTGATTTTGTATGAATTTGTTTATGAGTTGGCGTAGCTCCTGTTTTGCTCCCTTATATTCTTGTTTTAGCAGTTTGACACTCTTCGCATGCTTGTTTTGCTCTTTGGCGTTGGTAGTTTCTTCTGGCGGCAACGCAGACAAATCTCGTGTCAGCAAATACTGACTTGTTTCTTTTATGACCTTTCTTGGTCAGAGAAGCATCACATACTTTTTTCATCACTTGAAGAGGTAGAAGACTAAACAAAGATGACTTAGCCAGATAAGAATAGGTGGACAAAATGAGAGTTTTTTTATGGCGCGTAGCTGGCATAATATAATTGCACAGACAAGTGGTCCCCATGAACTAGCTGTAACTGGTAAATATTATTCCAACAGGAACACCCTGTAACCGCTCTTTGCATTACTTCAGGGTGTGTATTAAGTTTTCTACCTATTTTTCTACCTAATTTCCGTAACTTCTTCAATCTGTCAAGGGTAAAAATTGAGGTAAAAATTATTCTACATTACCATCCGTTTCTAAATTCGGTTCTCTCCTTGGTGCCTTTCTTTTGCTTTCATTATGTCCCTCATCATCGCCGTTATTGCGTTCCAGTCTGCTTCTGTTCTAAGGAGTAAGTCTGTCAAGTTTGTTGTTGAAACTACTCTGCCGCATAACTGACTTGCTGTTAGTCTGTAGTCTTTCCATTTTACGCAATGAAAGATGTGATGTTCGGCGGAGTCGATCTCCAGACAGAATCAGCAGGGGTTATCTTTCTTTTTGATTTTAAAAAAGGAATGATCTAAAGACCCCATGTCCAGTGTAGGCCTGGATGACATAGTAGTCAACCTCTCCCTAATTTCTTTCATTCCACCGTCTCACGTCCTTAACCTTTCTATACACGCGTGTCGGTCTCACAGACCGAAGGGTTCTTAGACTGCGTATTCTGAGAAAACTAGACACGCTTGAGTGCTCATGTTCCCGATAACTTCTCAAAACTTTGCGTTTATTCTGTCTAGTTTGAATATATATGTTTCCTTTTTTTAATTTTTTTTTATTTTCGTTATTTTTTTATTTTATTATTGTTATTTTTTTTTAGCCATGTAATAAAATATATAATCTGTTGTCACATAGATTTAGTTTTAACTGAATTTGTATTTATAATTTAGTGTTAAATTCAAATTATTTACAAGTCGGTGTCTCAGACCGACGCGTGTATTTGTGTCATAAAAAAAAACGCGTGTATAGGAAGTTTAATAAAAGTTTTCGTCCATCCGTCGTATCCTTCCAATCTCTGCTGCCACTCATCCACGCACATGTTTTTTGCAACACCTTCTATACCCGTGTCGATATATGCTTACCATCTCCCGAACCTTCAACTCGATAGGCGGAAGTGAGGCTAAAGCTGTTGCTGCAGCAGTGGATACGGTTCTGTATGCCGATATCACTCTAAGAGCCATTTTTCTATTTAGGGCTTCTAACTTGTTTCGGTACAAAGAATACTTAAGCGCCTGTGACCAGATTGGTGCCCCGTACATGATAGTTGGGGACGCCGCAAACATATGCAATCGGCGTTTCCTTTCGCGCGGTCCCCATAGGATTGGGGTGATTCTAGTGAGAGCCATTAACGATTTATGGACTTTCTCGCACTTGTTCTTGATGTGAGTGGTCATACGAGTATTTTTCTCCAAGTATACACCCAAATACTTGATAGCCTGCTTATTTGTAATCATAGTATTACCAATTTTTACCAACAGATTTTTAAGTTTACTTCTAGAATAAGAATTACCATTTCGGTCTTAGCATGTGCCATTTTAATACCCATTGTTGTCAACTATTGCTGTAGTATTTCTACAGCATTTTGAGCGGCTTCCAGGTCGGCCAGGTCGTCGGCATAGGCCACCGAGGTCACGTTTTTTCCATGGTCCAACTGTCGGATTTTGTTGTTACATATGTTCCATAAAGTAGGTCCTAATATGAAGCCCTGTGGGACACCGCATGTTGTTTCAATTTTTGATCCGTGAATGGTAATAATATATCGGTTGGTGAGGTACGACGGGACCATTTTTACCAAGTTTGAGCTAATGTCCGCTGTAATTAACGCGTCTATTATTTAAACCCACTGAGCTGTTATATGCGTTTTTTACGTCCTGGGTAATTAGTACAGCAAACTCTTGGTTCTTGTATGTCTTTTCTCTGATTGAGTTCGGTGTCTCCATGATTTTAGAGAGCGCATCTATAGTCGACCTGCCTGCGCGAAACCCGTACTGTCTGTGTAGTAGTATTTCTTATATTACTAGTTCGCCTTAGCACTATAGCATTATATCATTAGCATAAGCATTGCTAATAATATACCTGGACTGTCTAGTATACATATTGGCCGATATATTTTTTCGTCTGCCGGGTCTTTTCTAGACTTTTCAATAAGTTGTTTCGTGCCATCTTCAAGAGTCGAGCCACCTTCCAAATATCATGAAATTCTCCCTTGTATAGGGAGGCATTCACCACTCTTTTCTGATTTCTTATTGAACAAATTTGGATTTATTATTTTCTATGACCTTAAGCACGTCTGGAGATATACAATCAGGACCTGGTGTTTTCCCTGACTTAATTCGTGGCGCTGTTGTTAAAATTTCTTCTAGGCCAAAGGGCTTTATCTCTATGTGTTGGGGAACCACCCAATTGATTTTTTGTCTTAAACCACCCAAGCGCCCAATTGTTTTTTGGTCTTTTTAGGGTTCCGTACCGAAAACGGAACCCTTATAGGATCACTTTGTTGTCCGTCCGTCTGTCTGTCTGTCTGTCTGTCTGTCTGTCAAGACCATTTTTCTCAGGAACGCGTAGAGGTAACAAGTTGAAATTTGTATCAACTCGGGTCTGCGGTCTCTTTCAGCTGTGAAAAAATGAAACTTGTAAGTCAACGCGATCAAAAGATATGACCGTTTATGTCGCATATTTTGCGATTTCACAAGGGAATCAAAACCTATAGGATATTTCCCGTTGGCCTAGAATCATGAAATTTGGCAAGAATCGGTGTCTTACAGTACATGAAAAGGGAAAAATCTGAAAACCGTAAATATGTAGTTTAATTTCAAGAAAAATGCGAATTTACTATTAGAAACTTATGAAAATACACTAATGTTGTCGTAGTGGTATTGTCAGGCTCCAGAAACATATGGGTTGCATACAGTTAGGTCTTCCTCGGTTAGGTCCGAAGGTTAAAAAGTATGTGTTGGCACCAAGCTGTTTATTCTGAATTTTCTTTGTTTATATTCGTTATGCATTTCATCACGTACGCTCTATATACATAATATATACAGGGTATATATTATGTCTAAATTTTGCTTATAACCGACATGCGACATACTCAAGTCCCGTAACATCCTGTATATATTATATTTCGTTTAATTTTTCTTTATAATCTACATATACTTAAAACACGTACGGCCTATATTTTTTGGTAGTCAATTGCCCAAAAGCAGTCAATGGAACAACTGATGTTAAGAGTATCGAAATAGATCTACAAATAGTTAATATATTAGTTTATATTAGATCTAGAAATAGTTAGATCTTAATATAAGTTAGTGAATAAGTGTAATACTAAAATAAAGTTTTCTTTTTATAAGTTTTAAAATATTCGCGTTATTTAAAAAAAAATACCCTGTATACCTTTATACGGGGTATATAGGTATACAGGCAAAATTGAGCAGTAAAAACAAATAGTGAAGTTCCAGAACCCTTAAACACTCATAGTGAATGGGGGATGTATGGTAACAAAATATAGGGTAGAATTCCATTGTACGACAGCGACATCTTGAGGTTATGCTTGCAGCGGTACTAAGATGGTCGTGATTTCAGGAGGGCCACTTGTCAAGTTAACTGAATGTGATTGCTACGTCCTCCACAAAAAAAAGATACCTTACTTACAAGTTTGTACGGAACCCTCGGGCGCGAGTCACAATTCGCACTTGGCCGGTTTTTTGGACAAGATGAGACTAGACTGAGCAGACTGGGCGAACGAGAATAGAGAGATAAATTAACTCGAATAAGAATAGAAGACTAAATTAAATGGCTAAGACTTGACTAAAAAAGATTAAGGCTTGACTAAAGAAGTAGATGTATCCAAATAGACCCGCAACAATAGATACACAAGGTTAGATGGAAAAGACTATACAATGAAGACTGTAGGATCAAGATTAGTAGCACAAGATCCGTATAGTTATATATATATATATATATATATATATATATATATATATATATATATATATATATATATATATAACTATACGGATGAGATGATCTGAGAAGGCAGACAATCCAGACAGTGCAGAAAGACGAGATATAAATTAGATATATACAGAAATAAAAATCTCGATTAATTATAAATAATTCAAATTAATGTTTTTCCAAACATTACCATAAATATTTTCTACAAATTTTCAGTGTTTCTCTAATCTCGCATTCTAAGGTTTCCTTACTAATACAATATATGTTTCAACTATACAAAATATATGTTCTATATTTGTTTTATTAACATTCTAAATGTTAATAAAACATACCAAACAAAATATACTTTGTCCAAATCGGATTTCTTCGAATTGTCATATAAAACCTGTTATCTTACCATCGCCGCATTCGCAATGTAAATAAAACTAGTTCTATCTCGTTATCATATCACTCGCGGTTAATATTTTACGTAAACAGTATTTTTATGTTTCCGATAGTAACACGCACAAAACAAATAAAAAAACCTAGCTACAACTAATATAGTTTACTTGCGAAGTTGTTGAATTGTTATTAACTTATTATGCAAATCAAAGAATTTTCAATACAAATTTGAAGTTAGCGGATAGAATATTTTTTCAATTAAAACTTTATTCGCAAATCGTTCCGAAAAGGACGTGTAGTTGCTTCCATTGAAATTCTTAATTTGTTTTATTAAAAAAAAGATGTATTTCAAAATAAAATCTCTAGATTGAGTAAATAAAAAAATATATATTATTTCAATATATATTAATAATAACAATTTTTATTATACTGAAAAGTACAAATAGAACAAAAGTATATATCATTTTTAATTATAATCAAATTATTCAAGAAATTTCTATCAACGTTTTCTCGCATTTTTTAAGTTTCATACTAATTCACTTTGTCTATTGTGCCTCTTCTTGTCTTGGAAAGAGTCCGTTTAGGTTTGCCGACCTATGGCTGCTTCAGTAAACCCCAGATTGAGTAAATAATAAAATATATATATTATCAAGTTATTTCGTTATATAATAATAACAATCATGATTGTATCAACTTATTAAAGCGTAATGTAGCTTAAATATATACAAATATTCAACCTTTCCGAAGCTCTATAACATTATCAAGTCTTTTTAGGACTACAAAACAAATCTCATGTTGTAACACAACATATATTTGTAAGCTATTTACTAGTCCTCTGTACACTTGCGTGGCACTAAACAAGAACCAGATAAATTACATTGTTTTTAAGATCACTTCTTTCTATTTAACCCAAGTGAACAGTCATCTGCAGACGCGTTTCAAGATATATCTATCATCAGTGCAGCTTTGCGGTTGACTATATGTATTTATTTAAGCTATATTCTGCTTTTATAAGTTGGTATGATTGTATCTATAATTAGTTCGTTTTCAACTTAATATTAAATTATCATTTAAATTAATAACTTAAACTTTTTGAAGAGTTGAGATATTTCCACACACATGACATATTATAACCTATTCTCGATGGGTTGGCATATGTTTTTCAAACTAATGTAAGTGTATTCCATTTTATAATTCAAAAGAGCAAAAGTGAACTGATGAGAGATAGATCTCGAAACGCGTCTGCATATGGCTATTCAGTTGGGTTAAATAGAAAGATGTGATCTTAAAACAATGTTATTTATCTGGTTCTTGTTTAGTGCCCAGAAAGTGGACTGAGGACTTGTAAATAACATACAAAAGTCTCAAAAACCTAACTACTGTTTGCTAAACAGATTGAGGTAAGAGAACATGCCCAGGATGTAATTATTGGCGTTAACGGTAAAGCAGCTAACTTGAAAAAGAAAGTATTTTAAATAACAAGTCTTTTATAAAAAGACTTGTTAATTAAACTAAAAACTAAATTATGGTTTTCCCTTATGATGGAAATTCCAATAAAATTGTCTTGGTCTAGAGGTTTGTCTAGAGGTTCTATAACAATAGACAAAAAATTTAGTATTATTGAAGTAACGGCATTTAAATATGCAATTTTAAATAATTTATTAAAAATTATTAAAAAAAAAAAAATTTTCTTTTTCTTTTGTATTTATGTTTTCGTACCTAGAATTTAACATTTTTTCATATATTTTATTTCAGATATCTTTTAAAATGCATTTTTTTTTAAATGCATATATTTTATAGAGCATATTTTCATTTTTATAGAGCATATTGTAAGCGCTTAAAGTAAATTTTTAAAAGCATATTTTTGGTTGCCCTACTAATTAGATATGGAATCTGAGGGAAACAATCCTACAAAACCGCAAGCAGTATGTTACAGTAAGAAGTGGAAATGAAACAGGAAAGTCCAACATCATTTGTACCAATATTGGGGTCCCTCAAGAAAGCGTTCTTGCACCAACACTTTTTTTATAGTACACAACCGACTTAATAAGTTATATAAACGGACAATATTGTACATTGTATGCAGATGTTACAAATTTACAATAAAATACCAAACACAATTGTAAACGAAACCGATTATTTTATTTATTTTAACTTTAATTAACTTATAGGAGCATCTTTCACTTAGATTTTTATTGTTTGGTTAATAAACCTAATAATGGCAAAATGGTAATAATAATAATAATTGTATTTCCAGTCGTACCGATATTTTTTTAATTTATCATGTATTATAATGATGGACAAATCTTCATATACCACTTAAAGCTATTGCGGTGTTAGAAGTAACAATAAAGATTTTATTATACTTAGTTTTGTCTTCAAAATGCAAAAATAATTCGGAAACAAAGCGAAATTTCGGAAAAATAAACGAACAAAATTTGAAAAGAAGCAAATTTTCTATAAAAAACCTTACTACTTGTAATTTTTTGTCTGTCAAGCTGGTAATAATCAACTTTCAAAGAAAGATAAATGTTGTTCATGTTTAATATTTTTCTTGCTTCAAAGATTCTAAAATAACCTATGAAAAGAAATTTTGAAAAATATTTCAAACAAAACGTGTAGAGAATAAAATTTTCTATAATAAACCTTGTTATCTAATGATTTTCTGTCTGTCAAGTTGGTAGTAATTAAGCTTGAAAGAAAATAAAAAGCTTATTTTACATGGTTCCTGTTTTAAAATTACAAAAGCAAAACGTTTCTATGAAATTTTTGCTGTTAACAACAGTTAACAACAAACCAACATGTGATCAACCACACACGCACTGCGCGTAATCAAATAAGAAAAACATAATTTCTCAACTTTGCTGTAAGAAAAGTAGAGTTGGCAACGCCGAGATGATTGCATACGCACACTTTTTGTCACGTGACCAGAAATTTACGAGCCGTTGCAATGTCAATTTTTAGGACAACAAAAACACGAATATTTATTGAACCAGGCAACATAGAAGCTTTATTTTTGCTTTCCGATCTTAGTTATACAGTGCCAAAGACGATTAATAACAATAAAAGTCCGAAACCCTAAGTTTTAATTAAATTAGTAATCTGCACCTTACCCAACGTGGATGCCTTGAATCTATTCTCAATTTATGCACTTTTATTAGTTTATGTAAAATAATGAAATACAAATAAATATTTAAATAAATGCTAAATAGTAACTGGTCATGAAGGTCTTAAAAGTGTCACCTTTGGCTCTAGTGCTTTTGCGCTCGGAGGGAATATTCTAGAAGTTCTATTTGACACATTTTTCAAAATTTCGCCGAATACCAGAGTTGTTTTCGCAAGAAAAATATAAAACATAAACAAGATTTTGACTTTGTTTATTGTTGATACTACCAAATTGACAGAAGTAAGATAACAATGTTAATAAATTATACATAAGCAGAAATAAAAATCTAGATTATGCAATCAGCAAATATTCTCATATTCAATTACACACTCGGTTCAAATATCACAATTTAAATGATGACATGGAAAAAACTCAATAAACCCAATTATTCTAATTTGTGTGTTTCCCAATTTCGCGAATATATTTTTAAAGATTTCCCGGCAAACATATTTTGCCTTATTATCTTTAATTACTTTGTTATTTCTTACATTCGCCATTCACAAGAAAATATGCTCAGCAGAACGTAAAATTAGTTATCCAACTCGGAGTCAATATATCATAATTGCACAACAACGAACATGAAAAAAGAATTACGAAAATGGGACAATTCACGACAAAATTGATTCTCGCAACGACAGGAATATAACAATAATGTGCCCCAATTTTGTGCCCGAGGTTAGATCCTATTACTATAGACTTATCGGAAAACAACATAAATTTCATAGAAACGTTTTGCTTTTGTATTTTTAAAACAGGAACCATGTAAAATGAGCTTTTTATTTTCTTTCAAGCTTAATTACTACCAACTTGACAGACAGAAAATCATTAGATAACAAGGTTTATTATAGAAAATTTTATTCTCTACACGTTTTGTTTGAAATATTTTTCAAAATTTCTTTTCATAGGTTATTTTAGAATCTTTGAAGCAAGAAAGATATTAAACATGAACAACATTTGTCTTTCTTTGAAAGTTGATTATTACCAGCTTGACAGACAACAAATTACAAGTAGCAAGGTTTCTTATAGAAAATTTGCTTCTTTTCAAATTTTGTTCGTTTATTTTTCCGAAATTCCGCTTTGTTTCCGAATTATTTTTGCATTTTGAAGACAAAACTATGTATAATAAAATCTGTATTGTTACTTCTAACACCACAATAGCTTTAAGTGGTATATGAATATTTGTCCATCATTATAATACATGATAAATTAAAAAAATATCGGAACGGCTGAAAATACAATTATTATTACCATTTTGCCATTATTAGGTTTATTAACCAAACAATAAAAATCTAAGTAAAAGATGCTCCTATAAGTTAATTAAAGTTATAATAAATAAAATCATTAATACAATACATCGGTTTCGTTTTTAATTGTGTTTGGTATTTTATAGTAAATTTGTAACATCTGCATACAATGTACAATGCTGTCCGTTTATATAACTTATTAAGTCGGCTGTGTACAATAAGAAAAGTGTTGGTGCAAGAACACTTCCTTGAGGGACCCCAATATTGATGCAAATGATGTCGGACTTTCCTGTTTCATTTCCGCTTCTTACTGTGACATACTCTTACGGTTTTGTAGGATTGTAGTCCTCTCGTGGCTTTCCCTCGGATTCCATATCTAATTAGTTTGTTTAGAAGTGTTTTGTGCGAGAGACAATCAAACGCCTTAATTAAGTAGGACTATTCTGCGACTTAATTAAGGCGTTTGATTGTCTCTCTTGGCGCTTGATTGGTTTATTTCCAATGTCTACTTCTTTTAAAATAGTGCTGTGGAACATAGATACACTGAATTGATAAATTCACTATGTTTTAACCACAGTTAATTCTGTAAAATATTCACTCGCCCTATCGTAACTTTAGTCAATTAAATCAATAAGAACCCCAATGAACTACAAACTTGTAATTAAGTGTGGTTAGAACAAAGTGAATTTATCAATTCAGTGTAAATATGGGTTACCACTCAGAAACCAACCTCTATTCTTCTTCTTCGTGTTTCGAATAGGCCTACTTTGGACCACGCTTGTTCACTTGGTTCGCTTGGATCATGAGGTAGTGGACGGGCCCTTCCCTCTTTAATCATCTAAAAAACTTCTTTTACTAATATTTCATTCCCCAACGTAGACACTTTCATACCTTGACACTATCACTGCTGCCTCTACTGCAAATTTATGTAAATATTAGTTTTTTTCAACACCCGGCGTACTCCTGTCTAGTTGCAGAGTTCTTTTTATAAACTACAACTATAGCTTTTCTATTTGCTATCTCATTCATACCCCATATTTCCGCTCTATACATCAAATAGTCTGAACACACGCTTTCCACACTATCAGTTTTGTAACGAAACTCTCTTCAAATTTGTCTTTCTATGCATTCCAAACATGTAAGCAGCCACTGTTTTTTTTGTGTGGTGGTCGTTTGGCTGCAGAGACTTTCTGCACTGCGACCAACTTGATCTATTGTGGAGTAGTTATTAGTATATATATATAGTATTGTATTGTTGGAGTAGATTGCATCGCTTCTGTTATACCCAAGCACGCAATCTTTTGTGGCATGCTTTAGGTCTTTTTTTTCCTTTGTGTTGTACCACCATACGAGTGAACCGTAGGTGATAATCGGTCTTACCACTGCTGTGTAAGACCATAGGACCATTTTGGGTTTTAGTCCCCATGTTTCCCCAAAAAGCTTAGGGCAGATCCAAAAGGCCGCTGTGGCTTTTGAGAGCGTTTTGTTCAGATGCGAGTTCCAAGTAAGTTTCTTATCCAAGGTTACCCCTAGATATTTCACCTCCTCGGAGAACTCTAACGTCTGACCATCAATGCTCGGAGCTTTCAAGTTTAGCTTCCTCTTTCTGGTAAAGGGGACCATTACTGTTTTTCTCGGGTTGACACTAAGGCCCTCCTTCTTGCTCCAACAATTGATGATGTTAAGTGCACTCTATGCAAGGTTCATGATTGTACTACCAAACTTACCCCTTATTATGATGGCAACATCGTCTGCATAACCAACCGCCTTATACCTGTTCTTTCTTAGCACATCTAGGAGATCATCAACTACCAGGCACCACAGCAGAGGCGATAACATCCCCCCTTGTGGGTAGTTTCTCTCTGTGGTTACCGTCCTCGTTGATCTCCCCAGTGCGGCGGTAATTTTACGATTGGTCAGCATGTCTTGAATCCACTCAATGATAGGGTCCTCGATCCCTTTGTTAGTGGCTGCATTCTTTATTGTTAAACGGGTTGTGTTGTCAAGCGCTCCCTCTATATCTATAAAGTTACCTACTGTAATTTCTTTGCAGTCCAGTGCTGATTCCAATGTGGTCGTTATCCCGTGTAGAGCGTCCACTGTAGAATTGTCTGGCTGATAAGCGTATTGGTGCTTATGGAGAGAACTTCTTTTGAGAGGTCTGCACCGTATGTGATTTTCCACAATTTTTTCAATTGTTTTCAGGAGGAAGGAAGTGAGGCTAATTGGTCGGTAGGACTTTGCCAGGTCTTGAGGCCTGCGCCCTGCCTTAGGGATGAATATCACCTTGGCCTCTTTCCATTCCAGCGGTATATACGCCAGTCGAAAGCTGGCCATAAATATCTCGGCAATGCATGGGGCTATTGTGTCGATCCCTTTATGCAGCATTGCCGGGAAAATGCCATCAGGTCCGGCAGACTTAAATGGCTTAAAACTGTTAAAAACAGCCCATGCGATTTTTTGAACAGTAAATATGGCTGTTGCCATGTTTTTTGCAGATTTTGGTTGGGCGCTTCATCCGCGATATCCCTTCACCAGTTATAGTTGATTTAGAGCCGGGAAAGTGCGTCTGCAGTAAAACGCTCAGACTTTCCTCTAAATCTTTGGTATGCTTACCACTCGGTGTCTTAATATTTCATTTGAGTGGTCCTTTGCCAAAACCTTTTGCAGCCTTGCCGTTGGGGCCAATTGACCAATGCCCTCACAGAAGTCACGCCAGGTTTTCCTTTTCGACCTTTTCAATTCTTTATTGTAATCAGTAAGTGCTACTCTGTAGGCTTCCCAGTTGCCTGTTATTTTCGCACCGTTGAAAGCTTTCTCTGCCGTCTTTCTCAGACGTCCTAGCGCTTTGTTCCCCCCAAAGGAACAGCCCTTGATTTTTGCATCTTTTTGAGAGGACTAATGGTCTCATAGGCGTGTGTTAGAACGCCTTTCAGATGAGAAGATGCAGCTTCCAGCTCGTCTGTTGTGTTTATTATGAGGCGGAGATCTTCGGTTTCCTGTCTGAGGATCTCCTTGTAGAGGTTCCAATCAGTATACCTAGCGTTCCTGCGTTCTATTACCACATTGTGTACCTCACCTAAGTGGAACTCAATCTTTTGGTGGTCTGACATTAATGCTCGTCGAGTACTCGCCAATATATGATTAACACTGTTGTAAAAGCATCAGCTAAAGTCAAATCTAAAACCTCCTGTCTGATTGCGTTTACAAAGGTGGGTTGGGCTGTAAACCCACCTTTGTAAAACGATCTTTATTAACGATCAAATGAACATCCACCGGTTTCTTTATTACATATAAACTTATTGTGCTTCTTATTGGACCCATTACTACAAAAGATATGTCCAGAGTATTTGAAACTGCTAACCTGTTGTATTGCCCTTTCACCCCACATCATGTTTTCCTCTTTCTTACCCACTTTCTTTCTACACACATAGTCTTATCTACATTTATACTTAACCTTCTTTCGTTAAAATATTTTTTAATCCTTCCAAACCTCTTTTACATCTCCCCTTTCGTTCTTGCTAAAGAAATAATTTCATCGTCGTATGGAAGCGACCATGCTTTCCCACTGCCCATTACCACTGCTTCTGCCTGCCCATTTTTAAAACCTTTTCTAAGTCAGAAATGAAAATATTAAATAGGAGAGGACCAAGTGAACAACCTTGCTTTAACCTTTTCATAACCCAGTATCTTTCGGACATTTTCTTACTCATTCTTACTCCGCAGCTTGTACTGCCGTATAGGTCTTAAACCGCCTTTACCAATCACCCGCTAATCTCTTTTCGTCTTATCAATTTCCTTAGCATCTTTCGGTTTACTGTGCAATATGCCGCTTTGAGATCTATGAATAACGCGTATACCTTTCCACCTTGCTCTATCAGCTCTTGCTCTATCGGCTCTTGCTCTATCACGTATTGTAAGCTAAAGGTAAGATAGCAACGGTTGCAAATGCAATTGAACGACAAGATGATCTTTAAATATGTTAAATAACGATAAAATACATATTTTAAGGGCGGAAAAAAATAAGTAAGAGACAAAATATTAGTTGTAATGGCAGAAAATAAATTATAATTATAAATTATCTACAAATATTTGAAATACCAACTACATATACTTTTTACCAACTAGAAATTGTGAGTGAACTACAAGTTATTTGTTGTGTAATATGTAATTCTCAAAGTTGGGTTATTGTAGGTTGGATTACTTAACCTAACCTCTTGGATAATAGCTTTTTCATGCGGAAAATCGCAGCTAATTTGAAACTTCGCAATCGACATGTTTAGGTACCATTGATATTTTAATAGTAGTTTATGATACAATGATATATCACATTTTTCAAGGAATTTGTATAATATCAATTGGTCTCAGGTCGCTAGCCCTTTATACTTTTTAGTACACTAAGGATTGAATATTTAGGCGAAACCAAACTAATTATAGATACAATCATATCAACTTATTAAAGCGAAATATAGCTTGAATATGTAAAAATATCCAACCTTTCCGAAGCTTTATAATATATATTATATAAGTCTTTTCGAGACTTTTGTATGTTATTTGCTAGTCCTCAGTCCACTTTCTTGGCACTAAATAAAAAGCAGACAAATAACATTGTTTTTAAGATCAAATCTTTCTATTTAACTCAAGTGAATAGCCATATGCATACGCGTTTCGAAATCTCTTTCGAATTATAAAATGGAATACACTTACATTAAAAACATGTACCAGGCTATCGAGGATAGGTTATAATATGTCATCTGTGTGGAAATACCTCAACTTTTCAAAAAGTTTCAGTTATTAATTTAAATGATAATTTAATATTGGGGTGAAAACGAACTAATTATAGATACAATCATACCAACTTATTAAAGCGGAATATAGCTTGAATAAATAAATAGAGTCAACCACAAAGCTGCACTGATGAGAGATAGATCTCGAAACGCGTCTGCTGATGACTGTTCACTTGGGTTAAATAGAGAGATGTGATCTTAAAAACAATGTTATTTATCCGGTTCTTGTTTAGTGCCACGAAAATGTACAGAGGACTAGTAAATAGCTTACAAATATATGTTTTATGAGATTTGTTTTGTAGTCTTAAAAAGACTTGATAATGTTATAGAGCTATAATGCTATAAAGTTATATTTAAGCTACATTCCGCTTTAATAAGTTGGTACAATCAGGATTGTTATTATTGTATATCGAAATAACTTATATATTTTATTAGATATTATATATTTTATTATTTATTCAATCTGGGGTTTGCTGAAGGTCGGCAAACCTATTCGGATTCTTTTTCAAGACAAGAAGAGGCACAATAGACAAAGTGAATTTGTATCTTTTTTTTACATCTTTTTTTTTAATAAAATAAATTAAGAATTTCAACGGAAACCACCAGAGGTGGTACACCTTTTCGGATTCTTTTTCCAAAAATCAAAGCTTTGAACTGGATCTTATTTATATTTATAAAACAATTTGCGAATAAAGTTTTAATCGAAAAAATGTTCTATCAGCTAACTTCAAATTTGTATTGCAAATTCCTTAATTTGCATAATAAGTTAATAACAATTCAACAACTTCGCAAGTAAACTATATTTGTTTTGTGCGTGTTATTATCGGAAACATAAAAATACTGTTTACGTAAAATATTAACCGCGAGTGATATGATAACGAGATAGAACTAGTTTTATTTACATTGCGAATGTGGCGATGGAAAGATAACAGGTTTTATATGACAATTCGAAGAAATCCGATTTGGACAAAAGTATATTTTGTTTGGTATGTTTTTTTAACATTTAGAATGCAAATCGTTGATTAAATATAGAACATATATTTTTTATAGTTGAAATATATATTGTATTTGTAGGGAAATCTTAGAATGCGAGATTAGAGAAACACTGAAAATTTATAGAAAATATTTATGGTAATGTTTGGAAAAACATTTTGATTATTTTATTTAGTTTCCGTTTTTTTTAAGTGAAATTTGTACAAAATATATTTATTACGAAATATACCAATGTTTAATTTTAGATTATCATATCAATATAATTTAAAGTTGCCGACAATAATTTTATTATCGACAAATATGCGGGAACCTTGAAACGTGAGATAACAAATGGAAATTTGTTAAAAATATTTTGAGGAGTATGATATCTGAATACTACTCGGTGGATTTGACTATATATGCCATGACAAGACATGACAAGACGTGGTAAGACTTGAAAAGATATACCTACATGGCAATACATGACAATACATAACAAGACATGGCAAGACATGACAAGACATAACAAGACATGGTATGACATGATAAGATATGATATACAGGACAGTGCAGGACAAGCCCAGTTAATACCCAACACGACTCAACTAGACCAGATAAGACAAAACAGATAAGACTGGATAAAAAAGTCAATACTTGACAATACACGGCAAATACAAAATACTATATAAGGCCTAGGCCGCACTACGGCTAAACCGCCGCGGTTTTTAATCGCGTGATTTTGTGACTCAAGTAAGGCCGAAACCGCACTAAGGTTTTTTCCCGCGACCGGTAACCGCTATAACCGCGAAACCGCTCGAGAAACTCACAGTACGCTATGAGAAAAATCAGTCGCGGAGAAAAACCGCAACTGGGGCCACTTGTATTAGTTTACTTGAGCCACAAAATCAAGCGATTAAAAACCGCGGCGGTTTAGCCGTAGTGCGGCCTAGGCCTAAGCTAATACAAGCGGCCTCACTTGCGGTTTTTTCCCGCGACTGATTTTTCCCATAGCATACTGTGTGTTCCTCGATCGGTTTCGCGGTCATAAATATAATACAAGGCGAATGAGCCCAGGCAACCGCCAAACAACTTAGACGTATAAAATTTGCTCGTAGAAATTGTGTATTTTGAGTAGTGAAAATTCGTAGGGAGAGAAGTTTATAGTGAGGGGCAAGGGGATAACATTGGATTGTTAGATGAGTGTAAAGAAAAATTGTGTAAGAGTAAAATGAATTGGTTTCAAGAAAATTATCTTTCGTAATGTAAAATTTATTTAATGTCAAATTTTCGTTTTCTTTTTCTTTGTCTTCAAGTCCTCAACGACAGCGAAGGGTAGATGAAGATTATCACAACGGCGGAACTAGCGGAAGAGGCAGCCTTGTTTTTAGGGTTAACATTAAATTAAAAAATCCTAACATGTCTGTTTCCGAATCGGGCGGTGTTTAGTCAGTGTCTTAGTCAGTCTCTCTTTAGTCAGTGTTTAGTCAGTCAGTTTAGTCAATCCCCATGTTAGGGGCGGCTGGAAAAGAATAATCTAAGACTAACAATCTTAGTTTTAACTCTAGACAAGCGTCTACCCACATTGAAAAAATAGGATAATTATGATGTGTATTGTAAAAACCAATATTACTGCAGGTGGCCAATCCACCACTCCTGAAAGGAGTGCAATCAGACGTTCAGATTCTGGAGAGTTTGCACCATCACGCAAGGAATAATTAGAGTATCCTGAAAACCTTTGTAATCTCAAATTGAAATTTAAGAAAAAATATAAATTTATTTATTTCTCTGGAAAGTTAAGAAACTAAAGCAAATGATAAAATTTTTGAACAGCAACAACATCCTGCTAGCAGCCATCCAAGATATGCTGATTATCTAAATATGGATAGTGAAAACTATCGAATTTTTAAAGGAAAACTGGCAGTGAGACTTTCCAACACATCTCAGAATTTTAGGAACAGCCTTCGCAGTTCACAGAAGTATAATTAGAAATGTTGTTGATTTTGAATCCTTTAGTGACAGACTCTCTCTTATAACAATTAAATGCAAAAATAAATATTAGTCAATATTCAACTGGCACGCACCAACAAATCAAGATAACAAAAGAAAACGAGACAAAGTAGAAGACTGGAAAGACTAGGAAGATCTGGAAAACAGGATGTCAATAGTTCACAAGAACAACACAATAATCATAATGGGAGACTTCAATGCCTAATTGGGTAAAGAGAAATCATTCAGAAATGTTATTGTGTCATCCCAATTACACGCATATAAATAAACCTTCATAAACCAGTGGAGATCATTATGTATGCAGCTAGGGAATGTTTCGTCTATTTCTATCACAGTTGAAAAGTCTTCATTCGTTACCAATACTTTATCTTCATGGTATAATATACAGGCTAAATATATTCCTCTCCATAGATTTTTCTAGAATCTGCTTGCAGCTGTTTAATTGTAGGCTTCTTTCTTTGGACCCTCCGTTGAGGACCAGGAGTTTCCAACATCTCACTGCCTGGCCTTATATGTCTTACTTCTTCGGTCAACGTTTCTAATTCTTTCAATTTTCCTTCAAATCTTTGATTTCGTTCATCAACTTCTCTCCAGCTAGAAGGAACCACAGAAGCTGAAGTTGAAGACAAGTATCCACCAAAGCCTTTCACGTTACCACAAGCTGCCTGGAAGAAATATCATTTTCCTTGCGTCAATTCTATACTGAAAACTGGCTTCGAGAGGTCATTAATTTCTACTTTTCAACACAACCAAAATCAACACAAGTTGACCATTGCACTTTGAATTTCGTCGTTACATGAGAATCGTGTGTTGTGGGTTCGAGTAATCTAACAGAAACGGTGTTAATACCAGTAATGTCAACCGCTTCTAGAGACGGGGGATCCGGTGGTCGAGCCTGTGTGAAACCCAACACTAATCGCCGAAGGGTTTTAGTCCTTCGACCCCAAGCTATTGCTTGTTTCTCACTATCACCACCAGCACATCCTGTCATAGTTGAGGTTGGATGGTATGCGGCTCCTATAATACTTGAGAAAGAAGCACGTGTGTTTAGGGGTGCTCCGCACGGCTCTTCCAGCAACCCTCCTAATTCTTGCAACCTCATCTCTGCTTCTCCTAATAATTGCTTCAAGTGGGACCCCAACTTTATATCCCGGATTTATTAAATGACTACCTTCTTTAGCACCAAAACTGATCAGCATTTTAACTAGAGGTCGATTATTACTAAGAACAGCGTCCAGTGGGGACTATCTTAATATATACTACCTCCGTTCCATAATAAGTGAGCTATTTCAATTTTTATTGAAATTTATTGAACTGTTATAACATTTTTTTAAATTTGAACGATAAACATATAGTATTTCGTACTACGCTACTAACTTTTTGGTATACATTTTATTTTTGGTATTATTTACCATTCCTCTTCTCGCGGATGGGTCACTTAGGACCACGCGGAATCAACGTATGTTGAGCCTTCCTCCTTGCCCAATAGCTTTTCATCTTCATGGATTGTTGTACTTTCTGTTCCTCCGACCATGCACGTCGTGTTGGTTTCTTCAGATCTTCCTCAAATCCCCTTGTATGAACAATATTCCTGATCACATTTATATTCATAAGATCTGGCGATCCCATCTCCACTAGGTCCCTCTCCACTTGTTTGTACCACTTTGGTCTTGTACGTTTGTTCTGTAGACATTTGTGGATTCGTTAAGTAAGCCTCGTATGATTCATTCTTTCCAGATGACCCAAAAATTGAATTCGTCTCATTCTCATGGTATCGGTAATTTTAGATTTTTTTCTATATATTTCGGTTTGGGTTTGGGATAGTGCATGCTATTATTTACCATTAATATTTTGGTTTATTAAAATTTTGGGGTTTAATTATTTTGTTTAAAAATTCTTGAAAGAGTTGGGGTTAACGAAAAAATGCCAAAACCTAATTTAAAACATGTCTAAAGAAAAACTTCGTAGGGAAGTGCAGTTTCCGCTTACTATTAATTGCAACACGGATATCATTAATACTGCCAAAGAATTGCAGAATTCACTTTTAACCACTAGTAAATTTGTTCAGTTCCTAATAATTGTACTTTATTAATGTGTTGTATCAGAATAATTCATTAAAAATGTTTCTATTGTTGAAGTTCTTAAATTTTTTTAATAGCTCACTTAATTTGGAATTTCTAAAAAGGTTAAATAGCTCACTTAATTTGGAATTTCTAAAAAGGTTAAATAGCTCACTTTTTGTGGAACGGATATTAGTACTATATATATATAAATATATATATATATATAAATATATATATATATATAAATATATATATATATATAAATATATATATATATATATATAAATATATATATATATATATAAATATATATATATATATATATAAATATATATATATATATATATATAAATATATATATATATATATATATATATAAATATATATATATATATATAAATATATATATATATATATATAAATATATATATATATATATAAATATATATATATATAAATATATATATATATAAATATATATATATATAAATATATATATATATAAATATATATATATATATATATAAATATATATATATATATAAATATATATATATATATAAATATATATATATATATAAATATATATATATATATAAATATATATATATATATAAATATATATATATAAATATATATATATATATAAATATATATTTATATATATTGGGAACTATCCTGCTCACAACAGAACCAACAGAAATGGTTCAAGATTAGTAGATATATGCAAGTCATTTAATCTTAAAATCATGTCAACACACTTCAAAAAACTACCTAGAAAGCAAAAAACATGGATATCTCTAAACCCAATCTTGGGAGAGTTTCAAATTGATCATGTCGCCATCTCCAGATATAATTTTCAAGAAATCAAAAACATTGGAGTCAAGAAGTTGACTCAGATCACTACCCAACTGAGATTCACTTGAGATTTATTCCAAAACATAAAATCATGAAACATTGTACTTGTACAACTAAGAGAATTAATAACGATACTTTGAAGGAAAATTAATGTGATTTTCAGGAGAGGCTGAAGGAGGTGAATATTGATGCCAACAACTTTACAGAAACAATTATACATATTGCATTTGAAATAGCCCCAGAGAACAAATAGAGAAGGCACAGATGGTGGAATAATAAATGTGAAGGAGCACTTGCACTAAAAAAGAAAGCCTGGAACAACTGGTATAGCGGGAAAACAAGCAGTAATTGGAAAATCTATCAATCCGAGAAAAAGGGAGCAGATAAAATTATTAGGGCACAAAAGAGGTGCTTTGAAAAGGAGCAACTTAAAAATATAGAAGAGCATTTTAAAAAATATAATACAAGAGACCACAACAAGACATTCAAGAACTGTATGTCTGCTTACATTCCGCAGTCGCCATGCTTTAGGAAAGATAATGGAAAACTTGCACTTAACAACAAAGAAAACTGTAAATTACTGGCAGCTTACTTTGAAAAACTATTAAATTGTGAAAAACCGACCAAACAACTGGAATTCCAAGATAATACTCCAAATGAAAATTCTAAACCACCAAGCATCGATATGATTAAAGGTTATATCAAACAATTAAAACACAACAAAGCCCCAGGTGGAGACGGCCTCACAACAGAAATTCTAAAAGCTAGTGGAGATCTAGGTGCCACAATTATAAAAGAAAAACTAGATAAGGTCTGAGATTCTGAATCTATTCCAGAAAACTGGAAGGTTGCATTAATTCACCCACTTCATAAAAAAGGGGACAACACAGATATAAATAATTACAGAGTAATTTTATTACTACCCTTGGAATACAAAATATTATCGAAAGCTCTTCTAGACATACTAAATCTTCAATTAGACAAACAAATTGGAGAATATCAAACTGGATTTAGGAGTAACAGATCCTGCCGAGAGCAAATTCTAAACCTTATAAACAAATAATTAAGTACATGAAAATATCAAATAAAAAGATTGTGCTAATATTTGTCGATTTTAAAAAAGCATATGATTCAATAGACAGAGACTCCCTTCTAAAAACACTGAAGGAATTTGCAGTAGATAGGAAAACCTTGGAAATAAGTAAACAAACTCTTACAAGCTCAGTATCTAAAGTTAAATTCCTTGGAACAACCTCTAGTCCCTTCCAAATTGTATCAGAAGTTCGATAAGGAGATGGTTAGTCACGCAGAAAGCGACAAATAGCCGAAGATAGAAAAAATAATCACCCCCAGATGAGGGACCAGTATACCTGGACATAACATAAATACCTGAACCCCCGAACAAGGAAGCGAGTTCCGTCTAGACAGTCAGGCGCAAACAGTCAGCAAGTCGAATCCAGTTCAGTTCAACAGTCAGGCGCAACCAACCAGCGAGTCCAGTTCAGTCCAGCCAGTGGACCCAGACACCAGTCCAGCCAGTGGACTCAGTCTGCCAAGTCAGTCTAGCCAGTGGACTCAGTTTAGTCCAGCCAGTGGGCTCAGTTTAGTCCAGCCAGTGGACTCATTCACGCCGGTCCAGCCAGTGGGCCCAGTCAACCAGAATCAGGCAGCTGCCAGTTCAACCAGACTCAACCAGCAGTCAGTCAACCAGACCAGTCGAGTCCGGTTCAGAGAGTCCAGCTCCACTCATTCCGTCAACAGTGTTTTTATCTCTTGTACATTTGTATTTATATCGTCCATGTAAATAAATTCCTCTGCAAACCGTGAGAGATATATCTATCCTACCGCGTATCACCCACAAAGCAATTAAAATCTGAATTAAAAAAAAAGAAAAGAGCATATATGAAAGTGAGAAATCTGTATAATAAAAAATGTTTTTCTAAAGATACATAGATCATATAAAACAGTTGTAAAACCAGAAGTCCTTTATCGGTCGGAAACTCTACTTTTAACCGGATGTAAAATGCATTGGAAGATTTGAAAAAGATGGAAAGAAGAAATCTTCGAAAAATATTAGGTCCAATCAAATACAAAGATGGCAATTGGGTTTTGAGACCCAATAAGGAAGTGTGCTCGTTCTGCCCTAAAATAACAGACGAGATCAGAAAAAGACGTGTTACATTCTATGGACATCTAGAGAGAATGAAGGGGGACAGATTGACAAAGAAGATACATACGTTCTTCCAGAACAGGAAAACGGACAAAGATAATGTATGACAAAAAAGGACTTAGAAGAAATGCAGATTAAACAGGAGACCTTGCTCAACAGAGACAAATTCAGACAAGAAGTCAAGAAATTCAGAGGTTTTCAGGAAGCTAAAACAAATGGTGTCAAATGGTCAGATGAGAGGAAAAAAAGCTCATTCTGAGAAAATGAAAGAGTGTTGGAGAAAGAAGAAGGAAAAAAAGAAATAAATAGTTATCTTGATGTGGTCCTTAGTTGGCCTGTAACAAATAATAATAATAATACACGGCAATATAGGACTGGAATAAAACAGGATTCAACAGAATTGGAGAATACCGAACAAACCTTGATAAATTTGGACAAAACTGAACCAAAATTGAACAATGTTGGACAAGGCTTGACAATATTGAATAAGGCTGAATAAGACAAGATTGAACAACAGTTTGAAATTGTTTTCCATTATTATTATGTATATATATATATATATATATATATATATATATATATATATATATATATATATATATATTAAGTATATTTAAGTATATATGAAGATATCAGCGCTATATTGTCAACTTGACGTGTGTCAAGTGAGATGAATTTGTGTTTACCGAATTACTGCCGGTATAAGCAGTCCCCCCCTTTTTAGTCAACAGCTTAGGGTGGATGAACTAATAAGGGTACGGGCATTCCCCTGTCCTGGAGATAAGAAATTATTGCCAAAGGCGGATGAGCCAAGAAATGGCCAACGGCAGGAGAATACAGAAGGCAACGGGAAACCACTGTATTAAAGATCCCAAGGATATCCCTAATACAAATTATCATGGATGGGTCTTAAGTGATCGGAGGGTGCAATGAATCTCCGGGTCAACTATGAAAATCGGTACATGGAACGTCAAGTCCATGCATGAAACAGGAAAAGTGTATAATGTGATTCAAGAAATGCATCGACTAAGAGTGAATATAATGGGAATAAGCGAAACCAGATGGGCTAACTCAGGAGAGTTAACCATCAATAAAACCAAGATTTACTATTCCGGAAACGATGAATCTCATCACTGGAATGAAGTGGCAATATTGGTTGACAACAGCGTAAGACAATCGGTGACCGGATTCATTCCAATATCGGACAGAGTAGTCATGCTACAAATTCAAGCAACCAAAACAGTAACTAACATTATTCAAGTATATGCACCTACGGCTGACAAACGTGAAGAAGAAATAGAACAATTTTACAACGATGTCCAACGAGCGCTGGAAATTACCAAGGCCAGAGACACTACAATTATAATGGGAGATTGGAACGCGAACATCGCAAAAGGGAGAGATGGAGATAGTATAGGAGAGTTCGGATTGGGGACTCGAAATGATAGGGGAGAAAGGCTAGCACAATTCTGCCAAGAGAATGACATGGTAATCACAAATACTTATTTCAAACTACCAGAAAGAAGACTATATACATGGAAGTCGCCAGCAGATGGGACCAACAACAAGATTGTAGGTTAGGTTAGGTTTTTAAACAAGCGCTACCGTAATTCTATCAAATCCGCTAAAACATATCCCGGAGCGAATGTATCAACAGACCATAACCCAGTAATAATAAGAATGGAAGTTAAACTTAAGAAGCGAATACCGAAACAAAATAAAACCAAATTAGACATCTCACAACTACAAGATCCAGTAACGAGAGAACAACTAGCAACAAGAATTAACAACGAACTAAGTCAAATTAAAAGTACCACAAACGAAAATAGCAACAAGAAATGGGAAGCGTTCAAAAATAGCATATCCAAACCGACCAAGGAAATATTGGGGAAGAACAAAAGTAATAACAAAAGCAAGCCATGGATGACTGACGAGATACTGCAACGAATGGAAGACAGAAGACTGCATAAAAACAAAGACACATATAAAGGCATACAAAGAGAGATAAGAAAAAAAATACGATACACAAGAGAGAAATGGTATGATGAAAAATGCTCAGAGATAGAAGAACTTATGTCAAAGAATGACAGCTTTAATATGCATAAGAAAGTCAAGGAACTATGTGGTATCAAGAAAACGAACAGAACTAATATCTTGTTAGACAAAAATGGCAAAATAATCCCTGATAGCAATGGAAAACTAGAGAGATGGAAAGAATACATTCAAGAATTGTTTGATGATGAGAGGCAACCGGAAACAATAACAGAAGAACTAAGTCAAGAAAACGGTCCAAATATAACGAAAGAGGAAGTCATGAACGCAATCAAACTCATGGAAAACAACAGAGCATGTGGCCCTGATGAAATACCAGCCGAGATAATTAAACTCATCGAAGAAGAACAAATAAGAATACTCGTTGACCTGTACAATACAATCTATAATACAGGCATTATTCCTAAAGATTGGCTGACTTCAACCTTTGTGGCTATACCAAAAAAACCTAATGCAAAATAATGCCGTGACCATCGAGCAGTTAGCTTAATAAGTCATAGTCTTAAGATATTTCTAAAGATTATACATCAACGCATTTTTAGAAAGCTTGAACAAGATATTAGCGAAACACAATTTGGCTTTAGAAACGCTATGGGGACAAGAGAGGCTCTGTTTGCTTTCAATGTGCTAACACAAAGATGCATGGATGTCAATCAACCAGTTTACGTGTGTTTTCTGGACTACAACAAGGCCTTCGACAAAGTCAGACACAATCATCTTATTCAAATGCTCCGACAAAAGAAATTAGATATGAAGGATATTAGAATTATATCTAACCTTTACTTTAATCAAACTGCCCGAGTAAAAGAGAGAAACGACCTTTCCGAAGATATAGAAATTCAGCGAGGGGTGAGACAAGGATGCGTGTTGTCACCAATGCTCTTCAACCTATATTGAGAAGAAATAATCCAACGAGCACTGTCGGAGGAAACAACTGGAGTTAGAGTTAATGGAAAACCAATTAACAATCTACGGTTCGCAGATGACACGGTAGTGATTGCAGAGAACATGGCGGATTTACAAAGACTAATTGACCAGATAGTAAAAAGCAGTGAGGAAAACGGACTAACACTAAACATCAGAAAAACTAAATTCACGTTAATCTCTAAACAACAGCACCCACAAGAGAACCTAAGAATTCATGGAGAAGTGGTAGAAAAAGTATCAAAATACAAGCACCTTACAAGGAACAATTGTCAACGAAAACAATGACAACACTGAAGAAATTAGAGCAAGAATCGGACAAGCAAGAAGTGTGTTTAACAAAATGAGAGGAGTATTTTGCACCAAATAAATGAGTTTAAATCTTAAGATCAGATTGTTGAGATGTTATGTATATCCAATACTGCTTTACGGAATGGAGGCCTGTACGCTAAAGAAAAACATGATAGATAAAATGGAGGCATTTGAGCTATGGACTTATAGAAGGATTCTAAAGATAAGCTGGGTGGATAAAGTGACGAATGATGAGGTAATGAGAAGAATGAAGAAGGAAAAGGAAGTAATCAATACAATAAAAGTCAGAAAGCTGCAGTACCTGGGTCACGTAATGCGGGGGGAAAGATATAGGTTCCTTCAAGAGATTATACAAGGCAAAATACAAGGACGGAGAAGCAAAGGAAGAAGACGCATTTCCTGGTTGGATAACCTAAAAAAATGGTCCAACTGTAGTTCCATCGATCTATTTAGAGCTGCGATGTCGAAAGTGCGCATCGCCATGATGATTGCCAACCTTCTAAGAGGAGACGGCACTTAATGAAGAAGAATAAAAATATTTGGTATATATTAAAGTTATAATAAGTTGTAAACTAAAAATTGAACACAAGACGTCCATAGGGTTGACTTGTCCCAGGACATCTCCTGGGGCAAGTCAACCCTATGGACGTCACGATGAGTGATATATGTACACCACGGTTGTTTAATTAAAAATATAGACGTCCATTCTTGTCTATTTTACACCAGTTTTTTTTATATTTACAAAATAAACCCTTGCTGTTAATTAAATCAATAAAACATGTGAAGCAATTAAAGAAGAAAGTCTACTGTTTATTTAATGAAACAAAAGCATAGACCCTGGAAGAATTTTTCGGTTGAAGTTTATAACCTTTCATCATCATTCATCCCTTTCATCATTCATCATTTTCATTTTCAATGATGAAAGGTTATTAACTTAAACCGAAAAATTCTTCCAGGGTCTATGCTTTTGTTCCGTTAATTAAACAGTAGATTTTCTTCTTTAATTGCTTCACATGTTTTATTGATTTAATTAACAGCAGAGTTTATTTTGTAAATATAGAAAAACTGGTGTAAAATAGACCAGACTAGACGTCTATAGTTTTAATTAAGCAACCGTGATGTACATATATCACTCATCTCCTGGGGCAATTCAACCCTATGGACGTCTTGTGTTCAATTTTTAGTTTACAACTTATTATAACAAAACCATGAAATTCATTCTGTTCGGTAAAATATTTATATTCGGGGACGGAAAGAATAAAATAAATAAAAATTGTTGCTAGGATGTTATAGTTAATTTAAAATTCATTGCAAAGATCATTTTCATTAATTCCTCGTTGCACACTTTGCGATTAATTTTTTTCTTTCTCACAAAGTCCAAAATAGATTATAATTAAAATATAAAATAGAAATACAACCGTCATTGCAAGTAATTAAGTGTAATTTAAGATAATTAAGACAATAATAAACGTTTGACGTAATTATCCAATAAAATTAACAAAATAATAAGTATTCTTGTTACATATAATTGTGAAGCCTAATAATAAAATGAGGTTAATAGTTAACATCAATGATTAATTACATGTTTAAAAATGGTTGAATAGAGAAATAGTTGATTCGATTTGAGATAGCATCTGTAAATGACTAAATTTACATAGCTTAAATTAATTTGCAACTATATTTTACATGAATGTATCTGTACTAGTTAGACTAACTAGACGTATTTTAATTTATATTCTAATTACGGCTGAATACAATTAGAGTACATAGTATATATAGAATACATGAAATGAATACATGAAGTGTCTGAAATATATTATTCATTTGTATTTAGAAATAAAAGAAAGGATGGATTACAAAAAACAAGACAATTCGCAATTACATAATATTCATAAACTTTCGCATAATAATAAATAAAATAACACATATAAAAACAATAATGAGAAAGTAACGAGAACCTGCTGATAATAATTAGTTTTAGATTACCGCAGGCACGCTTTTTAGCATACATGCGAATTTAGAAACGACGATTGAGTTGTGTATCTAATGCTGGACTGCATAATTGTATATAATTTATGTGCGAAAAACAATTTAAAACTTGTCACAAGAAAAGTTATAACAAAACTGCAACAAAAAATGTTTAAATGTGTACATTCAACTGTTGCAAAGCTGTTATTTATTTATTATTCTGAAATAATTTGCTTTACAAAACAGGGAATAGAAACAGGTAATATGTTTGTTATGGCTATTCAAGATTTATTGTTAGAAGCTCTATAGCAAGGGTTTTGTGCCTCTCAGAAAAAAATCTAACTCTGAAAAAATATTATGCTTTATCAGTATTACTATATTACTATATTTATCACAATAATAATAATAATAAAGAATTAATAATTTTAATAATAATAATAATAATTTCGGAATAGAATATATTAATAATGATAATAAAGCTGCTGATGAGGGCCTGAAGCGGACCTGTAAAGATGAAGAACATATCTCCCTCACAGAACTAAACCAATTGATTTACGCAACATCAGCAGTGATTGCCAAGGAGATAAAATTAAAAGTGCCTCGTAACAGAAATATTGAAGGACCAGCTTGGAAAACAAGAAAATCGCTCTCTATCGCAGTAACGTGTCCGTACTAGTTGAATACCGCAAAGGAACGTCTGGGCACTCTCTAAACAATAAATCAGTCGCATTACTCAAACGATTGAGGATTTGAGATTTTGAACGGGCAAACCAGTACTAAAAGATGAAGCTATGATGAGCATATTGTTTTCTGTTAGTTGATTATACAGTCTGTTGGCTAGTAAGGACGTCTACTAGCGGATGGTCAGATTATCAACCATCTCTTTTACTTGGATGATCTAAAGTTCTATGCAAAGGATAAGGATTTGAGATTTTGAACGGGCAAACCAGGACTAAAAGATGAAGCTACAGGCAATTTCTCAGGGGCTGAGGAGGTACACAAAAAGGTCAGATCAATTGCACCAGAACAGACTGTTTCACACTAATACTAAGATTCTACAGGAGCCTAAATCAAAAACAAAACCCTGTAACAGAATCGCCTTCCCAAGAGAAAACGGACCGGTTGTGGCGAGGTATTCTGAAAGATAGTAGATCACACAACACTCACGCCCCCCTGGATCCAACGTGAATCGGAATCATGTAAAGCAGTAAAATCCAGCAGTTGGAATGACTTTACATTGATCTAGGTAAAGAACAATGTTAAACAGCTCGCCAACTGGAAAGCACTTGGCCCAGACAAAGTGTACAGCTTCTGGATAAAGAACTTAGATGCTTTGCACCCCCACCTAACAAAAGCTCTGAGTAAATCTGCTGAAGATCCAAAAGCATTACCGGATTGGTTTACTACCGGAGAAACATTTCTTCTACCAAAAGGCAAGGACTCACAGAACCCAAAGAACTACCGTCCAATTACTTGCCTCCCAACTATGTACAAGGTGCTATGATCCAACTATGTGGTACGATATCGAATGCGTCTTCTAGCGTCCTCTGTGACCATTCTGTCAACTAGGAGTTGGTCTTTACAGCCGTGTGATCTTCGTCTACATCCTTTCTGTTCAGGCGGGAGCAATTTGTTTTCTGTTAGTTGATTATACAGTCTGTTGGCTAGTAGGGACGTCTACTAGCGGATGGTCAGACTATCAACCATCTCTTTTACTTGGATGATCTAAAGTTGTATGCAAAGGATAAGAAACAACTAGACCAGGAGATGGAGATAGTAAAAACGTTCAGCGATGATATCTCGAAGGAGCTCGGACAGGACAAATCCTCTAGGGTATCAATATAAAAAGGGAAACTAGAATCCAATCCAGGGGTAAACGTTGATTCCGAAATACGTGAACTCGGCCATGATGAGGTCTACAAATATCTGGGTGTAGACGAAAGCGATGGTATTCGACACAGGAAGATGAAGGAGAGGCTGTGCAAAGGATACTATCGCCGAATCAGACTCGTCCTCAGTTCAGAATTAAACTCCAAAAACAAGATTCAGACCATAAACACCTTAGCAATTCCTGTACTGCAATATAGTTTCGGAATAATTAATTGGTTGCTCCCTGAGCTCCAGCAGATGGACAGGAAAACTAGGAAATTGCTCACGATTTATGGATGCCATCATCCAAAGGCTGACGTAGACCGACTATACATGCCCAGGAATAGTGGCGGTTTCATCGAGATTGAGTGTGCATATTACCGTACATTATTTATTAGTACACATATTACTTAAAATTGTAAGCCTCTCCAACTACATATGCGAAGGCAAAGACAGATATACTCGCTTGGTTAGGAGGCATGAGGTGACCAAGGTTTCACTCACTAAACAAAGCCTCGAAATTAAAAATAAATATCTCAAATCTGAGTCCATAAGTCGAGAAAATGCCAAAGGGAGACTCAAATCAGCGATACTCTAGGAAAGACTAGAGAGAATCAAGTCAAAGCCCGTCCATGAACAGTTTATCAGAAATCTAAAAAGCAGCTGGGTAGATGAAGGAGAAAAATTTTACATGGCTGGGAAGCGTTGGACTTAAGGGTGAGACAGAAAGCCTTATAGTTGCAGCTCAGGATCAGGCACTTAACACTCGATACCACCAGAAAAGAATAATTGGCCTAGATGTTGACAGAAAGTGTAGAATGTGCAATAAAAAAGATGAAACTATCAGCTACATTATTGCTGGTTGCACAATCCTTGCACCGACGGAATACACGCATCGTCACAACAAGATCGATAGCTACCTACACTGGTCAATACTAAAAGATCTTGGCCAGCAAGTGCCTGAGCATTGGTACGATCACCAGCCTACCCCGATAATAGAAAGGGAAGAAACAATCATAATGTACGACGGGGCTGTGATAACAGATCGTACCGTCGAAGCGAACCGATCGGACATCATTATCTATAACAGAAAAGAAAAGCGCTGCACTTTAATCGACGTGGCAGTACCAGCCGGTTCGAACAGTACGGCCAAGGAGGTCGAAAAAAGTGCAAATACAAAGACTTGGATGATGTGGAAAATTATAACCAAAGTGGTCCCAGTTGTGGTTGGAGCTCTCGGAACTATTAAGATCGGCTTCGGAAAATATCTAGAAGAGTTACCATGCAGTGTCAGTGTCGAGCAGATACAGAAGATCGTACTGCTGGGAACGGCCCACATAATAAGAAATATCTTATTTATCGGCCAATGAACGCCCTAGGTCCCAGACTGGGCCCCGGCAAAGAAAGCTACTGGCACGAAAGTGGCTGTGGTAACAGATCGTACCGTCGAAGCGAACCGATCGGACATCATTATCTATAACAGAAAAGAAAAGCGCTGCACTTTAATCGACGTGGCAGTACCAGCCGATTCGAACAGTACGGCCAAGGAGGTCGAAAAAAGTGCAAATACAAAGACTTGGATGATGTGGAAAATTCTAACCAAAGTGGTCCCAGTTGTGGTTGGAGCTCTCGGAACTATTAAGATCGGCTTCGGAAAATTTCTAGAAGAGCTACCATGCAGTGTCAGTGTCGAGCAGATACAGAAGATCGTACTGCTGGGAACGGCCCACATAATAAGAAATATCTTATTTATCGGCCAATGAACGCCCTAGGTCCCAGACTGGGCCCCGGCAAAGAAAGCTACTGGCACGAAAGTGCCAAGAAAATAGAATACTAACAATAATAATAATACCCCGCAAAGAAGGAGGTTAATTGGGGGGTTAATTAACCTCTTTAACTTGTGTAGAACACAAGAGGAGAACATGCATAATAAACTATTACGCTCTGGTGATGACCTCATCCAATCTGTACGGAAGACAGATGGGTATACTCCCCTAAATTTGTCTTACTCAAACATTCCCCAAAAAGGATTTCAAGCCCTGGAAAGACAATATTCTCCACGGGAAATATCCAAGCCTCCTCAACGAAGATCATATTGACGTAATGCTTCCTTACAATGGCTGAGGGATGTATCTCTCTATCTGGAGGCTGAGGAATTCATTATAGCTAGCCAAAACAGAATTATAAGAACCACAAACTGCGAAAAACACATTTTGAAATTAAACGTGATGGACAGGTGTAGAAAGTGTGGTCTTGTTGGAGAATTGATAGAACACACCATGGCAGGTTGCCCAACTTCATCAGAGACTGCTTGTTTAGGGAGGCACAATCAAGTGGCAAAGCTGATTCACCAACAAATCGGTGTAAAATACGGTCTTCTGGGGCTGAAAACTCCCCATATTATAAATATCTACCAGCACCAGTCGTCGAATCAAGTAAACACATTCTCTACTGGGACAGGCCTATATTGACCGATAAGACTATTGCCTACAACCGACCTGATATTCTTCTAATTGACCTTGACGCCAAAACAGCCATACTATTAGACATCGCAGTTCCGTTGTGAAGTAACATCCGAACAGAGACAGAAAAAAAAATACGAGGATCTAGCCTGGCAAATCAAAGATATCTGGAAATTGGACAGAGTATTTATTTATCCAATTGTAATATCTGTGGAAGGAGTTGTCTCGTCCAATTTTACAGAAAACATTGAGAAACTTGGCTTGCCGAAATCCATCTTGAGACATGCACAGAAGGCAACGATTTTGAAAACCTGTCAAATTGTGCGCAAGTTTCTTAATTGAAAATTGGCTAAATGATCAAATGGGTTCTCTTTCCATATCTCAAATTTTCCCAGCGTAAGCTGAGAAGGTGCAACATTGCAAAAAAAAATTAATAATAATAACCTATATTTGCATAATTAAAAAATAATAATAATTTACAAAACCATACAAAACATTCTACAAAACCATATAAAACACAATTAAAAAGAACAAAGAAATTTTACCACCCTATAACCATATACATAAACACCTGTACATCGCTCATCTACCTACTCTTCAAATCCTACTCAATAAACTTTATAAATTAACCGGAACACTCAAAAACTACACCCGCGCACCTGTTCTTTCCACCTTTTCGCTCTGATTAAAAACGACAGTCCCTTCCCGCTCTCGTCCAGGCACTCACTTCAATTCTTCCCTCGCCTTCTCTCCTGTTCATTCCACTCTGCCATCTCGCATTTCTCCAACCAATGACTCACGTATCCTCCTTCATCCCACACATAATAGACATTCTACTTTCGTCATTATTCGCAACTAGGGAAATTAATATAAATGTTAAAAAATTTATAAAATCCATTTTTAACATTTATATTAATTTCACAGAAAACGCTGTGAGAGTGAATGTGTTAATTGATTAGCAAACTGCTCGTAGCAATAAATTCAAACTTATTATATATATATAAGAGTATAATGAACTATGTTTAATGTCTATTTAGTTCTATTACGTGTGGTGCAATTTTAATATTAATTAAATTAGATTAATATTTATTTCTAAATTATAATTAAAATAAGCAAGAATGTTTTTTTCAGATTTTCTATTTGCTAAATCTATTTTTTTTTAATATTTTTTATAGTAGCTTTGGTTTCTATATACGAAGACTAATATCCTTACATGTCTAAAAGGTTTCTGTATAAATTGTTCGCGCCTCGCAAATAATTCCTAATATTCCTCTCGCCTAAGGAAAAAAGTTGGAAATTTGATATTCTGAGGCGCAATAAATCCATTTTGATGAAAACTAAATGGAACTTTTTTTTCTCGCTCTCTCATCGCATTACGTACCTTTTTCATGCTCACAACAAACACCTTTATGCATATTCACTTTTATGTATATTTAATGGACTTTGTACAACATCCTTTTAACGTATTCTTGTTCCACTACAGAAAAAACATTTAACAAGAAAAGCTAAGAAAATATGAAACCGAATAGAAGCTTATTAAATGATAATAATTTGGAATCAATTACCGTAAATTATTGAATAATGTAAACAGATTGTGGTAATAATGTAAATTTTAATAAGCTTTTTTAAATATAATAGCCAATAGCCAATTGACTCACAAGGCAAACTGGCTTATAACTACAAGGGCAACTGCCACCTTTTGGCTCAGTACTTTAAAAATCTACCCAACTGTGACCCACCCAGCGAGTACTTCGACTATAAACAAACCACACCAAACCCGGACTCGCTTCCCCCTTCATTGGAAGAAGTTAGCCAGATCATGCAACTTCTTAAGAATAATAAGGCAGCTGGAGAGGACTCTATCGTTGCTGAACTGTGGGAAGGTGCTGGAAACAATGCCGTGCGCAAGCTAACCGAGATGATCCAGGACATCTGGGAAACAGAGAAATTACCACCCGATTGGAAATCTGCTCTGATCCATCCGCTTCACAAAAAGGGAGATTTTACAAATCTAAACAACTACCGTGAAATTTCTCTCGTCCCGGTAACATACAAGATTCTCTTGAAGGCGCTACAAACAAGGGCAGAAAATCAGCTGGATAGTCAACTGGGAGAATACCAGGGGGGCTTCAGGAAGACCCGATCCTGTGTTGAACAGATGCTCAATCTTAAAACTGTACTTGCATACCCCAAGATGAGAAACCGCAAGGTGGTCGTCACCTTTGTTGATTTTAGGAAAGCCTACGATTCCATTGATAGAGAAACGCTTAACAAAGTACTCCAGGAATTAGCACTAGACAACAAAACCCGCAGACTCATCCTAGAAACTTTGACCAACACCCATTCCAAGGTTAAATTTGGAGGCGAGATTTCAGAAAGCTTCGAAATAAAAACTGGAGTGAAACAAGGAGATGGACTTTCCCCACTGTGTCCTTGAAACGGTTATGAAAGAATGGCGCAAGGAACTGAACAATTTGGGTGCTCAGTGTGGTATCTACCCGGGAGGTAAGTACGATGGACTGGTTGTAGATAGTCTGGCCTTTGCAGATGACATGCCACTGTTTGCTGATTCCTTTGAGATGGCAACAATGCAGGTAAACTGCCTCAGTAAACAGGCTGCCAAAGTGGGTCTTCAAGTGTCGCTGGAGAAAACAGAATTCTTCACCAACATCAGAGAAGCGATCAGAGAGATGTTACTAGAACAGGGAAACATCAAGAAGACTGAGAAATTGAAATTTCGAGGCGAATGGATTCAATTCCACTTATCAGATAGAGCTTCATTATCCAAGAGATTCAACAAGTTAGAACTAGCCTATCGACTGACTAAGAACACTTACAATAAGAAATGCCTGTCACGCAATCTGAAACTTAAGCACTACACATCAGTCTTACGACCAGAAGCCCTATATGCTATGGAGTGTCTTTCCTTGAACCGAAGAGGTCTAGTAGAGAAATTGGAAATCAGAGAGAGGAGACGCCTCTGGAAGATCCAAGGCCCGGTAAAGGAAGATGGGGAATTCCGAATAATCCGGCATAACTCTGAGCTCTAGGAACATATTGAGATGCTCTCTGACTGTGCAAGGAAAAGAAGGGTAGCTTTCTATGGTCACGTTACAAGATTGCCTCCAAACCGACTAACCAACCGTCTGTTCACCTTCTGGCAAATCAAGAAAGTTCGTACGACTTGGTTGACAAAAACCGACAAGGATATTAAAGAACTGGTTATAACAGATCTCCAAAACAGACAGTCTTTGAGACGCACCCTGAAGGAAGTCCGTGGATTTTAGGATAAGCACCTTAGGAAAGGTAATCCCTGGACTGAAGAGAGAAAGGAGTTACACCGGGAGAAGATACGACAATACTGGGCAAAGGTCAAAGCCCAACAGTTGAACAAGCGTGGTCCAAAGTAGGCCTATTCGAAAGAATAAGAAGATAATAGCCAATAAGCATAGTAGCTGTAACATTGTTTAGTGTTCAGTAATAAATTTATGATTGGAAATATAAAGGTTATTAAATATAAAGGTTAAAAGGAAATATAAACTAAAATCGAGAGACAATGTTTCTATGGTTCTATGTCGAACTTATACAAAGATTTAGGATCGTCAAGCTCATGCATATTGGTCCGAAATGGCTAGATAGCAACCTGGCCGTGTTAAAGAACCCTTGTTCCAGGTCGAGCTTATAAAAAGATTTAGTAGAACTCTTATTACCCAAAGAACCCTTATTAGTTATGTTATTATCTTATGTGCCCATAATTATGTTATTAACTCCTTGAAGTACGAATAAAATACACATTGACGTGTCCATATACATCTGATCTTATCACAGATACAAGACGTCACGACTTAAAGACGTCATTGTTTGTCAAGGGGTTAATATTTTTAATTATTTAAAATAAATGTAATAATGAGTACAGTTAATAATATTTTTTGATTATTTAAAAGAAATGTAATAATCAGTAGAGTTTATAAAACTTGAAATACTTGTCAATATAACAAATATATTTTATCTAATCGCACACCAAAATGAATACATTAATAAGCAAATTATTGTATGTGAAGGATGCCATTATTATAATCGTGTGTAACAGTGTCCAAATCGTGCGTAAAAGTCCAATGTATATCAAATGGGGTTCCATTATTAAAGGATTTCTGTTTGTTGTTACTATGGCAACAATTCGCGTTACTAAACAAAAAACATAGACGTAGTGAAAATAAATTTTCTGGCGTATATTAAAATTGAATAATTTTTATAAATTTTGAATCAAGAAGTCTCTTTCTCTTGGTCTTATATAATGATTCTTACATAATACATAATTAATTTATTATGTAAGATTTATCTGGCTCTAATATAACTTAAGCTAACCATAATCTAATCTAGAATAAATCTAGGTTAACCTAGATTATAACTACAATGACCAAATAGTGTTCCCGTCACTATACCTATAGTTAGCAATTTTCGCCACAGAGGCGCTGAATGTTCTAACCTTACTGTCTCAGTGATTTGAACTATTTTGTCTGTCAAAATTTCAATTTTTCAATGTTATCGGTAAGAAACAATTATGCTTCAAACATGCTTCGTAGATAAAATATTGTATGATACACTTGTATGAAAGGCTTTTGTGCACTCATTGTGATTAATGCACGAGTCGAAGGCGAGTAACAACGCGAGAAACAACGAAGGCGAGAAAATTTCGCAACTCATGCACAAAAGCCTTTCTTCGCACACTTGTATAATAAACTAAATATTGGTTTTTTCTCATCTTTAATTGACTGATATCACTGATGTATTTGATGTGAAAGGCTTTTGTGCATACTTGTATCATAAACTACTGTTAAAAAATACAATACTTCTGTTTTTAACATTATTACACAATAGTATATTACGTAACGAGAGTTGTAAGAAGCATATTACGTACGAGTGGAACAGTGCGTAGTTCTGCGAGTACGTAATTTCTGTTGTAATTGCGTATTGTAATTGCCTTACAACTCGAGTTATGTACTCAAGAAGATTGTAGGCCCGGTAAAGCAAGATGGGGAATTCCGAAGGCGACATAACTATGAGCTCCACGAACATATTAAGAGGCTCTCTGACTGTGCAAGGAAAAGAAGTGTAGCTTTCTATGTTCACGTGGCAAGATTGCCTCCAAACTGACTAACCAACCGTCTGTTCACCTTCTGGCAAAACAAGAAGGGTCGTACCACTTGTTTAGAGGTTGAAAAGAAATACATTCTTAATGGTTACACACCTTATTATTTAGTACTTATTTGGGTTAAACTGGAATAAGAGTGCTTATAGATATAGGCAACCCCATATACGCAATATCAATTTCAGTTTGAATTGTGGCACGGAGGGCGCTGAACTTATGAGCACGTAGTAGCAGCTCTCAACCAATCAACGAATCGTAAACCAAAGGTTTGGTTTACGATTCGTTGATAGGTTGAGAGCTGCTACTACGATCTATCATAACTTATCATTAATCGAGGACTTTTACATACTTGTGTGTTATGATGTACTTACATAGTCCACGAACTGTACAATAATGGGCATTTGCAATAGTGTTCGTAGATAAAATAAGTTTTGTATTCGTTTGAAGATTTAAATCCAATTTATTTGCATTTTATTTAAATCTTGGTGCGAACTATTTTTCCTTAATTTTGTAGTGAATTTAATTGAAGAAAACGATATTTGAAAAATATAAGTGTAATGCAAATGTTATTATCTGAAATTTTCTTTCGTTTTAGTTACAAATTGCCTGCAACTTTTGTTCCAAACCGCAGTTTGATTTCAGCACAAATCGATCCGGTTTATTAGGTCATGAAAACGTGGCGTTGTCGGATTCTAGTGTCAATAAATTCTCCACATATCAAGTGGAATTCCAGCCAGAGGCAATCCTATTACAAAACCATTTATTTCGAATGTAGAGAGCAAATGTTATACGATTCACTGCAAAATTACATTTAGGATTTCAAGTTGTATTTTCATATAGAAATCATATTTGAACAAATATTAATAAGATAAAAAATAGTAATAGTAGTACTTTTCATTTATATCAGTCAAAACTCATTAAGTGGAAAATCTCCTTAAATCAAAATCAATACCGTATCCACAATTAAACGCGTTTTTTCGAATCCCAGATCTATAACTCGAAGTTTGCGTGCATCGAAATGACGTTATATTATCATTATTAAATTCCGTACATTGAAATTAGATTAACCCGAAAGATAGATATCTAAAAGTCAAATGAATTACAACCCTGAGTACAGGAATATTCATTAGTCAAGAAATTTTACAAATGTTGTGAATACATTAAAATGTATATCAAATAAATTTTCGAAACATTCCATATTTATAGTATATTAAAGGTCGAGTTCAGTAAGCGCGATTTTACAGCACGCGTCGAAGTTTTCTAGTGGACAAGTGCTGAAAAACGCATACGAACGAGTTTTTTTTTCTATTTTGCGCCCTTTCATGCCATTTCCAAATAAAAAGATCACCGATATACATTGAGAAAATTGTATCGCACTCGGCGAGCCATAACCGCACGCATATGAGTGTTGTTATGAGTCCATTACAGACGCAAAATAGAAAAAAGTTATTGAGGGTTATTTTCTAATAATACTGATTATTGACTATTTTAGGAAACTAAATTAATTTATCCCTAAATAACTTTAAAAGTTAATATTTATTATGTTGTATAAACTGCTAGAGATGTGAACATTATTTGCCCAATTTACAAGAAGCTTGTTAGATAAACATCGAAAGTTTATAGCTAAAAGTTTTTCATATTAATTCTAGAAAATATGGAAAGGAAGTATTTGATAAACATCAAGGTTATTGAAGTGTAAAGTTTCAGTAAGCATAAAAACGAAAATATATTGCGTAATGAAAATTAAAAATTGATATTAAGAAAGTTTTTTTTCGTTTGGCAGGGCTTTCACGTGACTGATTTTGCGATAACGCGTTTGTTATTACGTTATCAACCTCCGTGAAACTGCAGCATTAAATTATAAACAGCACATTAATACCACTCAACCAATCTCACACACGAGAAGGTCTTTTGTGTATAACAAATGAACTTTAAAGTTAATTTATTTTTTGCCAACAATATTAACCTTCACCTTCACGTTTTATCGATAATATGTGATTTATTGAGATTAGAATTTGAAACCAGCAAAAAACAACGAAGCTAAATTAGAAAAATAAAAGAAAATAACATACAGGTATATTCCAGAGCAGTGGTATATTTTTGATTCAGTGACATATTCGAAAATTTGACGCAGACTGAGTTGGAGGCGCAAAAAGAGGTCATGTTGTAACAAAACATGAAAATTACCAAAGAAAGATAAAATATTAAAAGTTTACAAAGCTTTACACTTCAAACCCTGACTCGCTGCCCCTTCATTGGAAGGAGTTGGCTAGATCATTCAACTTCTTAAGAATAATAAGGCAGCTAGAGAGGACTCTGTTGTTGCTGAACTGTGGAAAGGTGCTCGAACAATGCCGTACGCAAGCTAACCGAGAACATCCAGGACAATTACCACCCGATTGGAAATCTGCTCTGATCCATTCGCTTTACAAAAAGGGTGATTTTACTGATCTAAACAACTACCGTGAAATTTCTCTCGTCCCGGTAACATACAAGATTCTCTCCAAGGCGTTAAAAACAAGAGCAGAAAATCAGCTGGATAGTCAACTGGGAGAATATCATGGAGGCTTCAGGAAGTATCGATCCTGTGTTGAACAGACCATCAATCTTGAGACAGTATACTCCAAGATAATAATAATAATAATAAACTTTGTTTAAAACTTTATATAAAACGCTAAACGAACTAGGACTGGACACAAAAACACTGAACCTAGTAAAGGCAACACTCACAGATACATACTCCAAAGTGAAATTCATGGGAGAAATTTCAAGACCTTTCAAAATTGAAACAGGAGTCAGACAAGGTGACGGCCTCTCCCTACTCCTGTTCAACCTCATTTTGGACAAAGTAGTTAGAGTATGGAACACAACACCCACCACTCTAGGCAGAAGCGGTATTACCTTTAAATGCCTAGCATTCGCAGATGACCTTGCAGTTCTAGCAGACACTGAGGAACAAGCGATCCAACAGGTAGAAGCCCTCAAAAAGTGCGCTGAAAAATTTGGACTACAAATATCGTTCGAGAAAACTAAGTACATGTCAACAAACAAAAAAGACACACAACAATTACAGACGAAATACGGAACAATAAACAGAGTTACAAAATTCAAATACCTAAGAGAAATCATACAACATACAGGAATTGAGAAAGAAACTCAAAAGACAAGGATAGAGAAAGTAAGAAAAGGCTACGGCATGACTGCAAACATCTACAAGAAGAAGAACCTTGGCATCCAAACAAAAATCAGACATTACAGTACAGTCATCAAACCCGACATACTATACGCATCAGAAACTATAGCCTCGAATAAAGGTGACATGGAAGCCCTGAAGAAAGAAGAAAGGCGATCAGAAACGATATCAGAAAAATTGTTGGACCAAAACTCAGATGAAGGATATAGACTACAATCAATAGAAGCCACGGAAAAACTGTCTAACATAGAGAACGACAGCAGAAAACGCAGACTTAGATTCTACGGACACATCTCAAGACTCCCGGAGACCAGACTAACTAAACAGATGCTGAACTTCCTACAGAAACGTAAAGTCAGTACCAAGTGGATGAAACAAGTAACAAAAGACCTAGAATCAGCAAACATCACAGATACTCAGGACAGAACGACTCTCTGACTTCAAATACACCAGTGGGAAGTGAAAAAGGAGACCAAGAAAAAGACTGGAACCTCCTGGACCGAAGAAAGAAAACAGGCACACTCACAGAAAATGGTGAAATCTGGGCCAAGAAGAAGAAAAAGATTTGAAAACCATGAAAACTTAGCTCCATCCACTTTGGGTGCAATCCGAGGATAAAAATAATAATAATAATAAAGTAAATAATATTAAAATTAAATCAAAATACAATGAGAATTAAAATATAAACAGATATATTGAATCACGTCCAGTTTAGATTAATAAATAATAAGGGAATTAATCACAGGTAGTCAAGACATAAAAATCAGAACTCTGTTTTGATTTTAGTATTATGTTTTTACATTTTTTACATACTTTATGTTTATATGTTTTTTATATTATGTAAACAGACGTTATGTTTATATTTTGTACTTGCTGAGGAAGTCCTAATAAAAGGACGAAACATTAAAAAAAGCAACTAAAATCAAAACAGAGTTCTGATTTTTATGTCTTGACTACCTGTGATTAATTCCCTTATTATTTTAAATATAAACATTCCTCATAAATGAGTTAACATGCAGAAATAAACAGTGATAAAATGTGTACGAAAATGAGATAACACGCTACTATAGATTACATATATATTAATTATATCTTCGTAGAGCTTATCAGCGTTGTGGCGCATGTGGGTAAGAGGTGCTCTCCGTAGTATGTTGCTTCGTGATGTCGGCAGTGCAAAGGTGGCTACATATCGAGAAGCAGCTCTCGGGACGTGGAAATAGAGACTGGACATCAGACACGGACTGTCAGTCTTACCATGAAGCAGCTTCCAAGCAAATCGAGCACTCTGTTGTTGTCTGCGCACCAGAAGGGATTGGACATCATATATACATATCGGGTTATAACGTTTTACGTCTTCCGATTCCTAATCGTCACTCCTCTCTGTTCATCCACAGCCCTTCTTCCAGATCCGTCTCTCGAATTTCCTTGTCCACTCCGTCTCTCCAGCTTCTCCGCGGTCTTCCTCGTTTTCGGTTTCCTTGTGGGTTCCAGTTTAGTACTTTCTTTGGGATTCTGTGTTCTGACATTCTTTGGACGTGTCCATACCATGTTAGTTGTTTAGTTGTAATGTCATCAATAATGTCGTGTTGTATTCCCATTTCTTGTCTAATGGTTTTATTTGGGACTCTATCTCTCCTGGACTTGGACATCATGTCTCTCTAAAAGGGAATCATATTCGATGTTTCGAACGGGATAGTGACTATCGATTTTGAAGGAAAGATATTTCAGAAAACGACGCTGTACCATAAGTTGCCAATAGGTAGATCTTGAGAAGTATAATATGGGTACCATATCAGCGCTCCATACTCGAGCTTACTAACAATAAAAGAAAAGTACAGTTTTTTTAAGGAAAATAGAATCTCTGAAGGATGCAGAAATACGTAATATAAAGCCTATCGTTTTATATGCGGATAACAACACGGTGCTTATGTGCTGTGAAAACGACAGCTGACAATCAAATAAAATCCCAAGTTCCTTAACGCTTTCTTTCTTTTCTAGTAATTGACCAGTTGATGTATTAGAAGAATTTATGGGCTGTTTTTGCTGCGTTTCTAGCTGTTTTTATAGTATTTGCGCACCAATTAGTTTTTTTCAAAGATTTCTTTTTCTAGTATAAGTCACAGTACAGCATTTGGAAATATTTAGTTTGATCAGCTGATTTTGTTGAGACCAAGCAACCAGTAGATCGATGTTTTTTGAAGGGTAATTGTATCGGAAATGCTGTTAATAGAGGAATACAGCTTTACATCATCAGCAAAGGCCAATGCTGGACATTTTAAGGCAGGTAATAGATTATCGATAAACAGCCCAAAGAAAAGAGGATCCAGATTTGAACCTTGTGGAACCCCTGACGAGGAAATGAAAGAATTAGATTTAAAACCATTATAGAAAACATAGTTCACTCAGTCAGATAAGTACGAAGCAATAAATTTTAAAAAAGATGGAGAAAAGCCTAGTGTACTAAGCTTATTTACAAGTAGCTCATGATTTATAGAATCAAAGGCACTAGAAAAATCAATGTATACTACGTCAACTTGCCCACAGTTATCAAGTTTTTCACTTATATATTGAGTGATTTTGGCCAGGTTCGAAGCAGTTGAGCGTCCGGGTAGGAAGCCATGCTGGTACTCAGAAATGAGGCTGCGAACATTGAGAAAAATGTTTTTATAGATAGCTTGTTCAAATACTTTTGCAATGTTTGAAAGTATCGCAATAGGCCTGTAATTCTCAAGGTAATTGTTCTTCCCTTTTTGGGTAGAAGATTGGTATTAGCGTAGCACGTTTCCAAACATTTGGGAACGTTGAAGTTTTTATTACTAAATTGAAGATAGTAACCAGTGGCTTGGCAAGAAAATGTCTCTAGCATCTTGTATTAGAAAACTCGGAATTAAATCATCGCCTGTCGTAAGTTTGTTATCGAAGGAGGACATTATTGTTAGCAGCTGTTCTTCTGTAATAGACTGCATACTGAATGATGAATGATTAGAGTCAGCATCGGGATTATTATAGTTATGTTTTAAATGAAACGCATTAGAAAACAAGGAGCCAAATGCATTGACGATATCTTACTTACGATTGTCATACTCTTTGTTGTCATATGTCAATTTACCCGAAATACGTGTCGAGCCTTGCTTAGCTTGAACATATTTCCAAAGATTAATTGGAGTAGAATAAAGAGAGTTATCTATATTAGTTAAGTACGTATTATACGCAGAAGTAATGAGCTTTTTACAATACGATCGTAGGTTTTTGTATTCTAGAAGGTAAAACGGACTTGGATGAGCTCTGCATTTCTTCCTGTATCGGTCTTTTAACTTTAACGTCGCAATTATATGAGGAGTAAATCAGACAGGATATGTATTTTGCTTGTCTGAGCAACACTGGGGTATTGATGTATTTAAAATAGCATAAAGCTTATCATAAAATCAACTACTGAAGATGAGAAACCGCAAGCTGGTCGTCACCTTTGTTGATTTTATGAAGGCCTACGGTTCCATTGGTAGAGAAACGTTTAACAAAGTACTACAGGAACTAGGGCTAGACCACAAAACCCGCAGACTCATCCTAGAGACTTTGACCAACACCCACTCCATGGATAAATTTAGAAGTGAGATCTCAGAAAGATTCGCAATAAAAACTGGAGTGAGACAAGGAGATGGACTTTCCCCACTTCTCTTCAACTGTGTCCTTGAAAAGGTTATGAAAGAATGGCGCAAGGAACTGATCAACTTGGGTGTTCAGAGTGGTATCTACCTGGGACGTAAGAACGATGGATTGGTTGTAGATTGTCTGGCATTTGCAGATGACATGGCACTGATTGCTGATTCTCTTTAGATGGCAACAATGCATGTAAATTGCCTCAGAAAACAGGCTACCAAAGTGGGTGTTCAAGTGTCACTGCAGAAAACAGAATTCTTCATCAACATCAAAAAAAAAAACAGAAAGATGTTACTAGAACAGGGAAACATCAAGATAACTGAGAAATTTAAAATCAGCGAATGGATTGAACCCAACCTATCAGAAAGATCGTCATTATCCATGAGAGTCAACAAGTTAGAACTATCCTATCGACTGACTTAATAAATACAATATTCTTTGCGATACGCAACATGTATTCAGAATAGGAAGAAACATAGAAACAGCGTGTTTCTGCCTCTTAAAAAACGTTCTAAAGAGCTTGGACGCACAGGAAATCCCGTGTGGAATTTTTATTGATCTCTCCAAGGCATATGACACCGAGGATCATAATATACTGCTCAATAAACTTGAGAAATATGGGGTAAGAGGAATTGCTCTCGAATTATTTAGAAATTACCTAACGGACAGAACTCAGCAGACTAAAATATATAGCAGTACCCAAGGCTCTGCCAAATCTACACCATTAACTATAAAAGTGGGTATACCGCAAGGGAGTATATTAGGACCACTTCTATTTACAATTTATCTAAATGATCTCTCAATGGCATCTAATTATTCTAGTCGAAACCGGAAAACCGGAAGTGGCAAGATCAAGGTCGGAGGCGGGAATAGAAGGAAGGATCTTTCCCTACTAAGCTTTAGTTCGCCGGAGATGGTAATTGAAACGGGATTCAAGAATGAAAATTTTATTCGCCTGTGTTTGTGGAGCATATTTTGAAAATAACATTGCATAATTGTTACGTTGTCCAATTGTTGATGTAGAGTTCATTGTTATTTTTAAAGCTTTTAATGTATTAAAATCAAATGTTGTGTTTTTTTCAAATATCATCAAATTCATATTTTTTTAAAGTACTCGATGGATTTTCTTCAATAATTTAATATTCCTTCAGATAATTCACTATTCCTTTTTCCACCACGATTTCATCTATCTCGGATCCATCCTTCTTATAACGTCTAATTATAGATTTAGCGTTGTTTTTTTAATTCCTGCCATTTTTGCTGATTCCGAAATGGTTTTACATTCTTCGTAATCTTTTATAAAAATCTCCTTTTTGTCTAAATTTGTTTTAGAATAATACCTCTACAGGGTTCAAGTACAAGTAATTCATCTGCATATTCTATAACATGTCTTAATCTGCGATAATTATTACTAGTTTTATTTCTTCTTCGGAAAATGTACGTTATTTGTACGTTATTGAAAAACATAAACCACAGCTTAAAAATATTTAACAAATTTTTTTGCTTTGAAAAAGTTTTTATTCCAGCGACGATCATTTCAGTCGATGGGTCTTCTCAATAATCTCGAGTTATTGAGAAGAAACATTGCAATCGACAACGAAATTTTTAAAAAATCATTTCCGCCAATGTTATTATACAACATATAATATATTTATTCCTTCAATTCGATTTTGAAATGAGTCGGAATGTGTGAAGCCGGGTTATTAAACTAATCTAACATTAAAACATCAATTGTAATAATCTGTAAACCTCGACGACCAAACCAACTAAATTTCCTTTGATTAATAACCGATTTAATTATCTTTTTCTTTGTTCCAGGTGAGTTTCAACCCCAATGCAAATCCCGCAAATTTTCACAGGAAAACAATTCGTATTGTTTTATGAAAAGGTTTGTAAATTTTTTGAAATTCTGTTTGAAAATTTTAATTAAGACTTACTTATAAATAAATATACATAAGTAAAATAACTTACATCATCCTAATTTATATTATTTTGTGAAGAAAAAATATTATGGGTTGTGGTTAATTTGACTTTAAAAAGGGTTAATTATTATTATTACATATACTAAAATAGTTTGGTACGCCTTTCCGGGAAGTGGCGGGATAAATGCGTCAAATCGGGTTTGTAGAATGAAAACGCACGTTTTGAGTTATTTTCGAAAGAAATTTTGCCGGGACAAAGTGGTAAAATGTTTAGAAAACTCCAGACAATTGACTAATCTTTGAGAAATTGTGGTGCCGCCGAAGGCGGCGGGGGTGCGGCGCGAAAAAGAAATTTCCCTTTATCGGCCGCCGAGCGGCCGAATTTGGACCGATCGCGACGCGAATGGTGCTATCTGGAGCGCCGATTTTTTCCGCACAAAACTGTCATCTCAAATTTTCCCGTCTTTGCTGAAAATTTGGAGAAAAGTGCGAAAAACCGAAAAAAAATATCGCAAAAAACGATCTTCTTTGACGTTATATTGCGAGCCGACCGCTGAACAGAACGCCTTCCCGTTTGCGGTTCCGGTTTCGTAGGTTCTTTCTCTATGGGTCTTCGAAGAGGCCGTGCGATTTTTTGCAAAACTGGCCGTGCGGTAGATGTTTTTGCAAAACAGGACGTTATCGGCTGCCCAACCGGAAGTGGGTGGAATTTTGCAATTTCTTCTACACCGTTCGATGGAAGTCGACGGTATCTTGCGTACGATGTGCCGATTTGCCGATTCTCAGAAACCACGAGGTCGCCACGGCCGATAGTAAGAAACCGGTAGGATGTCAATCCGCAATCGAGATCTACAAAAGTACAAATGACACAATTTCCTGCCCTACAGTGGCAGATCGAGAACAGACTGGACCATGCCATAGACTATTAAAAGTTCGCAACTGGCAAAGTTATTGCAAAAAAGCGAAATTCGCATTTTGAGTCCGGTGTTAATAATTTTTGAACGTTGTCCTTCCGCCGGAAATTGCCGACATTCTGAAAAGTTTCCACGTTTCACTTGCACTTTGCGCCCCCCAGAGCCCTGAGAATTGTCGCCCATTTTTCGCACGGCGTATTTCATCCGTCTTTCAACTTTAGCAACTTTTACCGCGGCAATTCGCAAATTTCAACTCTTTTCTGCAAGGGTTGTAAATGTCGCTTCTTCGCCGGCTGCGGTTCAGCGTATTTTCCAAAATTCCTCTAATTTCGGGTACGTCAAAATCGGAATTTTCTTACCACGACATTTACGCTGCAACGACGAACACCAATCGGTGGTAACACATTTCCGCACTTTCACCTGCAAGTCCCGTCGCAAGATGATTCGAATTTTAAATTTTTTTCAGCATTTTCTCAACCAAGAATTCACCAAGAAAACATATCGGCGCTACTGGCGGGACGCAAACACAAACGTCAACCCAAACGTCAGTCAGTTGAAATCTACTGCGACCACTGAAAAAATTGTTTTCAGACAAAACTCAGACTTTTCGAACAAGTCAAGACCGAGAAGGGACCCCTAAGCAAGTTTCGCCCAGAAAAGTTTGTTCTTGAAATCAGTGGAAATCATTTTGGAACATGTGATATTAGTGGAATTATGTGCCAAAGCATTTGTGGTTATTTAAACTGTTTTTCTATTCCGAGTTTTAAATGTATTTAATTGGGTAATAAACTTTTTTTTTTGTTACAAACAAATTAACAAGTATTTTATTTATCCTGGGTGAAAAATCTAAATCTTTGACCACGTTTCTCATTTAAATTGATGGCTGGCTTCATTAAAAAAATGGTTTAATAGATTCTACAGCATGTGGAACAATAAAATTGTACACGCTTCTAAAGAAAAAGTCGATGTGTCTAACACCTCAATATCTAACACATCATTTTCGAAAAATATTTGATCTGGCTGCCATAATATATTGGAATTCTTTATTGTCGTCTGGATTCATTTAAGAAAATTATTTTAGTTTCACACCAAGTGGAACAATAATATTGCACACATTTGTAGAGAATTAGTAATTCTATGATATCCCTCAGTTATTTTTACAAAATATTTTGTCCGGCGGGAACCGCCGCCTCTCAAAGTCAACGCAGCACAGAAGGCAACACATTCAAATAACTATATTTTGAAAACTGCAACAGATGTATTAAAAAAACTTTCAATTCTAGATAGCGCATACATTTATCTATCGAAATTGTCATTTTGGAATCTTCGTGGCCGATAACCTTGACACATGTTTTTTTTTTTAAATTCAGAAATTTATGTTGAAATTCTTCAAGTATTTTTTCTGTCCAACTCTGCCGAACATGTATTTTACACTGTTAGATAAAGCAGATTTTCTGCTAAAAACCGTTTTTGGTGAGGAATTTGAAAATCGAAATTCAGAGAAGGGGTACGTACCCATTGAATTCTTTTTTCATTTTATATTTTTTACTTTTGTGACTAAACCGAAGGTTGTTGCAAAATTTGCAAAGAATACTTTTTTGTAGACACCGACATCCTACATCCGGATATCGCTGTTATGATTTTCTATTTTGAGGCATTGACGAGATATTTGCAAAAAAACTCTGAAGACAAAATAATTTTCCACGCCGTACCCATTGGACGGGGAACGTTCAAATTTTATCAGCTGATACTTCTGGTGGATACTCACATTCAGTAAAAGTTTCATTGAAATCCTTACAGGTCTAATAAATTTTTTCGCAATTTTTGAATATTTAAAAATTTTCGTCTTAGGTTTTGATCGGAATTCGTGATTAACATGTCTGGATTTAAAAAAATATATTTTAGTAAGTTTCACACAACGTGGAACAATAAAATTTGACACATTTGTAGAGAATGAGTCAGTCTATAATATCGCTCAGTTAGTTTTGCAAAATATTTCATGGGGCGGCGGCCGCCGCCCCTCAAACTCAAACACAACAGAAATTAATAAATTCAAATAACTATAAAATGAAAACTGCAAGAGATATATTGAAATTTCTTTCAGATCTATATAGATTATACATTTTTCTATCAAAATTGACGTTTTGGTATTTTCATGGTCGACACATAATTGTTTTAATAAAGAAATATTTATTGAAAACTTGCAAATATATTTTTGTGTTCAATTTTCCGAAGTCTAAGAAACATGCGTTTAGCGCTATTTTATAAAACACATTTTCATCTAAAAGTTGTGTCATTTTCATTTTTCCAAAGCAAACCGTTTGGCCGAAAATTTTTTTTGGAAACGAAAAAATTTAAAAACGAAATTCAGAGAAGGGTACGTAACGTACCCCTTCTAAAAATTTTTCAATTTTATATTTTTTACTTTTGCGACCAAACCGAAGGTTTTTAAAAAAAATTCAAAGAATACTTTTTTGTAGACACCGACGTCTTACATACGGATATCCCGGTTATAATTTTTCGCCTTGAGGCGTTGACGAGTTATTTGCAAATAAGGTTTGATGCAAAAATAATTCCTCACGAAGTCCCCATTGGAGTGGGAGCGTTCAAATTTTGTCAACTCATATCTCTGGTGGATACCCACAAGTTTCATTGAAATCATTCAAGGATTAATATATTTTTTTGCAATTTTTGAATATTTTGAAATTTTCGCATTCGGTTTTGTTCGGAATTCGTGATTGACATGTCCGGATTTGTTCAAAAATTATTTTAGTAAGTTTTACCCAACGTGGAACGATAAAATTTCACACATTTGTAGAGAATTAGTCAGTCTATGATATCCCTTAGTTAGTTTTGCAAAATAATTTATCTGGCGGCGGGCGCCGCCCCTCAAACTCGAACATAACAAAAATTAATAAATTCAAATAACTATAAAATGAAAACTGCAAGTGATATATTGAAATTTCTTTCAGATCTATATAGACTATATATTTTTCTATTGAAATTGACGTTTTGGTATCTTCGTGGCCGATAGCCTTGACAGAATTTTTGTAAATACAGAAATTTTGAAAAAAAAATTGAAATTGTGTGAAATCTTTTTTCTGTTCATTTTTCCAAACTCAGATAAATCAAGGCCACATACGCGCGGCAGCGCCGCGCGTATAGCCCTGAACAGATAAATCAAAACCACATACGCGCGGTAGCGCCGCGCGTATAGTCTTGATCAGATAAATCAATACCACTTACGCACGGCAGCGCCGCGAGTATTGTCTTGATCAGATCACAATCAAGTCTTGATTTATCTGTTTTCTACAAGTTTTACGAGTTTTCTACAAGAATAGTTAAAAATTACACATTTAATTTGGAATCTAAAGGTGTATTCCGCGACTTCGTAGCGTGTATAACAAAAGAGTTATTGTTGAAAAAAAGGTCAGTACTACCACTTCACGGCTGAAGGAACAGCCATCTCGAAATTTATCCGGATTTTCTTTTTAAAATCGAATAGTGCACATTGAGGCCTATTGAAATGTGCTACATGAACTTTTTGCGGCTGATAGCCTCGACATGCCGAGTGTTTAAAAATGTCGTGTACTTTTCTGCTTCATCTTCGAAAAATCATAAGCCTCATTTCCTTGGGTTTGCAAGAAATAATTTTAACACAGATCTTTAAAACACATTAATTTCATTGCTCCGCTGTTAATTGTTTGGTCATGGGAATTTTTTTCATTCAACTCCGAATTCATTCTCCATTTAAACCTATGTAAAATGTAAAACCAAATTCAGAGAAGGGACCCATTGAAAAAAATATCACTTTTCACATTTTTCACATTTGTGACAAAACCAAAATACTTTATAAAATTTGCAAAGAATGCTTATTTGTAGATACCAGAATTCCACATACGGTGCACCAAATTCCTATTTTCTGTTTCGAGGCTCTGCAGAGCTATTTGCCAAATTTCTCCAAAACTAAAATAATTTGCCGCGTCGTCCCCGATGGCAGCGGAACATTGAATTTTCGTCCGAGTGTACTTTTTATAGGCATCCATGTACAGTAAAAATTTCGTTGGAATCGTTTGAGGTTTAATGCATTTTTTTTCGCTATTTTTGAGTATTTTGAAATTTCCGCGTTCGATTTTGGATAAAATTCGTGATTGACAGGTGTGATTTCCTTAAAAAATAGCCTTTATGAGTTACACCCCACGCAGAACAATAAAATTGTACACATTTATACACAGGGCATTGTTCTATGAAATCACTTTGTCAATTTTGCAAAATATTTTATCTGGCGGCGGCCGTCCCTCTTAAAGCCAAACCGGAAGAGAAAACAATAAATTCAAATATCTATAGGTTGATAACTGTAACAGATTTTTACAGAATTCTTTCAGTTCTATATAGACCATACATTTTTCTATAGAAATTGATATTTTGACATCTTCGCGATTCTACCCTCAGGCTTCTGCCCTCAAATTCATACCATTACAGAGAATAATAAATTCTAATAACTATACTTTGAATTGAAAAATTACAATTTATTAAGTTTTTACAACTAATTAGACGCAATTAACAGTCGCGTACCATACTTTTTATCAAATAACTATAGCTTCAAGAGTTTAATTGGTACATTAAAAAATCTTTCAGTTCTATATAGACTATCCATTTGCTATTTTTCGTTTTGGTATCTTTGATTTAATTAAAAAACTATATATTGAAATTTTTCAAAGCTTTTCTGATTCCTACCAAACTTGCGTATAACACTGCTCGATAAAGCAGATTTTCTAAAAAGTGTGCAATTTTTATACTTCCTGATCAAACATTTTGGCCGCGTGACCTCTCGATCCATAATAAAATAAAGTAGCAAGAGGTGTTGTTAAACCTAGGTTAGGTTAGAACACCTCGATCTAAAATATGCTAAAGTGGCAAAGTCTGTTAGCCTAACATTGGTTGGGTTATATACCGCAAAGCGGCAGAAAAATTAAGACAAACTACAAGCGCGACAAGCGGTAGCGCGACCCAAGAGATCAAAAATAAGATAAAGCTGTAAAGCTGAATGTTGGTTTAACCTATTCGGTTACATGTCGCAAAGCGCCAGATTAATCCAGACCACATACTCATCCCTCGAAGTGAAACCGGAACTGATACTAATATATTCAAATAGCAACAACTAGAAAACTGTAATAGATATAATAAAAACTCTTTCAGATCTATTAAGATCAGAGATATTTCTGTTGAAGCAATTTGACCATTTTGGAATTTTCGTGGTCGATAACCTTGACACTGGACTTTTTAAATAAAGGAATACATGAAAATCAAGTCAACGTTGACATTAACGTCAGTTGAGTAATTTATTGGTAATTATTTTTTTGGTGAAACTTTTAGTAACATAATTTTGCTAAGTGTTGCTAATTGTCTAAAAGCAAACTTACTATAATTTGAAGAGTGATATTGGAAATCAAGAGTTGCCAACCTTCATAAAAGGAGGTTACTATATATGATGAAGTGACGTTAGTAACTAAGATTTACAACTTTGACGAAAAAAACTCTTAACAGCTGATTTTTTCTAACTTGGTTATGTTATCTGCCAAACTTGACAACAACAACGAAACTTCTACTAATAGTTGGTGAGATTTTGTCTGAGTATGTTGGTTACTCAACAACACAAGTTACCAACTTGATAAAAACAATATATGTTGAACGTCAAAGTTGACAACATCAACGTCACTTATTTAATTAAAAGGTTATGACATTTTTAGTGAGATTTTCAGCAACTTTTACGCCACAGCTGATTTTTTTTTGTCCATGTAAACCTTAATAACTAACATCACATCGTTAGATATAGTAACTTTTTTTATGAATGTTGACAGGTTTTCATTTCTAATATCACTCCTTTAATTATATTTAATTATAGTAAGTTTGATTTCACACAATTGTCAATCACATCACACACTTGAAAATGTATTATACAATTCCACCCTCATCAATTATTCCACTTTAACAACTATTCCATTATTTTCAACTCTTCCATCTACAAAAACTATTCCATTCCGAAAAATACGATCCACATGTACTAGTTTGAAATAAAAAAAGTTTAATTTGAATTTAAAAATGTTGTGAAATTGAAAACAATTGAACACATTGATTGAAAACTTGTGCAAATGGATCATTAATCATTAGGTATGATATTTATCTCCTTCATGACAATGCAAGTTCACTTATAGCGTAGTGGACCAGTAGAAACAACAACGACTTAGGCTACGAGGTCCTGTAGCATCCACCATATTGACCAGATCTGTCACCATTTGACTATTTATTTCGCAGTATGGAACATGACAAACGATATAAAAATTTTCGGAATGTAAATAAAGTTAAAAGAATATATTTATTTTGACTTTTCGGTGGTCTAGAATTGGAAATAAGCGAAAATTCATGAGCATATAAATAGGTTTCTGATATCAAGACTAGAGATGTTTGACAAGACTAGGCGTTCAAAAATTGATGAAGATACACGACCAGATACACAAGGCAATATATGACTAGATAGACCAGACTAAAGAGAAATACTAGAATAACGCTTTACAGTACATTAACTGTATCAATTTCGTGACTAATTTTGGTTGCTGTGTTTTTTATTGGAATTTTTGAAATATTAAAAAAAATGGCTACTTTACGCAGTTTGGGGATTTTATCCGATTTTTAAGAATTAGAACAAATATAGAATAATTATTTGGTAAATATTGTTATTGTTATGAGAAATACATTAGCATTTAAAATGTTTTTGTCGTTGTTAATTTTATCTACTTATTTAACATATTTTATTTGTCGATAAATAAAGCACTCATTTGCATAAAAACATTATGCAGATTTTTACCAAAATGAAAACACATCATATTTTTTTTGTCACGAAAAACTCGCACATTTAAAACATTTTATTTTTGTAATTTATATAAGTAAATTTTCCCAATTTCTATAGCCGTTTGTTACATTTCTCAAAAGAGGAACATTATAAGGTATTTGACGCTTTGACGTAGCGAAAGGCTCACACAATGCATCTTGAGCGCTGTGTGCCAGAGAGTAACAGAAGATTTCCGTGTCCCTCCCTTGATTTAATTAGTAAAGCTGTCCCAAAGTGGATGTTATTAAAACTTTTCAATTTTGAGTATGAAAATAAAAATACAAAATTTTGAATTTTGAGGCATTGTCTATGTGACTGTTATAAATAGTTGTCAATTAGAACATTATTATTATAAGGTATTTTTCACTAAGTACATTCAACATCCTTTCTCGAGAGAAATATTTTTTCTGCGAAAAGTCTTTTATATTCTCACATTATTACCATTTTTCCGCTGTTTTTATTGAAATTTTAGAAATAAATTTCAAAGATATTTCTATTTTATACAGTCGCAGCCTAGTTTTTTTGCGAATTTGTTACAATTGGAGCAAAGGTAGAATAATTATTGTTTTGATAAACATATTATAATTTTAAATATTTTTATTCTTGTTAATTCTATCTACGTATTTTATTCGGCAATAAAACAAGCCACACATTAGCGTAAAAACATTATGCAGATTTTTACCTAAACATATATTTCATTTGTAATTTATTTCTATGGTCTTTTTTCCCCATTTTTATGGTCTTTTTCGCTATTTCTTTTTTCCCAATTTCTATGGTCCTTTTCTCTATTTCTAAAAGAACAACATTAAAGACTTTACTGCTAGTCCATACAACATCCAGCCACGAAAGAAATAATTTTTGCGCCAAGAGGCTTATGTTGTCACATTATAAGACTCTTCCTAAATTAAAAATTTGTTTGTAGTAGATTATTGTCTTTCCAAATCCGGAACACCTCCATGACGCACGTTTAGTGCGAATAAGGAGAACTCGACATGAGTTATCCTTTGTATACGCTAGGATTTCTGGTTCGGATATATCCGAACCGCAAAACTGCGGTTTTCTGGTCAAAAACCGAAACCGCATAACCGTCATAAAAAACCGCGGTTTTCGGTTATATCTAAAGATAAATAAAAATAAAGTACATTGAATTAGTGCTCTTCCAAATATTGCAATGTGCAAAAATGGCAACCATCGATGGTATATGTGTTCGAGCAATTTCGAAATCTGCATTTATTCGGATAGAAATAGCTGGCCGGTTTCCCAACTAAATCTTGCCAAAATGTTTTTCAGGTGTTATGACCTTTATTCAAAAGGAATACGAAGAAAGAAATGGTTTTAAAGTTTCAAGAATTAAAAGCAAATGGACAAAAAAATAGTACTACGCTACATTAGTGGACTAGTTTGAGACGAAGAATACATACGGCCGAAGATTACAATAATAAGACTTTAACATTAATATTCATGGAGAAAACAATTTTTATTACAATTTAGGCTTTCTGCGAATTGAAGGAAGTTCTGCAAATAATATCGTAATAAGTCTTCAAAACCATTTAGATTCATTTAGTATCAGTTTCAGAAATGATATTGTGGGTGACTTGGATTAGAAAGTTGAAGTTCGCGGCGGTAACGTCGCGACGCCGTTGTCAAAAATTTCGCAATGCGGTTTTTAGTCGCGCTTTACCACAAGCATTCCCTCACCAAAACATAAAATTTGTTTCACTATCTGCAAGATTGCGAAAACTACAGCGGAAAAATCACCGCGAGTTCCCGAAATTCGACCTAGATTAGCAAATTGAACTATACGGCGAAGTCGCGACGCCGCTATGAAAGATTTTGCAACGCAGTTTACAATAACGCTTCCTGACAAGTTTTCCCTTCAACAATACGTTATTCTTGTTTCGCTAGCTTGAAAATTACAAAAACTACGGCGAAATAAGCAGCAGTCCCATTAGGAAATTGAACTTTGCGGTGGCGTCGCGACGCGGCTGTCAAAGATTTCGCTTTCCGAACAGTCTCGCTTTCCGAACCCGCTTTGCTCTAACAAAACATCGAATTTGTTGTGGCAGCTGCGAGATTTCGAAAAAAACAAATGCAACCAATCCTCGGTAGATTTGACTTTGACGGGTCGTCGCGGCGTTAGTTATCGAGCGATTTCAACCCGGTTTTCAATTTCTGGTCGCAAAAACCTCAAAGTTTGATTGAGTCTGGGATTTATTGCCATGGGATTATTATTTAGTAACATAATACACATGACGATGCCCGGGTAATTAAAAAAATGGTACAGATTGTCCTGCAGAAGCAAAAATATGCATTAAGCATACAATTCATCTCACTGTGTGCGACACTTTTTACAAAAAATTCTGAAAATTGTATTATGTCCAAAGAAAATTCATGATAGAACAATGAAATTGATAGAGAATGTTACATCACATTAATTTTCTGATTTAAAATCATTGCCTGTATTTTCTTTAGCATGTGACAACCCCTCACCACACAATTTACACCACCTTCACATAAAAACCACAAATTTCTCCAAAAAGTTCAAATTTTGAAAATCTAAAACCAATTTGTTAATATTTTGAAAAATAAAGTAGCCCATATACTATACAAATTGTTGTACAACTTTGTTCGGTTGCACGAAAAGTTAAACAGTGTATGTGTAGACTGTACAACCAGATTTTGGTTGGTAGGTTTGGTTGGACAAAATCAAACTACTTTTGATTTTCTGTGGGCGTGGCGTAGTCATGGCCAACCTGTCTGATAATATATTGTACAGTTGTACAACTTCACCACCGACATCAGTTTACATTTCATCTTGTCTTGTTCACATCGTTGTTTGTAAATTGTGTTTCTAGTTTTTGGACTCATATTCTTTGAGGTTTTCAAAACTAATTATTACCATAATTGACATAATGGCAAATATAACTGAGAATGAAAAGTGGAAACTTTTATACATGTACAGTATAATCTCGTTAATCGAACACATATGGAACCAGACAACCGCCGGATTATCAAAAAATCAGGATTATCAGGATTAAAAGAAAGCAAATTTAACATTTTTATGTACAATTGTATTTCAGAAAGAATAAAATATGTATCTACATAGGTAAACGTGTACATTCAAAAGAATATGTACAAACTATAACAGATAGTAAGACAATTGTAGAGTGGAGTTACTTTGGTCAGAATCGTCTATCAAGTTTTCAGAGTTAAAAGCAGGGTGTGTTGGCAAGACCTTTTCCAAGAACACTAGCTGGTGTTGTTTTTAACTTTATTTTTACTGTGCGCAAGGTTTATATCCTTGAAGAATATTAGAATAGAGTATATTAAAAAAGAAACGTGTTTCCACAGAGCGCCGGATTACTGAACGTTCGGGATTAACCAACCACCGGATTATCAAGATTAGGTTAGGTTAGGTTTTTAAAAAAGAAACGTGTTTCCCCAGAGCGCCGGATTACTGAACGTTCGGGATTAACCAACCACCGGATTATCAAGATAAATCGTCTCAAGTAGAAAACAGCTGCAGCAATGGAGATCGATGGAGATTTATTTCCTGAAAAATCGCGCGAAGAAGATGTGGATAATGAGTATTACGTCGAAGAAGATGCTGAAATTAAAAGTAATTTACAAATGGTAAGAAAACTTGTAAATTATTTTCGTTTATCTCCGATAAAATCAGTTTCCTACAACGAAACGTAAAAGCTCTTTTTGAAAACGAAATTGAATTAGCAATGGACATCAAGATAAGGTGGTCTTCTATTAAACCAATATAAGAAAAAATAATTTTTCTAAAAGTCGTAATATGACAGATAACCTAACCTAACCTAACAGATTTAAATTTCAGTGCATTTTATTACAGTAGCGATGATTTCAACTTATTTACGGCATAAGTTGTAATAGAATTCTTGGAAGAGAAATTAATTTGTTCTGATATAAGCAAAGCTTCAATGAAAAATATCATGGAACGTTTGACGACCCGTGAAAATCTGGAATTATCAGAATTGGCTTGATGCTTACTAGATCCTTCGAAAGTTACAACAAAGTCTATTTTAGTATTGGCGGAAAATCTTTTTGAACGACTTTATCCAGACAACAATAAGGTTGAAGTCGAAAATGAATGTTCGGCAAATTCAGAAGGATTAGAAGAAGTGACCAATCCAAGCTATTCCTTGCTAGACGTAGTACAGAAAGCTATTCAAGAAGAATGAAAAAAAAAACTTATATGCAAACAAATCGTTATCCTAATTCTACGAAAAAGGAGTTTGCTAAATATAAAAGAACTTCTGAGAGAACAAGAAGATTAAATATGTTTCTAAATTAAATATACTCTCTATAATTAAAGCTACATCCACTTACTCCGACAGATCATTTTCCCTTAGCGGCAACTTTTGCAGAAAACTAAGATCTCGTTTAAATTTCAGGCACTACTACCAAAAGTTCTTAAAAACCGAACCCGAAACCGAAACCGCGGTTTTTAATTTTCAAAAACCGAAAACCGCGGTTTTGAAAAAGTATATTCAGATATATTCAGAAACGGATATTCAGAAACCCTAGTATACGCGTATTGGCCTATATGCACGAAAAGCTTCGAACTACAAAACAATGGATTTATTTTTCTCAAAACAAAGAAACTTCTAATTATAAGAAACAAAAACGTGTCAACATGCAACAAAAGAGGAACGATAATCTTTTTGTTATTCTTTTAGCACATTATTAATACGCTAATTATTTTTTTTTTCTATAATTAGAAAATTGTTTTTATAAATCGTTATTTTAAATACAAAAAATGTATTGGATATGTACGCTATCCGATACATTTTTTGTATTTAAATTTATAAAAAACATTTTCTAATTACAGAATTTGTAGGGGACATTTGACATAAAGGCCCTAGGGGTATAAGCATGGTGATTCGGCCCCGGAAAGATATTTATATGATACTCGAAAGATATGTTGGTACTAATTAAATAATAAGATCCTGAAAGTTTCAGATCGGTAACTCAATTGGTTTTCGAGAAAAAGTTAAATGTCTCAAAAACGAACAAACATTTTTTTCTCAGTAACGGCTGAATCGATTTATCTAAAAATTTAATATGTTTTGGGGGTCAATAGGAGCCCAATAGATATATAAAAGAAATGTATATATCTGTGAAAAATAAGTTATATAACATTTTTTCATAATATAAGTGTGGTAAAAAACAAAGTGAATTTTTCAATTCAATGTAAGAAACATTCCTCTCAAACTCATAAAAACAATGACGACATAATTTCACAATTTCACAAAAATATCGAACTATTTTCACGATATATGAGCGATTTGTAATATAAAAAATGTTGCAATGGCTAGGGAAAAAAGGATTAATATTTGATAAATTTGTTTCCATTTCACAAATTTACAAACAAAGAATTCCATCTGTTTGGGTTTCTTTTATGAATGTTTTATGCATAATGCACCAACATGATGGAAAACGTCCATATCCCCCTTAAATTGTATGTAGTACCCCTATATATGTATGTATACCCTTAAATTTTTGGTAGTAATAATACAGATTTGTTTCGCATATTTTTTGTCTCAAAATGCGAATATAACTCGGAAATTAAACCAAATTTGGAAAAATGTTTCGAATAAAACTTGAAGAGAATTAAATTTTCCTTATTATGTGACTTTTTGCCTACAAAGTTGATAATAATCAACCTTCAAAGAAAATTATAATTTGCTTTTCATTTTTCTTGTATGAAAAGTTTGGAAACCTGGAAACTGGAAAACCAAGCGAAAATTTTGAAAAATATTTCCCATAAAATTTGTAGGAAATTCAATTAAATTTAAAGAGAACTTAGTATTTAGGGATTTTGGAAGTTGAGAATAATCAACCTTGAACAATAGCAAAACATTCTATTCACATTAACAAAAATTATCAAATAACACAGAAACTAATCAAAATTTTGAAAAATGTTTCAAATAAAACTTGTATAGAATTAAATTTCCTATAAGAAGCCTTTTATTAATCGATTTTCCGTTTGTCAAGTTGGTAGAAAAATAACCTTAAAATAAAGCTAAGCCCTTTTTGATTTTACATGTTTCTTGTTTGAATCATGGCTACAAAAGCAAGCTTTTACAAATTTTTGTTTTCGAATGTTTATTTTAATAAACCTACCGTAATTGCATCGCGTTATTTACTTTCTTTGGATCTTTAAAAATTCATTGGTCATATAAATTGTTTGTTTGTTTGACCTCCGCCTTGACCAGCAATTGAGACACGACTTTGAAAATAGCCAATGCTAATGTATGTCGCTGCAAATTAGTTCAAGAAAAAAACAAAATAAATTTAACAAAAAAAATGTTAAAATAATGGAGAAAAAACAGGAAAGGAAATAATGGCAGGAAAATAAAAATAAATTCCATAATATAATGTCTTAATTAAAGGGAAGTAGATTTTTTTGCATCAGTGAAAGTTAAAAGCAGTTTTTTTTTTAAATAAAAAGTTGCAATGCTTGAAAGTGATTTTACTACATTCAATTAAATAATAATATTAGATATTATATAACTGTATATTAATACATATTACTGATCACATATTCATGTTTTCATAAATTTAGTAATAAATAATTTCTCAAACATTCCTTGTGGAATATAGAGCCTCGACAAAAGCCTTCCATCTGACCCTGTTGATTGAGACTTGCTTAACTTCCGTCCACGTTTTTCCAGCATCTTCCGTCTCTTTTCTGACGGCTCTTCACAAAGTTGTTTTTGGCCTACTACGTTTGCAGCTGCCTTACGAATTCCCGTCCTAGGCCATTCGCGCGATATTGCTGTTATCCCGCCACATAGTGTGCCCTACCCCTGTCCACTTTTATTTCTCTGCTGTAGGTTCTTGGTTCACCAGCTCTGGCAATTCTTCGTTGGATATTATGTTTGGCCAGAAAATTCCCAGGATGCGTCTTAAACATTTATTTATGAAAGTATGTAGCCATATGTATCTGACGTATACGTTTGTATATGTATACGTATACGTATGTGAGTTAGCTGTTTTGTCAATTTCCACGTTTCACATCTATACAGCAGGACTGGTTTAACGTTGGTATTCAAAATTCTAAACTTGGTGTTCTTGCTGTATATGGTAGATTGTCATATGGGGCGTATGCATGCATATGCGACACTCGCTTTCTGTACCCTTACTTGAATTACTTTTTCGGTCCAGCCACTTTCAACCGCCACTTTCATCAACAGTGCTACCTAGGTAGATAAAGAGTCCACTCTTTCGATCAATGCTTCGTGGATTGACATGGGCTGCTGGTTGCGGCAATTTATCTTTACTTCCTTCGTTTTGAGGTAGCTAATTTCTAGGGCAACTTTGCTTGCTGTGCTCTTGAGCTTCTCAGCTTAGCACGCATGTTGGCATGTGTGTGACTAAGCACACATATATCATCCGCGTATATCAATTCTTGTAAGCGACTGTGAAGACTTGTTCGTTTTATATGCCTTGACATCAAAATCGAATGCCAGAATAAAGAGAAACAAGAACAAGATGCAGCCCTGTTTCACTCCGTTTCTTACATTGATCCTACTGCCTAGTTTGCCTTTGTGTAAGACTCTGCATACAGCGCAGGTTAATTGCAGTTATGAGTTTTTGGGGATCTCACTCTTTTCCATTATATGCCAGAGAGATTGGTGTTCCATTGTTTCAAAGGCTTGTTTGAAGTCAATGAATGTTAGGTACAAAGGGATTTGGAATTCATTTGACTGCTCCATTATGATCCTCAATGTGTTGATGTGGTGTGGGTTCACCCGCGGTTTGGATGAAACCCTGCATACACTTGCATAGATATTGAATCAATCACGCCCATCATTCTGAGCTTGATGACCGTCATTATGATTTTGTTTGTAATGTATAATAGTATTATTTCACATCTCCCATGACTCTCATGAGTCACATCTCCCTTCTTAGGTAGTTTAATAATTAGTCCCTCCTTGATTGAGGTTGGAAACTGATCCTCCTCCCAAGCCTCGGTAATAATTGGGTGCAGTATGTTGGCAATTTCAGCAGGAAATTATTTAAATAATTCTGTTGGAATTTTTTTTATACATCGAATTACCAAGCAGTTCATAGAAGCTCATATGGACTGCGTGGTAACAACTAATTTCATTTTAGCGTCTAGGTCTTGTTCTTGTTCTAACTTTGACTTCCGGCCAGTATCTTCTGAGACCACTAAGAAGTGCCTGTTTATGCTCTTCAGACATAGACATAAGTTTTGGACGTTGATGGCATTTTAAAACCAATTTTCACTAATCTTTTAAATTTGTTCCTATAATGAACATTTCTTTCTGAGATACCAATCTGCCTAAGAATATTTTCACATTCTTCGAACCATCTCGGCCTTGTTTGCTTAGATTGGATGAAACTCCATATTCTTTTTGTTAGTCGGTCATCGTCCATCCTTATGAGATGACCGTAAAATAACAATCGTCTCTTTTTAATGGATGCTGTAAAAGGTTCTGTCTTGCTGTACAAGTCCTCATTTGCTCTCATTCGCCATTTTCCATCAAACCATCTGTTACCTAGGATTTTCCAGAATATCCTACATTCTCGTTTTTCCAGCTACTCAGCTTGACCTTGCCTATTCATGGTCAAAGTTTCGGACGCATAAAAGCCCTCAGGCTTTAAAACTGTATTATAATGTCTGAACTTGGCTCCTATACTCATAGACTTTTTGTTATAGGTATTTTTTGTCAGTTGGTATGCCTGGTCTAACTTCTTTATCCTGACATTAATTGCATCTTCTTCTAATCCATTCCCCTGGATGACTTCACCGAGATACCTAAAATTCTTGACTCGTCCAATTTTTCCCGGATTGGTGATCATCTATTCATCTCCATCGCAGATGGTCGTCATATATTTTGACTTTTTAATAGAAGTCTGGGGTCCAACCTTTTCAGCCATTTCTGACCGCCTATTGATCTTGTTGTCTGTTGACTCTATGTTGTTAGCATAAATGGCCATGCCATCTGCAAAAGTCCGGCAGTCAATGTACACCCCTTTATTCTTACGACCAAGTCTGAATCGCTCTTCATTTGTTTCTTCTTGGGCTAACAGCTTTCTCCACTCTCGAATGATCTTTTCCAAAACACAGTTGAAAAGGATGGGGGACAATCCATCTCCTTGTCTTAGCCTGTTCTGATTGTAAAGGGTTCTGAGATCTCACCCATAAATTTTATTTTTGACACTGTGTTAGTGAGAGTTTGTTTGATTAGCTGTTTTGATGTATCATCCACTCCAAATTCTTCCAAAATATTCATTAATGACTCTCGATCGATGGGGTCATATGCCTTATGAAAATCTAAAAACACGACCACGTAGTTATTTCCAGTTTTTTTAAACCTAATGATGTTCTTTAGGTTAAAGATCTGTTCTGGGCAAGAACGACCCTTTCGGAAACCAGCTTGATATTCCCCAGTCAATTGGTCAAAATGACCTTCTATTCTGTTCTGTATTGCTTTGGATAGAATCTTATATGGAACAGACACCAATGAGATGCCCTATAGTTATTGAAATTCTTTTTATCACCTTGTTGGTGTAGAGGATGGATTAAACCCGAAAGCCATTCAGTTGGTATCATCACAGTTCTCCAGATCTCCCCAAGAAGCTGGACTAGTACAGCTAGAGTTTCATTATTTGCCAGCTTCAGTAGTTCCGCCACTATTCAATCCTCTCCAGTTTTCTTATTATTCTTAAGGTTGTTGCTGATCTCTTTGATCTCCTCTTTACCAGGTCTAACTCTGAATTTAGTAGTTTGTAGATAGGGGCGAATGCAGGAAAACTTTCTTTCGGTTCATAACAATTAAGTAGGTTTTCAAAATAACAAGACATGCACGAACATGTTTTCTTTGTTGGTCAATTCCAGTTTTCCATTTTCATCTCGAAAACAAAGACTTGGGGCTTGATATCCTTTCAAATTAGACTTGAACGTCTGACAGAAGTCTCTGGCATTGTTCTTCCGAAAATCCTGATCGATCTGTTCTAATAGCTGTTTCTCATACATTCGCTTAACTCAAGAGCACATTATAGAAAGCCGGTTGAGCGACGGGTATCTTTTTCTATTTAAGAAGTCCTCATCTGATACATTGAATTTTAGGAAAATGTCGTTTTGATGGTCAAAAATTTCTTTCTGTCCTTATTTGAATAAGTTGCTATTTTGGTTGTTTACTTGCGGCGGGCACACTTAAAATGGTCGGCGGGCGCTACGGTTTTCCGCGGGTATAGGGTTGGGGACCACTGTCTTAGTCCTTCGTAAAGTTCTGGCTGCATATTTTCGAACTTCACGGAATACATGATAGTCTTCAGGTCTCCTGGTCGAGTTCCAATTTTTCCAGGCATTTGTTCTTTGGGCCACCACATCATCACAAACCTCATTCAATCATCTATGCTTTCTCCTTTTAGCTGCCAGGATTGCAGTATTAGCTGCTTGTTGGATCTTGGAGGCGATGTTCGTCCAATTATGAGATTCAAATGCCAGTTGCTGGTGGTATTGTTCTAATATGTTTTGATTGATTTTAAGCTTTGCAACATCAACTTTATGAATTTTATTTCTGGTTTTCATGGTCTTATTGAGAGGGATGAAATTCATTTTGATTTTGGAGAAGTAATGATCCGAATCGAACTGAGCACCTCTCTGTACTTTAACATTCATTATTACCTTAATCGCTCTCCTAGATATCGCTACATAATCAATCTGTTTCTCTCCACATGCATTGCCTGGTGATCGCCAAGTCTTCTGTTTACTTGGCTTGTGTTTGTAAAATGTTGACATCTGCAGATTACAAGGATGGACACAGAATGACGAGTCTTATACCATTTCTATTAGTCATCTTGTGAGCTGGATACTTTCCAATTGTTGATATGAATTGCGGTTCTATTCCCAGCTGGGCATTAAAGTCACCTAGTAGGATCTTTAGGTACTTAGATGGTATTTTATTTAAGTGTTCTCCAAGAAGGTCCCAAAACTGTTCAACTTTTTTAGGATTACGTTTGTTATCTTCATTGATTCGTGCATGCGCATTGATCAACGTGTATCCTTTGTTACCACCGCTGAAAGTTGTCTTTAAAGCATGTAGGTTCAGGCTCCACAGAATCCATAGGCCCGATTGCACTCTTAACAGTGGTAGATTCCCTCAAAGAGATACTACCTGCGGTAGATAGTATTATGACGACATTCCATGATGCTTGGTTATTCAAACTAGTGTGGGTTGGACAAATCCTTCCGGCAATAGAACCGAGGTTGTAAGCCCCGGAGATTAATAATAGTCGAGTTGGTTTTAACAATTTAATTAAACAATAATACAACGAAATAACTTAAGACTTAAGAACTTTTAGCTTACCACTCTACTCTCTTTTCTCTTACTTCTTACTTCTTATTATATGGGATCCTTTGTTCTATGGCGGTTTTGGGCGTGAGCCCGTCCTTCCGCCGTCGTTGGTTTTGTTTTTCGGTTGTTGTTTTGTTATTTCTGTTGTTGTCGTCTGTTTTTGCTTGTCTTTCGGTTTTTTTTTTCACTTCAGTGGACTAAGTTCGGTTCTGGTTCGCTTCGGGTGGGTCCTGTTTTCTTGGTGTGGTTGTCGGTTTCCTTGGTTGGTTCTTGCTCTTCTCCGGTTTGGCTTTTTTCTTGATGTTTCTTCGTTGGGTGGTTTCCTCTTCTTCTTGGTCGGGTTGTTTCAGGGCGGTTTCGGTGGGGCTGTAGGCTTCTATTGCTCTCTTGGCGGCTTCGGTTGCTCTTTTGGGGGCTTCGGTTCTTCTTTTGGTGGCGGTTTCGGTCGTACTTTTGTGGGAGGCATCGGTGGTTGTACTTTTGGGGGCGGCATCGGTGGTTTTCCTTGGGGCGGCTTCGGTTGATTTCTCGGCGTCGGCTTCAGTTGTCTTTTCCAGGGCGGCTTCAGTTGTCTCTCCGGGGGCGGCTACGGTTGTTTTCTCGGCGGCGGTTACGGTGGTCCTTTCGGCGGCGGTTTCAGTGGGCTTTTCGGCGGCGGTTTCGGTGGGTTTTTCGGTGGCGGTTTCGGTGGGATTTTCGGCGGCGGTCACGGTGGTCTTTTCGGCGGCGGTTTTAGTGGGTTTTTCGGCGGCGGTTTCGGTGGGCTTTCTCCTTTACATGATGTAGGTTAACATTTCTTCGACGATGCTGTACTCCAGGGTGTCCAGGTAGACTGGGTCAAGGTACTATTCTGCGGCTGCTTCGTTGGGGGTTGTCGTTATAAAAGTGGTCATTTTGCGGCTGCGACGGTCGCTGAGACTATGATGATGATCTTACTTCTTACTTCTTTTCATGGGATCCTTTGTTTTGTGGCGGTTGTGGGCCGTGAGCCCGTCTTTCCGCCGTCTTTTGTTTTGGTTCGGTTTGTTTTTTTTTATTCTGTTTGTCTTTTGGTTCGGTTTCGGTTTTGGCGAGAAACGTTAAAACAACTGCTCTTTTCAGTTTTTTTTCTTTTTTTTTTTCTGGTTTCTTCTGTTGTGGCTTCTTGTCCTAGGTTGGGTTGATCCTGCTGTGGCCTCTTGTCCGCGGCTGGTCCTGCTGTGGTCCTTTGGCTTCCTTCTTTGTTTCTTCTGTGTTGTCTCGTTTGCTGTGTTGTCGGTGTGGTCCTTTTGTTTCTCGGGGGTTGCTTTGGGTACCCTGTAGGTAGAAAACAGTGTTATTTATTGTCTGAATGTGGTTTTTTGCAGTTTTGGGAATTTCCACTTAACGTTTGTTTTGTAGTTTGCGGTTTGTTGTATTGTTATATTGTCATGTTGTCGCATGTTGTCAAATGTTTTTTTGTGTTCAAGTCTTGCTATGTGCTCTGTGATTGTCTCCATTTCGAGGTCTTTATGTATTTGTTCGTTGGTTATGTACCATCGCGAGTCTGTGATTTGTCTCAGTATTTTGTTTTGTATAATTTGTAGTCGGTATTTTGTGTATTTGTCAGCTTGCTTCCAGCACGCCGAGTATGTCATTATTGGTCGTATTACTGTCTTGTAGTACAGTTTCAGCTTATTTTCCATGTTGAGTTTGCTTTTCCTGTTGATAAGGGGATAAAGATAGCCATTACTGTGTTTGGTTTTCTTCCCAATGTAATCCATATGTCTTGCGAAGGTTAGTCTTTTATCCAGTATAATACCTAGATATTTTACCTGATTTTCCCATTTTATACTTGTATTATTAATCTTGAGGCGTTTTGTTGGGATTTGTTTGAATTTTCTTCTTGTGAACATGATGGCTTGAGTTTTCTCAGCGTTAAGTTGTATTTTCCACGTGTTACACCAGCGATTTATCTCATCTAGGTGGTTTTGTAGCCTCTCGGTGATGGTGCTCGCCAGGATTCCTCTGGTAAATATAGCAGTGTCGTCTGCGTATAGTTTTTACTTCTTATATATGGGGTCCTTTGTTCAATGGCGGTTTTGGGCGTGAGCCCGTCCTTCCGCCGTCGTTGGTTTTGTGTTTCTGTTGTTGTTTTGTTATTTCTGTTGTTGTCGTCTGTTTTTGTTTGTCCTTCGTTTTTTTTTTTCCATTTCGTTTCTTCCTTGGTTTCCTTCGGTGGGCTGTTAGGTTCTGCTTGGCTGCGGGTGGGTCCTGTTTTCATGGTTGATTCTTGGTCCTTTGGCTTTCTTTCTTGGTTCTATTTATGTTGGTAGTTTTCTCTTCTTCTTGGTCTGGTTGCGCATCGGGCGGTTTCGTTTGGGGGCTTCGGTTCTTCTCTTGGCGGCGGCTTCGGTCGTATTTTTGGGGGTGGCATCGGTGGTTGTACTTTTGGGGGCGGCATCGGTGGAATCTTCGGCGGCGGTTTCGATGGAATCTTCGGCGGCAGTTTCGGTGGAATCTTCGGCGGCGTTATCGGTGGAATTTTCGGCGGCGGTTCCGGTGGAATCTTCGGCGGCAGTTTTGGTGTAATCTTCGGCGGCGTTATCGGTGGAATCTTCGACGGCGTTATCGGTGGAATCTTCGGCGGCGTTTTCGGTGGAATCTTCGGCGGCAGTTTCTGTGGAAACTTCGGCGGCGGTTTCTGTGGAATCTTCGGCGGCGGTTTCGGTGGGATTTTCGGCGGCGGTCACGGTGGTGTTTTCGGCGGCGGTTTTAGTGGGTTTTTCGGCGGCGGTTTCGGTGGGCTTTCTCCTTTGCATGATGTAGGTTAACATTTCTTCGATGATGCTGTCCTCCAGGGTGTCCAGGTAAGCTGGGTCAAGGTACATTTCTGCGGCTGCTTCGTTGGGGGTTGTCGTTATAAAGGTGGTCATCTTGCGGCTGCGACGGTCGCTAGACTGAATGATATGATGAAAACCTTCATCATCATCATGTGTCCTTTGCTTCTTGACGGTCATTGAGCCTTCCGCTCAGCTGTTCCGTCGTCTTGTTGTTTGTTTCTGTTTTTTTTTTTTTTATCTGTTTGTTTGTCTGTGTTGTCTGTGTTTCGTTGGGTTTAGTTTGGCTTTACTTGGCTATAGTTGGGTCTTGTTGTCCTGGTGTGGTTGTCGGTTTTCTTTGTTGCTTCTTCAGTGTTTCGTCTTCTGTGGTTGTTCTCCATGGGCCTGTGGTCCTTTATGTGTTTGGTCTTCTTGTTGATGGTGCTGGGTTGCTCTTCTTCTTGGTCGGGTTTGCGCTTGGGGGCGGCTTCGGTGGGGCTGTGAGTGTCCATTGGTGTATTTCTTCTCCTTGGGGCGGTTTCGGTTGTCTTTTCTGCAGTGGCTTCGTTTGTCTTCTCGGGGGCGGCGTCAGTTTTCTTTTCGGGGGCGGCATTGTTTGTCTTTTCGGCGGCGGCTTCGTTTGTTTTTTCGACGGCGGCTTGGTTATTCTTCTCGGCGGCGGCTTCGTTTATCTTCTCGGGGGCAGCTTCAGTTGTCTTTTCGGTGTCGGTTTCCAGGGGTTTCTCGTTGGCGGTTTGTTTCTTCAACAGCAGTTGCGTTATGTAGTTCATCATCTGGACGAGGTCGTTGTCGTCCACAGTGTCCAAGTAGTCGGGGTCGAAATACTTTGCCGCGAGGGCTTCGTTGGGTGTTGTAGGAATAAACATGTTCCTTTTGTGACAGCGGAGGAGCGGGTGTGACGACGTTGAAAACCTTACTTGGGGAATGGTATTTATACTATTCCTTGTATAACATATCTGTAAGAAGGGTTAAATCATCCCTCTAGTTCAAATAAGGAGGAGATTGAATTTTCTTGGCTCCTCCCATGAACAATCGAGACTTAAATTCTCTAAATACCTGAAAATGTCTGGTCCTCTGGTTAATCTTTATAAGATGGTTTTTATAGGCCTTCGCACGTTTTCTAATATGTTTGGGGAAGGTAGATTTTAGCGTGGTAATAAAAACCCTTAGTTTCTGGACAAACTATAAAACAATTGCATTTATCCAAAACGTGGGACACGGGGCACGTTTTGGAATGTGCGCTAATGGCACAGATGTCCAGTCCTGGTTTTTATTACAACATCATATACCTACTTTTGGGTCAATATGTAGAGTGGACTAGACAAATATTCTTTATTATTATAAACCAAGATATTTGTAAATAAGAGGTAAATTATTGATGAATAACTATTAAACATATAAAGAAATGTGATATATAAATATTGAAATACAGAAATGAAAATTTCAATAACACATTGATATTAGCATAAAATATAAATTTGAAATAATTTAAGAGATAATTTTCGAAATAAACACACAGTTATTTCGCTTTGTACTCCACCGTCCGTAATCGTTACATTTTCCATTCAAAGCAAACTATATATAGCCAACTCGATGTGATAAAGAACATTTAGCATACAAAGGACAATTCCGAATAGTTTTGTATGAAAATAGGTGACACCCAATGAATCAATTGAAATTAATCAACTTGGAAAGTCGCAAGGAATTAGGACAATCAATTTACAAATAAACGTTTTGTTTGATTTTTGTGATGAAAATAAAATAAATTATGAACAGTAGAAATCAACTTTCTAACGTTTTCATCTGCAGTTTGCAAATATGAAATTGAAGTGAAATTTGTGAATTGTTTATTATTATTATTTTATGTTTGGAATTAGAAACTAAGCTCTTAATTCTAGTTTTAGTTCTACCATTCATACTAAATGCATACAGAGAATGTTCTAATCAAAATATCCAATCTTTCTGTTAATGCTTCACTAACAAATTCTAGGTAAGCTATTAAAAATTGACTAGTGGCTGTAAGTGAAACGTTAAAAGTAAATTGAAAAGTCGCCGTAATTTTTGTATCCGTTAGTTTAATAAAAGTATTTAAAGTAAATAAATTAAATAATAGAGAATTAGTCTCCATCAGTATCTCTATTAGTCATAAGCCACCGTGCTCCTGTGCATGGCTCTGGCAAGTCCATCGCAGTAAACTGAACTAGAAAACCTCTCATAAACTAGAGTTAGTAAGTAAGAGTTAGACATGAAGCACAAATGTAGGCAGGGGAAGGAAGTCCACTAGGTTAGTCGTCTACAAGCCTTATATTAATACGATGTAAGCAATTCCTATTTTAACACAGCTTCAGCGCAACCATGTTGTGGTTCCAAACAGTTTCCAAACACGTAGCGGTCATAAAGAGCTTTAAAACGCACTTAAAAATAATTCACGTTACCACGACCAGATTTGGGACCTATTGGTGGCTTTACCGTAATCTTAATCCATTTAAAATCCCATATAAACAAAAATTTAATTTTTTACGTTTAAGACGACATTAAAAATATAATCCGCGTAAAGATCCGCAATGATTATTGCGGATGCGGATGCAGATGTCCAAATCGATGCGGAAGCTCAGCAATTGCGGATCCGGATGCGAATATTCGCAACATCGCAATATATCTAACTTATCTATTTCACTGATGATGTTAAACTATTTAATTTTCACTATAAAAGCCATTATCTTGACTAACAAATGTAATAGTTAATCTACACCCTATTTATACTGTCAAATCTATTTAAATGGTTACTATAGCCAATTTTGAATATGTAAACCAGACTAAATTTGACAAATTTAGTAAATCTAAATCGTATTGGTTCAGACCTAGTTTAGACCTAAACCTTAACTATACAATCTAGTTTATCTAAAGTTCTATTATTTAGTTTTTACTGTCCAAACCTTGCAATTTAACATTGACTAATAAATCTTGTTGATTCTAGAAAGTTTGAACTATGTAGTAGAATCTTATTAAACTCTTGTTATCTTTATCAGACTAAACCAGACCAGACCAAACAGGACCTGGCAAGACATGACAAGACCAAGCAATACCAGGCAAGACCAGACAAGTCCAGACCAGAACGGACAAGACGGGACAAGACTAGACATTACCAGACAATATCAGACAAGACCAGGCTATACGAGACAATATTAGACCAGACAAGTCACGAATAGACAAAACTAGATGGGACTTTACAAGACTAGAGAAAACTAGACTGGACAAGACTGGGCCCTTTTTTGTGGGACGTAGCAAGCACCTATCGGTTAACTTGAGCAAGAGTACCCCTTGAAAGCCCGCACATCTCGGAACCGCTCCTCGCATTATCTAAGGAAGGTGGCATCTCACATTCTGTGTTTCGACTGGTTGGAACTATGAGTAACCTTACATCCCCCATCCATACAAAGTTATTAGAGACTCAGGTGTTCTGTATGTTCTATGTATTTCCAATGCTTCTGTTTACTTCCTGTCTGATTTGTTCGTCTTTCCTTTTTGCTTATTGTATTTATAAGCATGGTCTTCCTTGCAAGCCAGTCTCCTTCGGACTTGAGCATCACGTTCGTCATTGTAGTTGTTTCCTTCGTCGGTCTTGGTTGCCCATAACATTTCTGGGGCCTTGTCTATGCAAGTACTCTTTGAAGCACGCATGCCCAGCTAGCGCCTGAGAGAGATGTTAACCCACTTCTCCGTGCTTCCGTCTCACAGATGGAACAGATCTGGGATTAGCTGTTTGGTCCACTGACCTTTGTTAGAAGCACTCCAGTGTCTTTGCCACTTTTCAAACATTCGGCACTTGGCTTTCTTTTTTTCAAGTAACCTTGCATCCCCCATCCATACAAAGTTATTAGAGACTCAGGTGTTCTGTATGTTCTTTGTATTTCCAATGGTTCTGTTTACATCCTGTCTGATTTGTTCGTCTTTCCTTTTTGCTTATTGTATTTATAATCATGGTCTTCGTTGCAAACCAGTCTCCTTCGGACCTGAGCATCATGTTCGTCATTGTAGTTGTTTCAAGTCCTTCGTCCGTCTTGGTTGTCCATAACATTTCTGGGGCCTTATCTATGCAAGTACTCTTTGAAGCACCCATGCCCAGCTAGCGCCTGAGAGAGATGTTAACCCACTTCTCCGTGCTTCCGTGTCACAGATGGAACAGATCTGAGATTAGCTGTTTGGTCCACTGACCTTTGTTAGAAGCACTCCAGTGTCTTTGCCACTTTTCGAACATTCGGCACTTGGCTTTCTTGTTTTCAAGTAACCTTGCATCCCCCATCCATACAAAGTTATTAGAGACTCAGGTGTTCTGTATGTTCTTTGTATTTCCAATGGTTCTGTTTACATCCTGTCTGATTTGTTCGTCTTTCCTTTTTGCTTATTGTATTTATAATCATGGTCTTCCTTGCAAACCAGTCTCCTTCGGACCTAAGCATCACGTTCGTCATTGTAGTTGTTTCAAGTCCTTCGTCCGTCCGTCTTGGTTGTCCATAACATTTCTGGGGCCTTATCTATGCAAGTACTCTTTGAAGCACCCATGCCCAGCTAGCGCCTGAAAGAGATGTTAACCCACTTCTCCGTGCTTCCGTCTCACAGATGGAACAGATCTGGGATTTGCTGTTTGGTCCACTGACCTTTGTTAGAAGCACTCCAATGTCTTTGCCACTTTTCGAACATTTGGCACTTGGCTTTCTTTTTCTGTTCAATCTTATTTCTTCCGTCCCCGTATTTTTTAGTTTTATACAGGTAGGTCCTTTCCTCGACCATGAGCTCTATGGGTGATATGCTCGTGATCGCCAGAACGTCCTTCCGCGATACCGCTCTGTACGCACTGCACACCCGTAAAGCCATTTTTCTTTGTACCGTGACACGTTTCTGTCTTATGTTTGCCTTCTTCATCACCACACAGGAGCCCCATGCAGCATTGCTGAGTGGGCAACCGAGCATGGACAAGACTGGACCTGACTGGAAAAGACTGGACAATACGCGACAAGACTGAATAAGACTGGACATGACTGGAGAAGACTGGACAAGACTCCACAAGACTGGACAAGACTAGACAAGTTTGAACAAGGCTATACATGTTTGGACAAGACTGAACACGACTGGATAAGACTGGTCAATACCGGACAAGGCTGAACAAGACTGGACAAGAATGGAAACGACTGGACTAGAATGGACAGGATTGGAAAAGAGTTGGCGAAAAGAAACAAGATGAGACAAGACGGGACAAGACTGAACAAGACTGGACAGGTCTTGATAAAACCATACAATGCCAGAGAAGACCAGGCAAGACTGGAAAAGACCAGTCAAAACTAGGCAAGACGGGATAAGACTAGACAGGAATAGATAAATAAATCTAGACCAAACTAATAATGATATAATTTTTATTTATTTATTTTATTTTACATTTCAGGGGAAGCTAACGGTTGCCCAATTATAAGCTTCCACAGATTATAAAACAAAGGAACTTTAGTACAGATTATTAATATAAAGTATTAACGTCTACAAACATACATACAAACATACATATATACATAAATAGTGAAGATTAACAATATCCAGAGCAAAGTGGTAAATAATGTAAATAGTGATACAAAAAGAAAAGAAATAAGTAAACAAAATAAAGAACGATGTGGTTAAATCAGTTAACAATAAGCTGTCTTTTAAGCTGGTTTAAATTTAAACTAAAGAAGTCGAAATGCTGGAAATGATTATTGTACGTTGTCATTAATCTTATTAAAGGAGAGTTGCCATATGAGTTAGACTTAATAGGAGGGTTATAAAACAAATTATTATTTCTGGTAGTTCTCCTTGGAACAAAAAAATCCAGGTTTGTAATAAATAATTCAGTTTTAATGAGATTGTTCAGTACTTTGTGAAGAAAAATCATATCTGCATTTGTTCTTCTCTGTTCAAGAGTTAGCAAACGGAAATTTTGTAAGATATCGCCATAGTTAGTGTATGGTATATTAAATTTAAAGCAGAGTATAGTAACAAATTTTTTCTGAATGGATTCAATTCTAGATTTATGTTTGGAATATTGTGGATTCCATATAGTGGTAGCGTATTCTAGTTGTGATCGAACTATAGAGGTGTATAACATAATTGCTGTTTCAATATTAGTGAAAGACTTAATAGATCTCAACACAAAACCTAATAATTTATACGCCTTTCTAGTTATACTATCTATATGGCTAGTTAAAAGTAATTTAGGGTCGAAAACAATACCTAAATCGCAAATACTGCTGTTCCTAGTTAGAGCTATGCTGTTCATGTTATAAGGATACGTGATTGTGTTTATATTTCTGCTAAAACTAACAACAGAACATTTATTTAAATTTAAGGTTATATAGTTTGCATAGCAGTAACGGTATAAACGTGAAAAATCCTCCTGCAGTAAGACACAATCCGTATTATTCTCGATAACCCTAAAAAACTTTAAATCATCTGCATACAAAAGAAATTTACTATTTTTGAAGACTGTTAAAATTGTGTTGATATACAAATTGAAAAGTATGGGACCTAAATGAGATCCTTGAGGTACCCCAGAAGTAACATAAATTTGCCTAGATTGAAATCCGTTGCAGACAACAAATTGAGATCTATTTTTAATGTATGATTCGATCCATCTTAGAAGTGATCCATGAATACCACAGTAAGAAAGTTTATGCAACAATAAGTTATGATGTACCTTGTCGAAAGCTTTACTGAAATCTGTGTAGATTACGTCAATTTGTTTACGAACATCCATATTGCTACTTAAAAATTCAGTAAATGGAATTAGGTTATTCAGGACTGATTTGCCTGGACAGAAACCAGTTTGTTCAGGAATGATTATATTATTGACATCATCTTTTATTTCATGAATTATTAATGACTCGAAAATTTTGCTAAAAATAGACAAAATAGATATTGGTCTGTAGTTTGAAATATCACATCTGTTGCCCGATTTAAAAATTGGTGTTATAAATGACGTTTTCCAGACAGTGGGAAACAACCCCAAATTCAAAGATTGGTTAAAAATTATGTAAAGCGGTTCTGTTAAGTAATGGGCACACGTTTTAATGAATTTGGGATGTATTCTATCTGGTCCACATCCTTTATTAATATTTATATTTTCAAGTTCAGTTAATATTTTTGTTTTACTGAGATATAAAGAGCTTAAATTTACAGTGGCCAGAATATGATCAGCTTCAGTTGTTGAACTGTTAGTGACAGTATAATTATTAGTGCAGTAAACTGACTCAAAATGATCAGCAAACAAGTTACAAATTTTAGCACCTGAAGAGGCTTCTATGTTATTGTAAATTAAAGTATTTGGAATACCATTATTAGTCACCATCAGTAGTTTTTCTGTGGTATGAGTATTTTACGCAGAATCCTCCTTTCTTTATTTTCGAGTTCTTGATATTCGCCCTTTTTATTTAAAATAAGACACTCCGAGGTGTACAATCCTTCAGGTTGTACTACCGATTTATAGTATCTGATTTTGGAGAATAATGCCCGTTTGTTGTACTTGTTCTGCGTTAGCTTGTAGGCCAGGTCTAGTTTTCTGACTCTTCCTTTATTTGCCTCCTTATCTAGTCTGTTGGGTTGGATCAATTCCACCATGTATTTAAACTTCTCTGTTATCTTTATCTTCCCATGATTTACCTCCATGTTGCTCTCACTTTGGTACTTGAGCTCCATATATTCTGTCTTTTCATAGGAGATCTGAAGACCTGTTTTTACTGCAATTTCATGAAGACATTCGTCTTCTCGGTTATTGACTGAGATATCAAGGTCATCGGCTAAAGCTAAACGTTTGATTCCTAGGTTTTTCCCTTCCCTCCCAAGGCGTATTTCTCTTATTCTTTCCAAATTCTGGGCCTCTTCCCAGGTTTACATTATTTTTTCCATTACGATGTTGAATAGCATTGGGGATAATCCATCTCCCTGTCTGAGTCCTGTCTTAATTTCAAACGAAGAACTTGATTTTCGAGATGGTATTCGTCAGTGTTTGTTTGAAAATTTTTCTCGTTTTTTTCTGTCAACTCTTTCAAGGTACTAAATAATGATTGTCTGTCAATTGAGGTGTATGCCTTTTTAAAGTCTGTTCGGAAACGAGCTTGGTATACTCTTATGAGGTAATCAGCCTGTTCTTCCACTCTTCTCAACAGAACTTTAGATAGTATCTTATAAGCGATTAGAGGTAGAGGAATCCCCCTGTAATTATTTGGGTCCGTTCGATTACCTTTATGAAGGGGATGTATGAGCGCACATTTCCAGTCATTTGGGATCTGTCCCGTTTTCCATATTTCTTCTATAAGGTGCGAGATTACTTTTGCGGCGATTTCTCCTCCGATCTTCCACATTTCTGCCACAATGCTATCTTCCCCTGGTGCTTTGTTATTCTTGACCTCTTTGATTATCAGATTTATCTCATCTAGATTTGGTGGTTTGGGGGACACCCTTTACTTCTTGTCTTACTCTACAGTTACGTCTAGAGATAGACGAAGATATGCCTCTTTCTTAGCCTGGTTGTTTCTATATCCATGTCGTCCGGGAATGCAAGGATCACTTTAGATTTGCTGAATATTCTTCCTCGTTCGCTGTTTCCTATCGCCCTCATCGCTTTTTCTAGAGTCGGGTTGAATAGTCTTGTTGAGAGACCATCTCCTTGTCGCAGCCCTGATATTATTGCAAAACTTGTCGATAGCTCCACTTGTATCCGCACTTTGCCTCTAGTATGGATTATTGTCATCCGGATTAATTTGACAAGCTTTGCTGGTATTCCAAACTGTTCCATTATCGTAAATAATTGGTTCCCGATTATGCTCTCATGATTGTAGTCTATGAATTTGGTGCATCTCGGTACTGTGCTTCCAGCACTTCTCCGACATATTGCATATCTTTACCAGAAAATTAGTAAAGCGGTCTAGCAGTTTGGTTAATCTGATGGTAAATTCATGTCATGTAATCGATATTTGAAGCTCTTAATCTGGATTCTAGTGTGAATAGTAGTTCTCTTAGTAAGAATAGTAGTAATTACTTACACTATTGCTATTTCAATATTCTAAATTCTAGATTGTCGGAATGAGAAGAAATGTTTTTATTATGTTTGTATACATTTATGTGATTGATACATTTACGGCATGCAGTGGCGCCAACGATTATTAACTCTGGACACGCCTGTGCGTGATGGGCCACAAGTGAAAACATTTGACATATTTTTAATTGCTTAATGTTTATATAATATTATAATATAATAATAAATATTTATGCAATCGCAGCATTTTGCAATTGTAATCAATTTAAAGATAATTCTTTTATCAATAAAGCTCTTCATTAAAATTTAAATAACTAAATTAGTTAAAACTCTTAAATCGATATCGAGAAAATCGATACATTACAAATACCAATTCATTCATCTATCTAGGCCAGGGGTGGCGAACCTTTATCATATAAACGTGCCACTTTTTCAAAAAAAAAAAAATTAATGAGACCATAGATGTGCCGTCAAATAATTTTGACTTACTGATGTTATTTTTAGCAGACTGCTTGCTGAACTGGAGTGATCTGTCGAACGGTGTCTAAATTCTAAAACGGTTTCGAGTCTTTAATGTTATTCATCTCTGAAAATAATGACTTGTAGGGGCACAGGTAGATGAAAATATGGTTCAAATGGCACGAGCCAGTTAAATGTGTCTGGAGACGAATTCCATGTTTCCAAAATTTTGTTACTGGCATTTGCACTTATATTGCTTGTCAATCTTTCTGTTTCAAATAATACCAACTCTTTCCTTGTATCAATAAATGTTTGAGTCCATATTGAACTAGGCTGGAAATCTATCAGTTGCATTTCAAATTCTTCAATTTCCAACGAATCGAATTGGGACAAGTTCAGTTTATCAAATGAAGTCTCCTCAGGGTACGTAATAAGCTTGAGTGTTTCCGATAATTCTTTGAATTTATAAAATCTCGCTGAAAATTCCTTGATTCTTCAATCAGTTACAGAAATAAATTCTTCAAAAACTTTTTCTTCGCCTGGTTTCTCATGTACATCTAAATCGTTGATATTTTTCTTCAGGTTAGGGAAATACTTGTAGTTTTTTGTTATAATATTTTTGCTGAAAACACACAGTTTAGCATCATGACTGAATAATTGTTTTATTTGTGCCTTGAAGCTTTATATTCAAATTTGGCATATATCTCTAAAAAAGCATCAATTTTGAAAGCCACATAACATCCAGCAACTGTGGGTATTGTTCAATGTTTGCTCATTATTCAGATTATTCCGTTGAGTAGGATCATTCGCGTTCGTTCGTAATATAACACTTCATAGTGAACTTTGTTATTTTGAATTAAAATGCAAACTGTTTTGATCGGTGGCGTGCCCAAAATATTTTGTCGCGTGCCATCAATTGCGCGCGTGCCATTGGTTCGCCGTCCCTGATCTGGGCTACCAAGTTAACATTTATAGAATAGAATTTTGATTGTATTATCTGTTTTGTGACATTGAGAGAAATTACTATGTGAACTATCCACATTACAAGAAAAGAATTAAGAAATTAAAACGTTCTAATTCACTCATGACATAAAATAAATAAATAAATATAATTACAATTTTAAGTACATTAAGTTTTATTATTTATTAGTAATTACAATTTGGTTTCCTGCACTTTCGTGCTACGAGAGACCATGTGGGTTGCTAAAAGATACTACAACCTGATAAATATTAATATTAAGTATTTTTGTTTTAGCTGTTGTTTTCCCGTTGGTCATAAGCCTCCCTCTTGCTCTTCCACGTAGTCCTAGTTGTAGTCGTAGTCCTGTTGGTACGCATCTGTGGTCTTCCTACGCTTCTTCTGTTGTCCATGGTCTCCATCTTATGATTTTTCCGCTGCATTTGTCTTCATTTCTTGCGACATGACCGGTCCAACTCCATTTCTGCTGTAGTATTTCATTTATTACATACCTTACTTTTGTCTTCTCTCTGATTGTTCAATCATTTCTTTTCTTGTCTCTCAGTGATATTCCTAGTATGCGTCTTTCGATTGCTCTTTGATTGACCCTTAGCTTTTCCATTATTGTTTCGTAATTGCCCAGGTTTGCGATCCATAAGTGGTCACCGCTAATATGCACGGTTTCTATAGAGCGCTTTTAACTCGAGAGTGATGTCCAGCGCTAGTATATCTTTTATCTTGCTGTAAGCCGCCCAGGTTTGTCTCATCCTCTCGTTTGCCTCTAGTTCTTGATTTGCCTTACCTGTTAGTGTTTGCCCAAGATACTTATACGTTTGTATTTTCTCAATTAAGTTGCCATCGATGGTAATGTAAGAAAATGTCTTGGGGGGGGGGGGGGGGGGGGATGCTTATGCCATTGAGCAGGATACAGTTGTAAATAGTTTTTCTTTCAGGTTCAGGCCGATTACGTCTTCTTCCGTGAGATGCGGTTCCAACTTTGTAACGTGTTATTGCTTAATTTCAGAAAACTGCATCAAGCGGTGAGAGAATTAATTAACTACAACATCTCAATTTTAGGCTTATCAGAAGTTCGCTGGCTTGGCAAGGGGGAGCTCAACTTACAATCTGGGGAGCTTTTCCTGTACAGTGGCAAAGAAACTGGGTCTCATGAAAGAGGCGTTCGTTGCATAATTACTAAAAAAGCCAGAAAGAGCCTAATTTCATGGAACCCCATTGATGACAGAATAATTACACCAAGGTTCCACACTAAATACAGAAATATCACCTTTGTACAATGCTATACACCCACAAACAGTGCGAGTGCCGAAGAAAAAGAAAATTTCTACAATATCCTTGAAAGTACGTTAAGGAAGATAAACAGAGGTGATATCATCATACTCATGGGTGATCTCAACGCTAAGGTCGGGACAAATAACAGTAACCTAGAAGACATCATGGGTAAAGAAGGATGTGGGGAAAGAAACGAAAACGGTGAACTATTCACGAAACTCTGTTCAACATCAGACCTAGTTATAGGTGGAACAGTGTTCCCACACAAGCAAATCCACAAAGTCACATGGATATCCCCCGACAAGAAAACCCAAAACCAAATTGACCATATTGCCATATCGAAAACATGGCGGAGATCCCTACTTGATGTCAGAAACAAAAGGGGTGCAGACATTGCCAGCGACCACCACCTTCTGCTCGGCACGTTCAGAATCAAACTGGCCGTACCAAAGAAACCTGAGCAATCAAAGAGAGTAAAGTTCAACCTACACAAACTGAGCCAACCAAACTGCAAAAAAGTTTTCCTAACAAACCTGCTTGAAAATGCAGACCAAAATCCCATAACATCTTGGGATGGCTTAGCCAAGTCACTACTCGAATCGGCCAAAACAACCCTTGGCACAATGGAAAGAAATCGAAAAGACTGGATCTCAGACCAAACATGTCAACTTATACAAGACAGAAAGGATGCGAAGAAACTGGTACTCCAGTGCAAAACTTCGATGACAAAAAATGCAATCTGGAGATATACACAACTATGCAAACAAATTAAAGCATCTGCCAAAAAAGACAAGTGAATATGGATTGACCTGATATGTGAGCAAGCAGAAGAAGCAGCCAAAAATAACAACTTGAGGACTCTTTACACACTGACAAACAAGCTCTCCAAAAAGCACACAAAGACCACAAATATAGTTAGAAGCAAAGACAACCGCCCACTGACCACCCCAGAAACTCAGCTCGATAGGTGGAAGGAATACTTTGCTGATATGCTCAGCTCAACCACGGAAGACGAACTTGAGATAGCTCCAGAAGACAATGCAAATGAACAGCTGAATATAAAAATAGACGCGCCTTCAAAAACAGAAATACTAAATACCATCAAGCAGCTGAAAAACAACAAAGCGGCAGGGGTAGACAACATACCTGCCGAACTAATCAAGGTAGACCCTAAATGGATTGCACCTCTACTTGCAAAAATAATAAAAGGGATCTGGACAATCCAAGAAATTCCAGCAGAAATGAAACATGGTCTCATTATCAAACTGCCAAAGAAAGGAGACCTAACGCAATGCAAAAATTGGAGAGGAATAACGCTGTTAAACACCATAAACAAAATTATTGCAAGTGTAATTCAACATAGGCTGGCAGAAGCATTCGAACCCATACTGCGTCCAAACCAAGCAGGCTTCCGCCCAAACCGCTCATGCATAGACCACATAAATTCAACAAGAATAATTATAGAACAATCCGTTGAATGGCGATCGCCACTATATCTTGTTTTCATCGACTTTGAACGTGCTTTTGACAGCCTATCCCACTCTGCTATATGGAAGATACTACGGACAAGAGGCGTGCCAACAAAAATCATCGACACGATTAGAGAACTGTACCATGACGTATCATGTAGTATCCTGCATAGCGGAGCACATAGCAACCTTTTTCCGGTGAGATCAGGAGTGAAGCAAGGATGTGTGCTCTCTCCCTTGCTTTTTAACATTGCTCTTGACTATATCCTGGAAAAGTCTTGCAGACCAAACGATGGTATTCTATGTCTCTTTACTCTAATCTCAAAGATCTCGAATACGCAGACGACATTTGCCTTTTTTCGCATACCTATGAAAGTATGCAAAGGCAACTCATCCTACTATCAGACATGGCACAGAAGATAGGGTTGAAAATAAATGTCTCAAAAACAAAAGCGATGCGAATGCACACAAATAGCGACGCACACGACGTTTCAAATAAACGACCAACCAATTGAGAGTGTAGAAAAGTTTCAGTATCTAGGAAGCATTCTCAACGAGACGGGCGGAACAGACCTAGACATTCTAAACAGAATTCAAAGAGCACAGATGGCATTCAGGCAACTAAACACAATATGGAGGTCCAACATCATAAAAACAAAGAGCAAGCTGCGTTTATATAGAACAAACGTCAAAGCAATCCTCTTATATGGATGTGAGACCTGGAAAAACACTAATGCCACAAAACATAAACTTCACGTTTTCGCCAACAAATGTCTACGAATCATCCTCAGAATCTTCTGGCCACAGAAAATTACTAATGAGCAACTTCTTAAACGATGCGGAGAAGAAACAATAGAGCACGACATTAAGAAAAGAAAATGGGGATGGATCGGCCACATTCTAAGAAGAAAACCAGACGACATTGCAAGGGCAGCACTAGACTGGAATCCCCAAGGAACGAGACGACGAGGAAGACCGGCTCAAACATGGAGGAGAACAGTGTTAGATGAACTAAAAGCCCAGAAAACCTCTTGGTGTGAAGCCAAAGCAATGGCCCAGAATAGGGTCCGCTGGAGGGTGATTATGGAGGCTCTATGCTCCACCTAGGAGTCCAGAACCCATATATATATATATATATATATATATATATATATATATATATATATATATATATATATATATTGCTTAATTTTGTATTTTCCAAATTGGTCCCAATTAGGACATTTGAGCCCAGTGATCTTCTGGCATATTTGTTTTGGGATTCCCATCTCCCGCCATTTTTATCGGTTTCGCCAGACTTCGGATCCTTGATGAGTGTATGTACACGTTTTTTATTCGGGTTTTGCTTATCAAGCCGCGGTTGTACTTTATTCGTAGCCTTAGGGAGTTCTTGGTTAGCATCTTCTGAGGACGAAAAAACCAGTTGGATCTCGTCCGAAGGGTAGACTGGGTGAGTCGGTCCGGCTAGCAAGCAGGACGCGATTTCAGTTAATTTTGCGTTTAATGAAATATTTTCTTGCCTTAAGAACTTTCGTTTTCGATTATCTAATCATAAAGTGGATCCACTACCTTACTAACTGCAGCACAGATGGCCTCTTGGAAAGTTGAGCTCGTAAGAAAGGTGCACACTTGATCATTACAAAGGGCTGGAGAAGGAACAATGGGTCTTAGATTCCTGGACATTTTTTGTATTAACATCAAAAATAAGCAGAAACTTCTGTTTATAACTAAATCAAACTGTCAAATTTAAAATCGTCGAATTCCAAATTTCCAAAGAATTTTCACCAGTAAAAGCGCAGAAATACCTTAAGAACACTTTAAATTTACTAGCCTTCTATGAATTCAATATTTAAAACCCTTTCAGACACTATTTTAAAGCTCTTTATGGAACATATAGAAATGCCACACTGATATATGTCTTTTTCCAAAGCCAACTTAAATTGTCAACAGGGAGTTAAAACTGAGGCATTCCAAAGTCCAATTAACAATAGAGAAGTAATTAGGAGTAGTGTAGGTGCTACTCCCAACACACGACCAAGTGCCAGTAGTTTAAGAAATACTCTCTCTCTCCTATGGCTATACAGCTCAAGGTTGGGTCTTGGCCCCCCTCAATTTATTCCTCCAGGCATTCTGTCCATTGATACCGTCTTCCAGCCTCTAATCCTTAGCAACCCTCTGACATAAAAACTTAATAAAGACGGAACAAAGCTTGAATATATAAATATACTCAACCTTTCCGGAACTCTATAATACTAATGAGTCTTTTTAGGACTACCAAAAACAAATCTCGTATGAAATTTGTCAGTTATTCTATAGCTTTCAGTCCACCTTCGTGGCACTCAACAAAAACCATAAAAATAACATTGATTTTTAAGATCATGTCTTTCCGATACCTTGAGTGGATAGCCATCTGTGGACGCGTTTCGAGATTTATCTCTCATCAGCACAGCTTTGCTTCCATGAACAATATTTTGTAAATTACTCACTTAAAATCCCATGTGTTGATTGGACTGAAGTGGACTGAAAGCTATAGAATAACTGACAAATTTCATACGAGATTTGTTTTTGGTAGTCCTAAAAAGACTCATTAGTATTATAGAGTTCCGGAAAGGTTGAGTATATTTATATATTCAAGCTTTGTTCCGTCTTTATTAAGTTTATCTGATTATCTATAATGTTGTATGGTTTTACCAATTCAACCCTCTGACATCTTCTTCTACCGCGTCCTCCCATCGTTTCCGTGGTCTGCTCCTCGGTCTCTTCCCTACCATTTTGCCTTGGAGGGCCCCGTTTGGCAGTTCTTCCTCATCCATTCTTGTGACATGGCCTGCCCATCGCAACCTCTGTATCTTTGCAAGGATTAATCGGGCCAACAATTCATTAAGAAAGTTAGAACGCCTGGACTAGATAACCTCCCACCAAAAGCCATACAAATCGCATCAAATATGCAGCTAGAAGTCGTTCTGAAAACTATGAACAAAATTATGGCAGATGACAAATTTCCAGAAAGTTGGAGAAAGGCAAAGCTTGTTCTACTTGGAAAAGGAAATAAACATACAGACCTACCTTCCTCGTACCATCCAATATGTTTACTTGATGTAAGAGAAACTACTGGAACAGCTTTCAAGACTGCTGCTTCAAGAATAACTCCAAAGATGCAAAAATCTTTCAGATAGGCAGTATGGGTTTCGAGAGGGACGTTCTAACGTGGATGCTGTTTTAAGGATCCTAGAAGCCAACAAAAAAAAAATCGGTTGTCACACAGAGAACAAGGAAGATGAGTGCACTCATAGCGTTAGATGTTCAAAATACTTTCAATTCGGCAGCCTGGAGAGATATGATAGTACTTCAAGAAAGAAAAATTTAAGCATATCTTGGCGCCCTATTGGCGCAAAGATATGGAAAAGATTGGTAATTGTTCTTCTCTATGTGACTCCATGTACTTGGTTTTTCCAAAGTTCATTTCCAATCTTATGCGTTTCGTGGCTTTGTAGATATCGTCCATGAATGTGATGATTTCTTCCATGTTGCTGGATATCAGTGACTATCGTCGGCAAACATTATTCGGCTGAGTTTCTCATCCGTTATGTTAATACCTCGGTTACTGAAATCGATTGTTTTTAGCGCATCTTCCAAGACCAGGATAAATAGTTTCGGCGATAAGGGATCTCCCTGTCGTACACCTCTCCTGATTCTCACTTTCGTGCAGTTGGATTTATAGTGTGGCGTTGCGCTAGAGATTGTTGATCAAGTTGTACTGAATCCTTTGCGAAATCCTGCATGTTCGCTGGGTTGGTAGTAGTCCAGTTTCGGGGTAATCCGAATGGATATTATTTTTGTGAACAGTTTGTAACTTAGGACAGTAAGCTGATCGGTCTGTAGATCTCCGGGTTTTCTGTGTCTCCCTTTTTGTGAATCCGTGCCTGTAACGCGTTTGTCCAGTCTTCAGAAATGCTCTCTTCTTCCGTTAAACAGCTATAGCAGTTGTCTGGTTAACGTGTCTCTCCCTTGTTTAAGTATCTACCCTATTATCCCATCGTCGCCGGGCGCTTTCCCGTTCGTGTGGTGTAGTGCAGCTCTAATTTCGGCTTGTGTAATTTCTGGCATGTCCTCGGAGTTTACGTTAATGATTTTCTTCAGTCTATCTTGTTCTGATATGTCGTTCTCTACTTTTGGTTCGTGCAAGTTTGAGTAAAATTCTTGTGCAGCTCTTATGATATCTTGCCTTCCATACCTTTGCTTTCCATGCCTGGGCTTGATTTTAGCTATTTCCTTCTTTGTGTCTGTTGCCAGCCTTCTGAATACCTTCGGGCCTTTGTGTTCTAAGACTCGTTGTGCTATTTGAATTTGTTGCTCTTTTTCCGCATACAATCAAATCCCGTCTACGCTCCAGCATTGCGAGAGTTTGGGCGCTCAGTTTGTTTGTCCTTTTGGATTTCTTTACAGCGTAACTTCCAGCTGCTGATGCAGGTAGTGTGTGATCTGTTTGTTAAGGTCGTTTATGTCAGTTATTGCAGTTGTATGGTTGTTTATGGAGATGTTTTCTAGTCGGGATTGGAATTCCTCTGGGTTTTGTTTTAGTTTTTCTCTATCAACCTGCTTCTGTGTGATTTTCTTCATTCTCCTGTTTCTTTCTAACTTTTGGTTAATGTGAATTGTTGCTTTTACAAGGCAGTGATCGCTTCCGATGGTAAACCGGTTAAGTACTTCGACATTCTGTACTACCCGAATGTCCGTTGTCAGAATGTAGTCTATTTGGTTGAAAGTTCTGCCCTCCGGGCGTGCCCAAGTTCATTTCCGGTTTTTTTTTTTTTTTTTAAAAAACTGTTACGTTATATAGGTGTTCTTCCTCGAGGAAGTTTGCCATCATTGAGCCCCGATGGATTCTTTCTCCTAGTCCATGCTTGCCAACGTACGCTTCGTCCTGCCTTGCCTGCCTCGCAATCTTGCAGTTGAAATCTCCAATGACTAAAGTGTTTGTTGTTTTATATTAGTCCACAAGCATATTAAATATTAGTTACATATTAGTCCACAAGTGACTGGTTAACAGTATAAGAACATTAAAAGCCATCTCCGAAAGAGTAACCTATATTACAATAAGAATAAACAAACTGGAAACACTAAAAATAATACAGGCCTATGCTCCTATAGCAAAGCCGAATACGAAGAGATTGACAAATTCCTAAAATTTAATAATGAAATTCTGCAATAAATAATAAGTTTGGATGTTCATTATTATTAATTTATTTATCAGGTTGTAGCGTTTTTTAGCAACCCACATCTCCCGGTCTCCCGTGGCATGAAAGTGCTTGTAATTATATTTATTTATTTTACAAGTCATGAGTTAATTAGAACGTAGTAATTTCTTAATTCTTTTCTTGTTATCTATTTGTATCTATTCTCCGTTCAATAATAATTTGCTGTAAAGTAAATTAAAAGTTCACTTTCATTAATAATTAATTAACGTTCTATTTATATTTTATTATCTATTTATAAATTAGAATACACGACCTGAAACCTGACGATTGTTTAACAACAATTACCGATTAACATAATAATACAGATAAGACACAATCGTGGTATTTTTCAAACCTTGATAACACAACATCAATTAACGTACAAAAACAATAAATAAAGCGCAATTCGCATTGAGATAGCGAACGCGAAAATAAATCTATTTCAAGGGTTTAGGTGTAATAACAAAGAAAACATTGAGAGGGAATATAGCGTTTGAGATTTACTGTTTAGTTAAGTAGACGCCAAGGTTCTCGTGTTGTAAAAGTGCTGTAAAGTGTGAATTACTTTACGCGAACTTGCAAATAGGATTAGATGGATTTTTTTTGTTTATGTTCTAGTAATGGAATTAAAAAAGTGTAGAAGCGCTTGTCTAGCAAACTCTTTAACTAACTCTGCTTTGGTTTAAGCTCCTTAAACGAAATGTAGTTTGGTTGTATAAAATTGTTTTCTGTTTTATTACAGAGCAGAAAACTTTTTATGCGAATTTTTTATTAGCCGATCTGTTCAAAAAAATGCATGACATTCGTTTATTGAAATTACCGTGCGATTGTCTAACGAAATTGTAATAAATCACGTCTTCCAAATATCATTTTAATTGAAATAAATGGACGCGTATCCATTCGTTAATTTAATTTCAATTACTCGCGGAACGGCACGAAAACAATAATAAATCTCAGGTTTTCGGACTTGCTGCAAGGTAAACGAACAATGAAATGAAAATTGTAGCAGGAAGTCTAGACCATGTAGGGAGGACTCAAGGCATATTATATTCATGAATGCACGCATGCATTAAATGCAGGGCCATGTCGCACCGCTCAAGCCCTTTTTTGTTATTTACTTTTCAACTCCATCCAAGCTTTCGCACAATTAAAACCTCTTTTATGTACTTTACACCCCTCGCATTCCGTGCACACTAGTTTCGAAAGTAAACTCCATTAGTAATTTAACAGAAACACAGACTGAACTGAATCGATCAGACCAGAAATACGGGGGAAATAAAAATAAAGGGTCCGAACTAATCGAGCAAGTTTATATGTGTTGAGGGAGCTTAAAATAAATGGTCGGGTATGAAATGGAATGTAAACAAATGTAATATGGAATTATAAACGGTTTAAGTGTGGAATTCATTAGTTTGCATCTAGTTGTAGTGTATGTTGAGAAGGATTCACGAACAGTGTTGAAACTCAACTGTAGACGGATGTTTCAGCGGGATTAAATCTACAAGATTAATTCACGTTGGTAAAACTAGAATTAAACTTTAAATTAATAAACTTTAATGTTTATTTAATCCAAAAAAATCTCTTTATTTTAATCATAGTTTTATCGTAGTTTTTAAGTTTAATTACCTAACATCTAATAATTTATTAAAACTTTAATGTAAATTCGAATTTATTAAATCAATACTGATACTGATTAGGCTAACTACTACAATTATTAATCGAAGGGTTCATGCAAAGAACAGGGATTGTCACATTTTTTTCCTTTTTGTTTTATACTGGTAACAAATCTATGTCTATAGCAATTGGTTTAAGTCCGATGCTACTAGAGACAAGACAATAAATTGATCACTTGCAAAGTGTGAAATTGCATTCACAACGATTAGTTTTTACAAATACTCAACACATCGCTAAGAACACGTTTCTATATTTGCCCAAAGCCAAAAAAAGAACTGGAAATGTTCATGACATACCGGAAAAGAAGGATTGTTAAAGTAGATTGTTCATAAAAGCTAAGCTGTACTGATGAGAGATAAATCTCGAAACGCGTCTACAGATGGCTATATCTTACTTAAGGTATTTAAGGGTATTTAAAGATACTTAAGGTATCTGAAAGACATGATCTTAGAAAACAATGTTATTTTTTGGTTTTTGTTAATTGCCACAAAGGTGGACGCTATAAAAGCTATAAAATAACTGACAAATTTCACATGAGATTTGGTTTTGGTAGTCCTAAAAAAGACTCATTAGTACTATAGAGCTCCGGAAAAGTTGAATATATTCAAGCTGTGTTCCGGCTTTATTAAGTTTATATGATTATCTATAATGTAGTATGGCTTTACCAAATCTAACGCTTGTGAACTTATGATTTTGAGGTTAAGATTTCTTTGGCTTTGTTTGCTTTATTTGCATTGTTTGATTGCGTTGCAATTTTAATTTATAATTAGTAAACGATGTTTTATGGCTCAGAAACTGATGAAAATGATAACAGTTTTACTAACAAATCGACAGAGAAAATAAAGAAGACCGGTAGAACTGAAATGTCATGAAAAGTTGGGCAAAGAAAAGAAAAGGCGTAAAATAAGGGCACTGTGTAATTTTTTTTTGCGCGTGAAGTGAAAATCTGCAAACAGATACCACCCGACCCGTGCCGAGTGGTAGTGTGGGGCTTCCCACTAAAGGGGCCATCCATTAAAACCCCCCCACCATTCAGAGCTCCCAGCCAAAAACAGAGAAAACGAGATGGAATCCAAAATTTGGCATAACTTCATTACGTTTCTCCCCATTTCATTTCCATAGCATTCATCCGCATTCACTCGTTGTGCCGGGCGCGCCGTTATTCGCCATGCCCCCCTTGCATCAAAGTTTACAATAAATTTGTGCGCCCCCTTCGCACTAAGGAGCGCCTGGCGTTGGCACGCACAGCTCGCGTGTAACTACCCCTCGTCTCTCCTCACGCTCATCCCTTTCATCCTTCTGCTTTCTCTTCATTATATATCCAATCATACCAGTCAGCACACCCCATCCATACTCGCTGCCGAGTATGATCCTCACCATACTCTCCTTATTTACATTCTCTTCCACCTTGCATTCTGCTGCTCTCCTCATTCTTACCCATCTAGTACACTCAAAGATGGTATGCTCCGCTATGTCCTCAGTCACTCCACAATACCTAAAGTGCGCCTCAACCAGTTTCCCGATGCGCACCAGGTAAGACTCAAAGCATACATGCCCCGTAAGTGCTTGGGTGAGGTGATAAGTCACCTTGCCGTGCCTACGGTTGCACCATTCATCGATAGTCGGAATCAGTTGCCGACTCCCTTTTCCGACCTCTCCCATAGCTCTTGCCATACGCGCATTGTTTCTTCCCTTTCAGTTCTAAGGTCATTACCTTCCCAAATTCTCACCCTTTTATGCGCCAGGAGGTCTAACGGGATGACTTCTGCAACGACGACCAAGGCGTCGCCAGAAACAGTCATGTAAGCCTTCAGGATTGAATGTTCCAATATTCAATGCAACATTCAATCCTGAAGGCATTTATCCATGCCAGCACCCCACACAGGTGAATGGAGTGCACAACCGCATTCATAACCCTCCTCTTGGTGGCCAACGGCCCACTCATGTTGGGCATCAGCCGTGCAAGGGCTCTCACACACACAGTAACCTGGCTCACCACCCGGTTGACTTGTTCGGATACCCTGAGATTTCACTGAAGCCCTACCCCAAGATATCTTACAGTCTCTCGAGCCAGGTACGCCGGTACGTCAACTGTCCCCATTCGCACTGTCAGTCCTGATAATTAGAAGAAGAAGCTTTCTTTTTCCAATTATCAAGACCGCTTCGGTTTTGTGGGGAGCCAGAGCAGGCCCCCTTTTCCTCATCCACCACTAATTGCCTCATTCATTGTCGCTTTCAGCCATTCTTCCGTTTTTGCGATTTTAACCCCGTCTGGTAGCCTCAATCTCAAAACCTTTCAAAACCTAATAAAATATGTTCCACAGTATCGGCCCAAGAACCGTTCCCTGTGGAACACCCGCACTTATTTTGAAGATTTTACCTTACACAGTCACTATCTCCCTATCATTCAAGTAACTGTCTACCATCTTTCGAAGGAAGGGAGCTACCCCCTACAGTTCCAAAGCCTACATGATTCCGGCTCGTGGGAGCGAATTGAAACCAAGCACGCAGTAGCTACGGGTCCGTCATGGACCCGTATGGGTAATCTTGCTCTCTCTGTCACTTGCATCATTGCGTTCACCGTAGTGCGGCCATCTCTCAACCCATATTGTTCCTCCGAAGGACCCCCTGCCCACTCGACATCTTCAATTATCTTAGCTCCGATCATACTCTCAAACTTCTTCGCTGTCCCATTCAGTAGACAGATTGGCCTTTATTTGGCTTTCTCTCCTTCCTTTCGCTCTTTTTCAATCATCACCAGTCTCGCTCCCTTCCACTCCTTGGGGATACTGCCATTCATCAACATTTCATTCTTCATGTTGAAGCACATGTTCTCGCACATATGTCCAAACACCTTGCACGCTTCGCGTGGAACACTATCAGGACCCGGCGCTTTTCCCTCCTACATCCGGGCGACGCACTCTGTAGCTCAACCGTAATCTCCATCCTACCGGTTCCACCCAGGGGCAATGTGTAACTGTTCAAGGCTCAAGTGCTTTGATAATTTAACTGGAAATAATCGAAAAAACTATATTCAATATTTCAATTCAATTCATTGGGTAGTGTGAGTGAGCAAAACTTATATTCGTCGGGGTTTATAAATGTTTGTAATGTCCAACGAAGAAGAAAAACGTAATTGTAAGGTGAGGATTGTTTTCATACAGTCATAAAGTGCGTGTTAAAGACGAAGAAAACAATTTTAAAGATGTGCTTGTGTGTTTCAAAGCATTCATTTCACTACATGGTATTGCCAAGGAAAAGGTGGAATATCTGCAAGGAAGCTTGAAAACAACAGCCAAAGCTCCCGTAGATCAAAGAGCTAGTCATGAAAACCACTAAAAAATTGCACCAGAGATAAAATAACCAGTTTTTCGTCATATTAATTCTTTCAAGGTGTCTTCAATATAGCTATGTGTTGAGAGTTCCCTGTTGTTAAGTATCTTTTTGTATTCGTTTGTTAGCGTATTGGTTCGGCAGAGGTGAGGTGGTGGAATGTCGCTTAGTGCCTAACAAGTTCTGATGCTATTTAGCGTGCACCATGTTTTCCGTGGTAGGTTGAAACCGGAGGGTCTTTTTGAAATGCAGGGCATGGTGTTATTCAGTTGAGTTTCCGACCATTCGTGAATCCACCTAAACTAAATAAACTAATAAACCTAACCAAACCCAATGGATACCAGTACTAAGCGATATTTCACCGCCTTACCTCCGCCGTAACCAATACGGTAACAAACGAATACAAAAAGAGACTTAACAACAGGGAACTCTCAACACATAGCTATATTGAAGACACCTTGAAAGAATTAATAAGACGAAAAACTGGCTATTTTATCTCGGGTGCAATTTTTTAGTGGTTTGCATGCCTAGCTCTTTGACCTACAGGAGCTCTGGCTGTTGTTTTCAAGCTTATTTGCAGATATTTCACCTTTCCCTTGGTAATACCATGTAATGGAATGACTGCTTTGAAACACACACGCATATCATTAAAATTGTTTTCCTATAGCTATATTGAAGACCCCAACTAGAACCGAATACGCTCGAGAAAACTACCAACAAAGACCGCAAGAATTACCACAGAAACTAAGTTTAACATCACAGATAGGTGGATTCACGAATGGTCGGAGGCTCAGCCGAATAACACCATGCCCTGCATAACAGAAGACCCTCCGGTTTCAACCTACCACGGAAAACATGGTGCACGCTAAATCGCATCAGGACCACGGCAGATGTGCATACTTCCTAAACAAATGGAGAAAATTACCATCCTTCTCATGCGATTGCGGAGAGGTCCAAACGATCAAACACTTAATAGATTAATGTCCCCACCGAACATACGAAGGCCTCCCCGATGATTTCCTAACTGCAACTACAGAAGCGATAGACTATATAGAGAATCTTGATGTTTGTTAGTAAATTCAATAAGTTTGTTATATGCTTGTAATGTATCTAAATGCCATATTCTAAATAAATAAATTTCAAGGATCGACTGAGTCAGTACCGTTGAAAAGAGAGTAGGAAAATTTACTTATCAGAAGACTTTATAATAAAGAAAATGTACAAGATGTTTTTAGAAGACAATGAAAATAAAAAAAACTAATACAGGCATATTTTTAACACACTGTTTAACATGGCTTTTGGCTATACGAGACATGCAGCTCCTATGATGCGTATATAGCCAAGGCTAAGCTACTTGAGGATGAAAAGAAATGATTAAATTGATGAATTAAAACAACAATCAATTTTGAATAAACTTCATCTAACAAAAGCTCATGTTTTTTTGAAAGGAAAAGGAGAGCCAAAAAAAAGTAGAAATCAAAAGGATTTTCCAGCAATAACTATTGACTTCCAAAAAAATATTTTTCTTCGAAATATAACAACAAATGGTGTTTATTACAACAGACAATCATAAACAAACATTCAATATTCATAATTTGGGACTGGACTGTCTTATTTTTATTCCTATCCTGAAAGATGTGCCAAGAAAGGATCTGAAGGGGTGGTTTCGTTTTTATTTGATTATTACTAACCACATGGACAAAGCTCTTGTTAAATTTTGTGATTCCTGTGGGGGACAAAACAAAAATTATACCTTGTTTTGGTTCATACATACTTCTTCATCATCATCACCTTCCCATTGTCAACTCCTGGACATAAGCCTCTTAGTAAGTCTTCCACATCTGACGATTTTGGGCTTTGCGATGCCAGTCTTTACTAGCGATCTTTGCAACCATCTTCTTTGTGGACGACACCTGCTTCTTGTTGTTTCTCTAGGTAAGTCTCCTCTGGGTAATTCTGGAAGTCTACCTGTTGTTGCTTAGTCTTGCGACATGTCTGACACAACGCCATTTTAACTGCGCTATGCGTTCAATAAATTCGGATACTCTCGATCTTCCTCTGATAATTTAATTTCTGACTTTGTCTCTTAATTAAATCCCAATTATTGAGTGCGCCATGACCCTTTGCGTTACTCTTAGTCTATCGGAACTCTTCTTGGTCAAGCTCATAGTTTCTAAAGCGTATGTAGCTACTGGCAATATACAGGATTTGTAAACTTTCCTTTTTAGGTTTATTGGTATATCTTTAGTTCCCAGGATGTACTTTAGTTTACCAACGCAGCCCATGTAAGACCAACCCGTCTGGTCAGCCGTTTGGTTCTCCTTTCCCGACATGATCACATGGCCGAGGTAGATGTTGTGGTTCACACATTCTGTAGTTACCTTATCGAGCACAATGTTGGGAGAATCTGAACTCATCATCTTTGTTTTTACCATGTTCATTCTTAACCCAATCTCGCTGTATGCTTGATTTAGTTTTAGTTGCAATATCTCTTTTAACTCAATTGGATTTTCCGAAAATAAGACTATGTCGTTCGCGAAGCAAGGGTGGTTTAGATAAGTCCCATCAAGTTTTATACCTTTTTGCTCCCAGTGAAGTTTCTTGAAGACGTCTTCCAAGCTCAGTGTAAATAGTTTCGGGGCGATCGTATCCCTCTCCCTATATTTATTTTGTTGGTATTTGGTTCTTCTTCGATTTTAACATATTTTTGATGATGGTAGCATATCTAGAATCTATTCTAGCTTTCCGTAGTCATTTTAGGATTGACCACGGCTATACCGAGTCAAAGACTTTATGCTAGGCTATAACCAGTTTGTAGTATATTTTTCTCATTTATATTGCTGTCTCTGCCATTTATATTGTAATTTGGGTCAGACGGTGCCGGAGATCATCATATCTGGCTACGCTCGTTAAGTTTAGCCTGAAGGTAAATGGAGTTGCCCGGAATGCGATACATGGAACCATAAACGAGAGTTATTGCCCTTCGAGGACCAGTTCCGAGAACCATCAAAGAACATCGTCCTGTGGAACTGCAGAGAGCAAATTACAATGGCACTTGGGAGAAAACGGAGATTGTAAGTAATAAAATGAGATGTCATGATTTGAACCAAATTAATAATAGAATTTAAAGTAGGAGATCATCATTACGATATCTTCAAATCTGTCAGTGGCTGGAATTACACTGATATCTTCTCTTACTCTTTGACACACTTTGCTCAAGATGCGTTGTGTGAGCCGTTCGCTACGTCATAACAAGTAGCAGGAACGGTCAAGACCAACTTTTGTCGGGGGCTACAGGCCAACAGGGACTTGGTAAAGAATACGGGATTGTTTTGAAACTTAGTTTTGCGGACTTTTTACCTGGTGTAACTGTTGTTAATCGTCTTTGGCACTCTTTAACTAAGATCCGAAAGCAAAAATTAAGCTTCTACGTTGTCTAAGTTGGCTTAATAAATATTCGTGTTTTTGTTGAAAATAATTGTTGACATTTTCAAGATGACAGATTGGTCAACGCAACTAACTCGACGTTGCCACGTTTATTATTTTTGATTGATTCAACGGTCCTTGTCTTATTGTCCCATATTTGATCGAGAGTTCGCGCTGCCGCGCGTTTGTTGTCTTGATTTATCTGCCCGCTTCGCGGCGAACAACCTAATCTAACCGTGGTTAAACAAACGGTCCTCGCAACATTGTCCTATAATAGATCGAGAGTTCGCGCTGCCGCGCGTATGTTGGCTTAATTTATCTGCCCGCTTCGCGGCGGGCAACCTAATCTAACCGTGGTTAAACCAACAGTCCTTGCCACATTGTCCTATATTGGATCGAGATTTCACGCTGCCGCGCGTATGTTGTCTTGGCCCGCTTCGCGACGGGCAATCTAATCTAACCGGGATTAAAACAACGATCTCTGCCACATTGTCCTATATTGGATGGAGTTCGCGCGACAGCGCACCGTTAAACCGTTGGTTTAATCCCGGTAAATTAGATAAAGACCACATAGCCGCGGCAGCGCGAATACTCGATCTAATACAGGACTATGTAGCAAGGACCGTTGGTTTAACCAACTCGGCTGGTATAAATTTACATTCAAATAATGTTTGAATTGTTTAGTCCAATAGGGATTAGTCAGATAGGGCGCTTTTAAAATATTCTGAATATTCATAATGGACAAATAATTTCTGGAAGCCAATTTTGTATATACTTTACACAAACACGTGATGCAGAAAAAATTAAATTTATATGTTGTCAAAATTAATTTTGGCAACGCTGACCCAATGGACCTTTTCATAGTTGAATTTTTTTTGCGTACATGTGTTAATTTCCGCCATGTTTTGCCCGAACTTTTTGACGTATAACGTTATTATTTGCCCGAAACTTTCATATTCCCGCCTTTCAAAATTGGCGGATGCGCATATGCTTAACTAACCGTTAAAAGGTTATTGTATCTGCATTCTCAGTTATGTGACCAGTCATACACGTCAGTTATTTGGTTGAAGATACAAATTTTTTTATTTACAAAAATTTTCAAAGAGTAAAAAGTAAAAATTAGTCTGGTAGATATCCAGGACACTTAAATAACTAAATCGAGACGTTGCAGTTCTTTTTGGCGTGGCTGTTCGTTGCAATATGAATGAAACTTTAATACGAAGCTTAAGATTGTATATATGTTGCCAAAATTATAGTTTTTCATATAAACGGGCAAGGAAAACACGGGCGTTCGCATCTACTATCTGTCATCTTGAAAATGTCAACAATTATTTTCAACAAAAACACGAATATTTATTGAACCAACGTAGACAACGTAGAAGCTTCATTTTTGCTTTCGGATCTTAGTTAAAGAGTGCTAAATACGATTAACAACAGTTACATCAGGTAAAATGTCCGCAACACTAAGTTTCAAAACATTACCTAACCCGGCCAACAAATATTATGAAAGAGTAAAGAAAATAAAGTTAGAATTTGTGTAATTACTACCTTAGAGTCCAAGATAATGAAATCTCGTCGGCTCCTAATCCAACGGAAACTCTTATCTGAAGGCTACCTGACATATAGCGTAAATCTATAAACAAACAATCTATTCCGGTTTTGGAATTCCTATGGTAAGGCCACCATGAATTGTGGTTAGCAAATTAATTTACAGAAAAAATAAAGTTTAAAATGAGACGTCAAGGTTTGAACCAAATTAATAATAGAATTTAAAGTAGGAGATTATATATTATATCTTCAAATCTGTTAGTAGCTGGAATTACGCTGATATCTTCTCTTACTCTTTGACAAGAGTTATGTCCCGTTATTTGCTTTGACGTAGCGAACGGCTCACACAACGCATCCTGTGCAAAGTGTGCCAAAGAGTAACAGAAGATATCAATGTAATTCCAGCTACTGACAGATTTCAAGATATCGTAATGATAATCTCCTACTTTCAATTCTATGGTAAGTAATTGTAATCACGTCAGTAATATTGAGTTCGAGCTTCCAGATTTTGCATTTTCTACACATGAGTGAAGTAAAATACAGAGATTTGATGAGTCTGATGCCCTTTCTTTGCAAGAGAAACACAAGTATTTTATGAAACACTAAAATATGATTCAAAAACCATAGATTCGATGACTAAATTTGCCATTCCTTGTTTATGTTTGTGACGCCAAGGACATTCCTTGTTTTGTACTTCTTGTAAGATGGTTGTCAATAACATAAAAGTGTGATTTTAACTTCTTCTTCTTATGACGCCCTCTCCTTTCGAAGGTTGGCGATCCACATAGCTAACATTGTTCTGGACACAGCAGCTCGAAAGATTTCAATGGAAGTGCACCCAAACCATCTTCTGAGGTCTTTGAACCAGGAGTTCTGACGTCTACCAACAGTTCTCTTCCCTTGAATCTTTCCTTCAATTATTAGTCTCAGCAGTTCATACTTATTGCCTCTCATATTGGCCTATGTATGTAGTTTTTCTTTCTTTAATGAGGGCCATTAATTCTTTCGGCTTCTTCATTCGTCTAAGCACTTCTTCATTCGTAATTCGTTGGACCCATGAGATGCGGAACATACGGCGATATAAGTACATTTCAAACGCCTCAATTTTCTTTTCAGTTGCAGGGTCCAGCATTCCCATCCGTACAGCAACACACTTGAGACATAACATCTAATCATGCGAACCCTGAGCTCCAAACTCTGATCAGGATTAGTAAAAAAGCTTCTCATGTTTATGAATGTTTTCCTGGCTTGTTCGATTCTGGAACGGATCTCTCGTTTCGGATCGCACCACGCGTTGACTATGGTACCCAGATATTTCAAACACGAGACTTCAATCTGATTACCGTTAATCAAAATTGTTTCATCAGTGGGTCTCTTGGAGAAGACTAGCAGTTTGGTCTTTGATATATTTATGTCTAATCCATGATGCTCACTATATTCAGTTATTCTATTCATCATATTTTGTAGGTCTGATATGTTATCGGCAAAGACTACGGTTTCTTCTGCGTATATTATATTGGTGATACTTACTCCATTTATTTTGATACCTCCCATGTCTTTCGCTAAAGCTTCTTTGAAAATTGCCTTCCAATAGATGTTGAATAGAAGTGGTGAAAATATACAGCCCTGTCGTACGATTCTTCGGATCGACACAGTGTCAGATGTTCCTCCGCCTATTCTTACTTCGGCAATCTGGTTCCAGTAGAGATTCGTTATCAATGTAATCTCTTTTGTCAATCCTGGTTACGGATAATATTTCCACCATCTTTTGATTTTTGACACGGTCGAATGCCTTTGCAGTAGCGTAGACAACTATGTTTATATCTCTGCACCTCTGTGCTAAAACATTTAAGGAATAGAGGGCTTCTCAAGGGCCTAGTCCATTCTGGAATCCAAATTGAGTGTCGCTTATTTGTTCTTCGCATTTCTTGTATATTCGAGTGTGGATTATTCTCAGAAAAACTTTAAGGATATGTGGCATTAGACTAATCATGCGATAGTCGTCGCATTGTGATGCGTTTGTTTTCTTCGGAATCGTTACAAAGATAGACTTGAGCCAGCTGGGAGGGATCTTTCCCGATTTTAGCTTAATTATGTTTAATAATAAGTCATTGTTAGTTCTCAGTAAAAGTTACTGCATACTTTGATCTCAATAAAAATATTATAACTTCTAAACTTTAAATTGTTTCATGAGGACATTCCCTGTTCTTTGCCTGTATCCTTCAATTTATTAATTTACTTACACACACGATTTAGGCAAGTTACAGACAAGAAATAATAGATAGTTAGCTCGAAGTTTAATTTAATAGTAAAATAGTCATGAAAATGCAATATTTTCCACGATTTATTAAATTTATAGCGCACATAAACATAAACGTCACAAATATTTCAATGAAATTGCTCCAATTTAATTCCGCCTCTAAATTCGCACAAACCATCCAGTTTCATATATTTTTATTGTCATATCACAAATTATTTATGCTCGTTTGCTGTGTTTTTCATATTGCATTTGTTTTATTCAAACGTAAGCTTTTTGCGACAATTCCTGTAAAATAGAAAAGCTTTTACGATGCAGCGACACTTCGCACGCTTTATGTATGTGTCATAATTTACTTTAGTTTGCGGTTTTTCCCGTCCGTATTTAATTAGCACAGAAAGCGAGCTGTAATGTAACGCAAACTGTAATGTAAATGTTTTTCTATGCTAATTTTAATTAATATAATTAGATTAGTAGGCGGAAAACTGTCTAATTTATAATTGCGTTAATGTAATTGAAATATTATTCATAACAGTTTTTAATATTTCATTTTAAATATAAGAAAAGGCTCGTCATTCAGAACTATACTAACTTCTAGGGGTTTTTTTATAGCGATAATACTTTTGGTTTTTCATAATTAGAAAGCCTAACATCTATGCATTTAATATGTATGTATTAGATATGTTTCAAAACTAGTTTATTATTTTTTTTTTTTTTTTATAAAATTCTGGTCGGGACTGCTGGTCTGCTGGTCCAAAAGTTGTTTCTACAATTTCTCCTTCCCACCAGTCGGTGAACAGCTGTAGGTTCCAGAATCGTGTGCCCTCGGCAGACGAAGGGACCCCAGGACGACAGCTTTCTGCATCCGACATGCCAAAACTCCAGCGGAGTTTCTGCATGCTGGAATGATCTTCAACTCCGAAAGTAGCGAAGAACGGATTCTCCCAGAGTACCGATGATTAGAACGACCAGCATGACATCATTGGCAGGGTAAAGCATGTCGGGCTTGAAAAGGAGGTCTGGTCCGTTTTTTTTCTCCTCTTTCAGGACTATGTTCTGTTCCGCTGGAGCGGAAAACTCGATGACGAACATAGTCCTGGTCTGTTTATCGAGGAGGACAATGTCAGGCTTGTTGGCGCGAATAAGCCTGACCGTCGGGAACGGATAGTACAAAATTTGGCATCTCTCGTTCCCGACAACGGACTCAGTATCTCCCGGCAAGTAAGGCGGTACAGGCTCCTGGACTATTTCATACGAGTGCCTAAGATGATAATAGAGCACTCGCAGTGCCACGTTATGTCGATGGGTGTACGCCGAGACAGCCTTTGTCAGACAAGCCGACAGCAAGTGCATGAGCGTGTCCTTGTAACAGGCCTTGCAGGGGGTATCAGGGACCTGTACACCCATCACGCGACGACGATAGACCAAGGTGTTGATAACGCCATCTTGACAGGCCGCAATGAATCCCTCTGTCTCCGCTGTGAGCCCGGCTGACCTGAGATAACCCAAGGTCAGCCTTATTGACAGACCTCTTGCGTCTATGTTCCTATAAAAGACACCGTGCATCGGTGTGTCGACATGCCGCTCGGACAGCATGTCCTGTTCGGCGGTCCTAATTTCGGCTCTTAGACGATTTGTCTGCAACTCGGTGATCAACACGGGGTTGCCACCTCGTCCGCCTCCTCGTCTTATTTTTTTTTTACCAGAAGGAGCTCCTCGTAGTTCCGACCTTTACGAGGTTCCTTGTTGATCAGGTCCTGTTCGTACATCATAGCCACTCCTCAGAGCCATGAGGTCAGTAGCTATGAATCCTGTAAATCATGTGCCCTAAGCAGACGCAACGACCTCAATATGACCGCTTTCGGCATTCCAGCCGCAAGGGTCTTTGCCGGTTTACGGCATGCAGGAATGATTTTCAGATTGGAGACGAGGGAGTCCTTGATGCCTCCCATGCACCCAATTATCAATACGACGAGCTTCACTGAGTAACCTGAGCACAGCCTCCGAAGCTCAAAGAGCAGTTCTTTATAATTTGTCCGCTTTTCCTCCTCCTTAACGCAGATGTTATTTTCAGCAGGAGCCGAAAATTCAATAACAAACATCTGCTTGGAGGAATGGTCCAATAGAACCACGTCAGGCTTGTTCGCCGTTATCTGCCTGGCGGTGCAGAACGACAAGTTCCAATAGATTCGGCACCCTTCGTTCTTCACAAGGGACTCAATATCATTCGGGACATAGGGCACCATTGGTGACCGGTCTATAGCATAATGGTATCTTAAATGAAAGTATGACACTCAACGCCGCATTGTGGCGATGAATATAGGCCGAAACTGCATACAACTCACATTCGGTACTTCTATATCCATCACGCGGCTGCGATAGACCAAGGTGTTAATTACACCATTTTTCGCAGCGCAAATGTATCCCTCAGACTTCAGTTCACTTGATCTCAGAAAGGCAAAAGTATGCCTTTTGGATAAGCCAAGGTTTTCAATGTTCTTGAAGAAAACACTATGCATTGACTTATCCATATGGCTTCTCATGAGCATGTCTTACTCGGAGATTCTGACGTCGGCTGTAAGACGGAGCAAATTGAGCTCAGTAATAGAATGTTGGCGAGCTCGCTCAACGTCAAAGTCAAGACCGAGTTCATCTGCTGCTCTTTGCGCCGCCCTAAACAAAAATGCCCCGATTCCCTGCCTCTCGTGATCCCTGACAAGAAGCAACAGGGGTTCTTCATAACATTACCCTGTTATGAAGACACTCCAAACTCAAAAGTCCTCGGCCTTCCTGGTTTCGTGGAAGATATAACCTCGGAACGAACGATTTTGGATTCAAACTGCGCTGTAGATGCATCATTTTTCGAGTATCTCGATCAATCTGCTTCAACTCATCCACTAACCATTTTACTGCTTCAAATGAGTAGAGCAGGATCGGAACGGCAAGCATATTTGTGGCAAAAATCTTGTTCTTCCCCGAAAGCTCTGACGACCAGATTCGTCGGAGTAGATTTTAGTACTTGCCGCAGAGAGACTTTTTTACCTGGTGTGACACTTGGATGTGGCATTGCTCCACACCCAAGTACTTGTCAGTCTCTCCGGCGTTCAAATATCTTAGAACGCTTCCGCCAATGAGTTGAGCAACCCCATCAACACACTCGCATCGTCCTCTTTTGAGATGAACCTGAGCGCATTTGTTCCAACCGAACTCCATGCCACTAGCATATTTGTACTCCTGTACTAAGCGCAATGAATGCGTTAGTTCTTGCTTGCCGGAAGCATACTCTTACGTCACTCCCCCTTTGTTAACCTTTTGTCTGTATGTCTCTCTAATTTCTATTTTTGTAATGTTTATTTGTGCTTCTTCCAGATCTTTTTTTACGTGGACTATCCATGGAGTTGTCGTCTTGGCTCCTTGTATGTATGTGAGAACTCGCTTGGCTATCCTGGTTTCGGGTAGTCTGTGGATGTGTCCATAAAATTTGAGTCTCCTTTTCCTGATGTCTGAAGCGAGGTTGGATATGTTTTCTGTTGTTTTCCTGGAGTGTAGTCTGTATCCTTCTTCTGTATGTTTTTGGGTCTAAAATTTTTTTCACGATTTTCCTTTCTTCTTTCAGAAAATTTTCGAAATCTCTTTTTGTGTGAGTGTAAGCGTCTCACTCGCATACAGTGCTTCTGGTTTCACTACCGTGTTGTAGTGTTTATCTTTTGTGTGTAGTGACAGGCATTGCTTGTTGTAGATGTTTCGTGTTTTGAAGAAGACCCTCATCAATTTCTGTTGTCTAGTTTTTTACGCTATTTTTTCTCCTCCTGTAGGTTCTAAAATGTCTCCAAGGTATCTGAAATGGTATATAAATAGGATATTTCGTATTCAATTTTTGTATGTTGATTTTTGTGCAAATGAATTCTATTTTTCTGAAGAAAATTTGTAGTTCAACTTTTTCTGTGCATTCTTTGTGGACTCCTTTCTGCTTGATTGCTGTCGATTCATTCTCCGCAAGTATTGCTATATCGTCTTCAAAAGCTAGACATGAGATATCTACTTTGTCTTTGATCCTTCCTAATTCTGTGGGTTTTCAGTGCTTTTGAGCTTTTAGCTCTTTTTTCCCATTCTTTCATCACTTTGTCTAGAACCACATTGAAGAGTAGCGGGGACAGGCCTCTCCTTGTCTGACACCTGTTTTTATCAGAAGTTATTCGGAAATTTATCCCATGAATTTCACCTTTGATGTTGTGTTTGTTTAATCAGTCCTAGTGTTTTCGAATCCAGTCCTTGGTCCTCCAGGATTTCGAAAAGTGATTGCCTGTCTACGGAGTCATATGCCTTTTTGAAGTCCACAAAGGTGCATATAACTGGAGAGTTTCTGATGGCTTTGTGGTTGTGTACTGTTTTCAGTGTGAAGATCTGTTCTGCGTAAGAGCGATCTGATCTGAAGCCTGCCTGGTATTCCCCTATTTTGTGTTCTAGTTGTTCCTCTACTCTTTGGAGCAGGCACATGAACATGACCTTGTAGGCGACTGGTAATAGGGAGATACCTGTGTAGTTATTCATATCCGCTCTGTCCCCCTATTTATGTAGTGGGTGTATGAGTGCGCATTTCCAGTCTACTGGTAATTTTTCGGTTTGCCAAATTTCTTGGATGATTTATGTGAATTCTTGTAGTGAGTTTGCTCCTAGATTTTTCAATAGTTCCGCAATAATTCCACTTATACTTTCAGCCGGCTGTTGTGGTGGTTCATCTTTTGACCACTTGACAGTACGATTCAAATACCAAGTCAGCTAATCTTGCCATTGTTCAAGACTATCAACTTCTGTGTGTGTTACAAGTTTGGAATGCTCCATTATACCAGTGAATAATTGTTATAACACTTACATCAATATGCAAATAGAATATAAACATTGAATTATGATTTCTGTCTTACTAGTTTCCATTGCAACTGTTATTTAGTGTGGGGTAACTTTGTTCCAATTTATGGGGTTACTTTAGCCCAGGGCAAAGTTACCGCTATTAGATGTACAGCAGTACCTACTTACCTACTTTTTTATTATTCCATCTCATTAGCTGTAAGTGAGGCTTTTTTTGAATAATTAGACAAAAAAGAGCAGATTATGTTTGCGCTTGCAATCCGAAGAAAATGAGGAAAGCTGCAGGACTAACAAAATCAAAGTACGGAATGCAAGGTTAAAGTTTTATTTAAATCAAAGCTCAAGAGATCAATGATGTCATGATCAATTTTTGCTAAAAGTGTTCTCAAAACTTTGCTCCTTTTAACAAAAACTTGTAAAAAGTGGGTCAATGTTACCCCAGTTGTGGTTGCGGTGGACATGATTTTGAGGTTGTTCTGTTGCCAGAGTGTTTTCCAACTGTTTTCTGATAAATTTATTCTGTGCGTTGAAATCTAGTAGGATTGTAGTAACTTCCTTTGGGATTTTATTCATAATTTTCTCTAATGTTTGCCAAAATATGTCTGTTCTCCTTGAATCTTTTTTGTTGTCCCCATTCGTAGGTGCGAGTACATTGATTATATCATACATTACAAAACTAGTTTGTTATTAATTTGGTACTTTTACTTCTTTTAGTACTTCTAACTAACTTAATTTATATTGAAACTTTTATCCAGAATTTTTTTTAAATTTGACAAAAATTTTCCATTATTATATCATATTTAAAGCAGTTTCTTCCTTTTTTATTTTGTAAATAATTTCTCATTTCTATAAAACATTTAAATGGAATTAAGGTTATTTTATTAAAATTACGGCACTCCTTTTTCCATTAAACTTTATATATAAATCGTTAATTGAATAGATTAGCCTCCGAGTTGCCCGTAAAAGGGAGAGCGAAGGTCAGATAAGGAGAGGAAGTGAATCGGAAGAGATAACGGCCGAACAAGGAAACGTAAACACATTTAGATTGATTGCACTTCTCCTAAATATCCTTCACTAATCTTTGATTCCAAACTTAATTAATCAATGACTTAGCCTCTGGTTAAGATTCTTATGGAATATAATAGTTTTGTATGTCAATATACAAATTATTAAATATGAAATGATATGTGTTGGCATTTTGGAATGTTTAGCAATTTGTTGGGATTTACTGTGACATTTTTGTTTGTTTTATCGTAATGTATCCATGAACAGGTGAATAAAAAGTTTTTAAATTTTGCAGGATTTAAATGGTGCAAGGACATGCAATATTTTTTTTATTTACCTTAATTGAAGGAAAAATACCTATCCGTCGGTCGTTTGCTTAAGGTGTACAACAGCGAGGTGAAAATTTTAATTTATTACTGAATTATGGAAACAGACTTGTTAATTTTCCGCCATTCATTAAAGAAATATTAAAGGTGTTGTTTTTTTTAATTTACTTTTAAAATAATTTAACCAATATAAAGTAGTTCAGACGCTTTTCGAGATCTATCTCTCATCAGTGCAGCTTTGCTCTTATGAATTCTAAAATGGAAAACACTTACATTAGTTTGAAACCATGTGTTAGGCTGTCGAAAATAGGTTATGTTTTAACATGTGTTTAGAAAGACTACTGCAGTGTCTGCAGATGGCTATTCACTTTGGGTTAAAGTAATTAGTTTAGTTTCACCCTACATTTAGTTGAGTTAGTAAAAATTGTATTATGACATCTCGTATTAGTATTTATTACTGAATGGGGGATTTAACTAAAGGGTGACAAATTAAGAGTGTCTCGTTTTTATATAGCTCAGTACTGTAAGCCCTGTCGGCCCATGGCTTGGTTTGTAGCTTTCTTCCAGACTTTTCCATCTCTTGTATTTTATCTCTAGTTTGCGATATTGCGTCGCTGTTCTGCGTCGCTGATAAAGAATAAGAATCTTAAGGAGGAAGTCTGTGAAGTAAACAGAATTAACGACAGAATCATAAGAGTCAAGCTGGCAGTTGGAGGAGACCTCATTACAGTTTTGTGTGTATATGCACCTCAGACAGTATGTTCAGAGGAAGAGAAGGAATGGAAATGCCAGACAACAAAAGAGTAATAACTGATGGAGATTTCAATGGACATTTTGATGAGAGGAGAAGTGGCGAGAGGAGAGTACATGTTGGATGGAGTTACGGTGAAAGAAATACAGAAGGGGATAAGATTGTAGAATATGCAGTAGCCTTCGACTTAACGATTACCAATACCATCTTCAACCGGAGATGTTCACTTATAACTTATAAAAGCGGAGACCAAAAAATCAGTTAGATTACTTGTTGTACTGAGGAAATACTTAAAGGAAATAATGAACACCAAAGTCATATACAGGGAAAGTGTAGCAGCACAACACAAACTCGTAGTGGCTGATTATGAGATAGTTGTGGCAAAAAGACGTAAATGTATCATACAAAGAGAACAAGTGTAAAAGTGGTGGAAACTGAAAGAAAAAGGACTGCGAGAAGAATTCAAGGAAAAAGTGTTAAATGACCTAAGATTACCGGAGGACGTACAGGAGTGGTGGAGTATCAATAGCAGTATTATAAAGAAAGCTGGTGAGGACGTGCTAGATGTAACATCAGGAAAGGGAGCGCCAGAAGATAAGGAGGCAAGGTGGTGGAATGAGGATGTCCAAAAAGAGGTGAAAGTGAAGAAAGATGCAAAGAAACAATGAGATTTAACAGGAAGACTGGAAGAAAGGGAAGCCTATAAGATTGCAAAGAAGAAGGCAAGACGAGCTCTTACAAAAGCGAAGACTGAGGCAGTGGAGGTGACATATGAAGATCTGTAGAGAAACCAGGATGACACAGGACAACTCATAAGAATTTAAAAAGCCAGAGATAAAGCGTCCAAGGACATAAAAGAGGAAGCACTACACCTGAAGTGCTACACTATCAAGAGAAAATACTGGGAAGATGACTGGAGTACTTTGAAATACTATTGAATGAAGAAAATCTGAGGATGAGGATGGAGAGGTAAACGAAGAAGTGACCCAAGCATTAAGTAGGGAAGAAGAAGAATATGCGCTAAAGAAAATCAAAAATGGGAGGGGAGTAGGTCCAGACCAAACCCAACAGAAGCCTGGAGAAGCCTGGGAGACCGGGGTATTGATATCCTCTGGGCTTTAAATAAGAAGATTTGGAACGGAGAAACTATGCTACATGCGCGGAGAAGTAGTATTCTTGTGCCCATATATAAAGGGAAAGGTGATATCTTAAATTGTGGCAATTATAGAGGTATAAAGCTGATGTATCATACAAAGAAGACTTGGGAAAGCATCATTGAGACAAGGTTGCGTCGGGAAACTGAAGTAGGGGAAGAAAAGTTTGAATTTATGCCAGAAAGAGAAACAACTTTCTCAGCTGATTGAAAGACACAGTGAGGTGCAGGTTGATTTACATATGGCCTTCATTGATCTGGAGAAGGCGTATGACAGAGTGCCCAAGCAAGAGATATGGAGATCTATGAGAAGTAAAGGTGTACCAGAAAAGTATGCGAGACTGGTGAAAGAAATGTACGAAGGTGTGATGACACAAGTTAAGATAATTTTTGGTACAACAACGGAATTCTCAGTGGGAGCAGGGCTACACCAGGAATCTTCTCTCAGCCCATATCTTTTTGCCCTGGTAATGGATGTGCTAGTCAAGGATGTGAGGAAAGCAGCGCCATAGAGCATTATGTTCACCGACGACGTTGTACTCTGTGAACTGACCCGAGAGAATTACGCCCATTCTCTACGCTATTTATTTCAAAAGAGGCTCGAAGAGTGGAGGAAAGCCCTAGAAAGGGCAATCAGGATCAGCAGTGTGATAACTGAAGATATGTGTATGAAGGAAGCTCATGATCTGTGTATTAACCTGCAGGAAGAAGAACTTCCACCGACCAAGAAGTTTAAATATCTGGGGTCATATATTCAAAGTGATGAAGGGCTGGAATCTGAAATACAACACAGGCTAAATATCGGATGGATGAACTGGAAGAAATTGAGGAGTACTGTGTGACGAGAAGATCAGCTGCAGGAGGAAAGGGAAGCTCTACAAATCTGTGGTGAGGCCTGCTATGCTCTATTGTGCGGAAACTGGGCGGATTACAAAAGCACATGAGAGAAAGATGGACGTGGCAGAAATAAGAATGTTGAGGTAGATGAGCGGGGTCACAAAAAAGGATAGAATAAAGAATGATCACATTAGAGGAACAGTGAAAGCGGGACCCATAGGAAAGAAGGTTTAAGAGAGCAGGCTAAACGTAGACTTCCTAGCAAAGCGGCTCTGGCGTCACTAACGCAGCGATTCTGACGCGGCGACATATCGATAGTATTATGCACTATGAAAATGTATGAGGCGCCATATAGAGCGCAGCGACACTGACGCACTGACGCTGACCGGATCAATGTCGCTGCGCTCGAATGGCATCTCATACAATTCCATAGTGCATAATACTATCGCTATGTCGCGCCGGCTTTGACGCTTCGTTAGTGACGCAAGATCCGCTTTGCTCGGAAGTCTACCTTAAGGTGGTTTGGACATGTGCAGAGAAGAGAGGAGGGCTACGTGGGAAAAAGAGTTGAAAATCTGGAAATAGGAGGGTCAAGGATGAGAAGACCCAAAATGAGATTGCAGGACAAGGTAGCAGGGTATTTGTGAGAAAAAAGGTTGAAAGAGTGAGGAAGCATTGGATAGACATTTATGGAGGAGAAGAATCCAACAAAGCAACGCCGACCATACGTGATATAGGAAAAGGCAGAGAAAAATAAGAAGAACGAATGGGAAGAAAGGAAAATTTGTCATTAAAAGGCAGTAATTAATCATGCACCAGAGAACCATATCCATAGACCGGAATTTCAGCGTAGAACCGTATAAGCGCATACGAAGTGTTGGCAAATACGGGCACGTATATGAGTTAGAGGTTATTTATTTCTGGAACCTATCGTTTGGACGATTGGAGTTTTCCTAATTTTAGCACTGCAGTTAGTCTGTTCAGCGATTTAGCGACTAGGTACGAGTAGCAGTGTTGGAATATGGATGTCCTACGTTTAGGTATACTCGCGCCTCGCTTCCTTATATTTATATTGTGAACATCATTCCTAAATAGAATTTGAAATGAAGTGAAATGTGATGCTTTTTCCTAGTGTCCTTCATATTCATCCAGGAATGATGGAGGCCTTGAGGTATGCTATCTTTTAAGTTGTAGGCAAACCTGATGCATAAATTTTGAACCTTTTGGATTCTTCTTGCTGTCTCGAAATCAATAAAATTCCCGTACACAGGGTCAGCGTGCGTAAATAACGAGGTTACGTAAGAAATAGTAAATTCTTACGTAACCTCGTCTTTTCTAGGTCTTGCTCGAGGATTAAATAAATAAGCTTCAGTCTAGCTATTGTTATGCGATTTGTTCGAGCGATATTTTTAGATGAGTTTAGTTTTTTCGTCAATTGATAACCCCAAGTTCCTGACTACTGGCTGTGTGGTTAGTTTTAGTTATGTTGAGTTTTTCCTTAAGTTGCTCCCATTTACTGTTTGCAGAAAATAATATTAATTGAGTCTTCTCAACTAATATCTATCTTTTCTACGTTTGCAAATCGAAAATGAAGAACAGGAAAATAACTTCTTTTGTTTATGCTTGCTAGGTGGAATTGGTTAGTTTTACATCTGCATCTCAATGTATTTTAGAGGGCTTGTAGTTTGTTTTTACCTGTTAATATGCATATTTTGATAGTTAAAGAAGCAAAACTTACGTGGTCTGTTAGAAAAGTATCCGACCTTATTTTTTATTTTGAAAACCTGATGGATTTGAATCCAGCGCGCTAGCATGAGCCGACCTTGAACCTTCGTGCGCATGCGTGAATTTTTTCCCGCCTGTAGATAGCGTAAGTTGCTGTCGAGCAGTGTTCGAATGACGTAGTGTGTAGTGCTCTCGTCGGTTTTCAATGCAAGTAAAATGACGGAACCACTGGAGCAGCGCTACTGCATCAAATTTTGCCAGAAACTAGGCGATAACCAGGTGGAAACCATTCGGAAGATTCAGACGGCTTTCGGTGACGATACTATGGGCATCACACAGATTAAGGAGTGGTACAACCGGTTTAAAGACGGTCGCACATTGGTGGAAAGCGAGCCACGCTCTGGTCCGCCATCAACATGCCGAAATAACCATGTCATTGCCAAAGTGAACGCTTTGATGATGCGGGACCGTCGTGTGACTATCCGAGAAATTGCGACTGGAGTTTTGCTCATCAGGAAATTGGCGACCCCATCACGACAATACTTCAGCACATTCTTCGCACTTGGTTCACAATTTTTTGGCGAAAAACCAGACTCCGCTGGTTCGACAGGCTCCTTACTCTCCTGATATGCTCCCCTGCGACTTCTGGATATTCCCCAAAGTCAAGAGACCATTGAAAGGAACCCGATTTCAGACAGAGAGGACATTATGGCTGCAACGACAGCCGAGCTAAAGTCGATTCCGAAAGAGGCTTTTTCGGAATGCTTCCAACAATGGCGGCACCGCTGGGAGAAGTGTGTGGAGTCCAAAGGAGACTACTGTGAGTGTGATTAGGTTTCCAACGCTCCACGTATGCCACTTTTTTTTACCGGCCAAAGGTTGGATACTTTTCCGGTCGGAGACCGGAGACTTTTAAAGGTCGGAGAACAGACCACGTATAGGACGACTTATTTCTTCATATTCATTCTAAACAAAGTATTGTTATGATTTTTTTAAATTTAGTAAATCTAATTGCAGAAAATAGTTTAAATAAGTTACAAATTTAAATTGTTAAATTTGAATGCAAAATACAAATAAGTGCTAACATTTACGTTATTCGCTATTTTTGTTTGGTCTATTTTAATAGACGCAATGTGTGTTTACATTGTTTTGTCTAGACGAGCTAGTTATTACAGTAATGGCATAGTAAACTAGAAACATTCCGTAATAATTGATTATTATTTAATTCTCCGTGTGAAAATAAACAATTTTATTTTTAGAAACAATAAAAAAAACAAAATAATAGTTTAAACAATTAATACTTAGGTGTATTTTTATAAACAAATGATAAACTGGTAATTGAGCAATTATTTATAAACGTTACTAAGTAAATGCTGTTTATTAAGCGAGAAGTAATAAAAAGTGTAAAGTGTAAATAAATAAGCGCATTGTATGCATTTTCTCGTTTGCTTAGCGTGATGCAGTAAGCATGTTTATGTTAAAATGTTTTGTTATAATAGTTTTAATATTTTGTATGTTTGTATTAATACTTTTGTCAATTGATTTATTAATGTTAATAATTTTTATTAATATATAACACAAGTCTACAATATTTTTCTTTTTGACTGGATTTATTTTATGATTTTTTTATTCATCGTGCACCAATGTTGGAAATAACTATATATTTCGCTAAATGTTTCCTTTAGAAGTGTAGGTAAAATAATTCTGATTTTTTTAATAGGATGGTTGCGACCGTTACTACGTGGTAATCTATACTTACACACATGTTTTAACCACACTTAATTCTATGTAATACAGATTTTGTTTTACATTTGTTTCTCTCTGTAAGAAATGCGAAAATAACTCGGAAACTGGATGAAATTTTGAAAAAAATTTTGAATAAAACTGGAAGAGAATTAAATTTCCTGTAAGACACCTATAATAATTTAGTAATTTTTTGTCAGTCAAATTGGTAATAATCAACTTTGAAACAAAGACAAATTTTATTTTTGTTTAAAATTTTGCTTGTCTCAAAGATTCGAAAGTTACTAGAAGACTAAACAAAATATTGAAAATCGTTTTAAATAAAACTTGTAGAAGATTGAGTTTGGTAAAACCATCCTATGTTATAGATAATCGTACAAACTTAAAACAAACGGAACACAGCCTGAATATATAAATATATTCAGCCTTTCCGGAGCTCTATAACAATTATTGAGATTATAATTATTGATTATTGATATTTTTAGGACTACCAAAACAAATCTCACACGAAATTTGTAAGTTATTTTATAACTTTCAGTCCACCTTCGTGGTACTCAACAAAAACCATAAACTGAACTGCTATAATGAGTGAAAGCTATAAAATAACTTACAAATTTTACTGAGATTTATTTTGGTAGTCCTAAAAAGACTCAATAATTGTTATAGAGCTCCGGAAAGGCTGAATATATTTATATAATCAGGCTGTGTTCCATTTGTTTTAAGTTTGTAGTAAATTGAATTTTCAAGAAGAAAACAATCCAATCGCCGAGATTAAATAAATTTCTCAGTCGTCTTGATGTTTCCCTCCCTGCTCCAGTAACATCTCCCTGTTTGCTTCTCCGATGTTGGCAAAGAATTTTGTTTTCTTCAGCGACACTTGAAGGCACACTTTCGCAGCTTGTTTTCTGAGGCAATTTACCTGCATTGTTGCCATGTGAAGAGAATCAGCAAACAGTGCCATGTTGTTACAACAATTAATTTAAATTGTCTTGAGCAAAATTTTTAAAAAACTTGCTGCTTTAAGAAGTTTGCTAATCACGCCTTAGAAAATTGTTTCTTCTTAAAGACCTATACGGTAATAGTTTTTATTCTACAAAGTTTCAAAAGAAATTGCGAATATGCTTATGAGGAAACCAAATTAAAAATCATTTAGTTTGAGTAGGTTATTTGATCGTTCCGAATACCGCTGCATCAGGATCGTACTTCGCCCTTCGCCAATTTCGTGTTGTAAACGACTTTTTAAGAACAAAATATAAACGTCAGTACAGATATTGGATTTCCACATTGTCACCAGAAGCGGGACTGATGTTTGGGTACAAGAAAGACAACCTCAATGTACGCTATCTTCTTTGTCGCTATCTCCTTTATACGCCTTTGCTGATGATCTCACCCTATTCACCAACAGCATCGAGGAGGATATTCATCAACTACAGAGCCTGTACAATGTTGCGGCAAAAACCGGCTTGAAGGTCAACATACAAAAGACTTAGTTCATCACCAATATCAAGCAGGCTTTCCCACTAGGAAACAATAATGTCTGTAAAGTTCCTGCAGTCAAGTACTTTTTAGAATGGATTTCAGCAAGCGAGAGCGAAACCTTGGCCATAGACGCCAGGTGCACCAAGTTAAAGAGGGCCTTATTCCTGTAAGAACATCTATACCTCCAAGTACCTATGCGAGAACATAAAGCTGAAGCACTACAACTCGGTAGTAAGACCCAAGTTCTGCACTATTTGCTTCTAAGTGCCTTTTGATGAATCGAAAGGACCCACTCAGGGTTACTTTTTACTAACACGAAACTAAAACTTAACGAGAGGAAGATCCTGAGGAGAATACTAGGACCCATAAGAGAGGAAGACGGTACCTACAGAATCTGGCAAAATAACGAGCTCTACGAACATCAGGAAGACGTAATCGCATGTATGAGGAAAAGACGACTGACCTTCTATGGGCACATGACCCGCCTGAATCACTCCAGGCTCACCAAGAGGATCCTCACAGTGACAAGTAGGGGAAAGGCATCCAAAGCCAAGTGGTTCACCTTTGTTCAATCATACCTAGAGGAACTCCAGATCCCATTACAGCCAACCGAGAACCGAACTCAATACCGACAGGTTATCTTGTAGGGAGTCTTCCCACTGTGTCTCACAAGCAAGAAGTGTACAGGTACTACCAGACCTAAATGGACGGAGGAGAGGAAGCAAGCGTACAGCCAGAAGATGAAGGCATACTGGGCCAAGAAAGAGCAGAAGACCCAGCTGAGGGTTAACCGCTTGACATACTAATAAAATGCGCGTTGACGTGTCCATATAGATGTGATCTTATTATGTGTTTTAGAGACGTCATTGTATGTTAAGGGGTTAAGACGAGCCCCGCGGTCCCTAGTAGGCCAAAACGAACTGAAAAAAAACGTTAGTACACTTAAGAAATTTTTCCGTGGCAGTTTCAAGATAAGATTTTAAAAAATATATTAAATTAGCGTTTACTAGTTCAAACTAAGAATAACTGATAGCATTTGTAAGAACTGATGTATATTGATCAAATCGCGATTTCACTGGAAGTTTTAGCAAAATCAGGAATATTTGTTAACTTTTTGGCGAGCAAACAATTTAGGTCACTTAGCAAATTGCAACTAAGACGGAGATGATAAGCAGAAGACCCGGATCCGAGCGAAAACGAGTCACCACCCAAAGAGATGACCGCTTTTCGGTGTCCGCAAGTTTGCGAAGCACAACATCTGCTGCGGTTATGCTACGAAATCAACTTCAAGAAGTTAGAGATATCAATGTTAGTTAATTGGCCGTTAGAAGAAGGCTTCGTGCTGCTGGATTATCTTGTAGAAGGATGGCACAGGTCCACCATTACAATGCCGGCATGGCATTTTAAGATTGGCTTTTGCCAGAAATCACTTGGCATGGAAAAATGATGACTGGAACAACGTCCTATTTTCAGATGTCGCGTTTTTGCCTCACTGATCCAGACGGACGTCGACGAGTATGGAGAAGACCCGGAGAAAGATATGCTCCAGTATGCATTGACAAGCGACTTCCATTTGGCGGTGGCTCGGTTATAGATTGGGCAGGAATTTCTTCACGAGCACGCACTGAGTGGGTCTTCATACAGAATGTTTCTCTAACAGCTCACATATATATATATATATATATATATATATATATATATATATTACGGAGGTTCTAGACGATCATGTTATGCCTTTTATGGTCACTATAGATGAGCATGGAGCATTTTCATGTGAATTTTCATGAAAGATAATAAAAACTAAATTTTACACAGCCAGAGCTAGTTGTCAGAGAATGTCTGACAAGGTGGGAATTAGGCGGTTTGAATGACCAGCACTCAGTCCAGACATGAATGCCCTCGAACATGTCTGGGATGCGTTGAGACGACGTGTCCGAAGGCATACACCAGCTCCAAGAACTGCTCAGAAGCTAAGAGAATTGCTATTGCAGGAATGGAATAACATTGACCAAAATGTGATTCTTGTTGAATGTGATTTAATTAAAAGTATGCCTAGCGCTATTAACGTTATTAATGATTATTCTTTTTAATTTATGTTAAGTTTGTTTTTTATTTTCTTTGTTGCTCAACTGCATTTTAAACTTAAATTTGTTACATTTATATAAATGCAATAATATATAAACCAAAAAATATGCTTTCCAATTCAATATTGAATATTTAATAAACATAACCTAACCTAAACTTTTGCTCGCCAGTGTATATCAGACAAATCTAGTTTTAACTAATGATTCAATGGACTTAGTTTTAATGGTTTTCAATCTAAATATAAACCTCCTAAATACCATCTTTCCAATCATCTTTACTACATCTTTAATACCAACCTTCCTATGCCAACATAGCCGCAAATGACACACCCCCAACAACAGATCTCACTATGGGAAACATCGTTAACATCATTAAATTCCTAAAAGAAACTATTCTTCGCATTATCCCTCAAATCAAAAAATTTATCGTTAAAAATATACTACTCTCCCTTTTCAATGGACCATAGAAAACCTGTGCAAATCAAAAATATAACAACAGTAAACTGGAATGCAGACGGCATTAAACAACACCGAACACTATTCGTAGCTTTCCTTGCAAGATATAAAGTAGACATAGCTTGCATAACCGAAACTCATCTACACGTCAACGAACGCTTTAAAATTCCAGTATATAAAATATACCGCAAAGACAGAACATCAATAAGAGCCTCTGTAGGATTAGTTATTTTAATTAAAAATTATCTCACCCATTACCCTCTCGACGAAAATAATTACTTCAACCAGAAGTAACAGGAATCAAAATTAACCTACAAGTCAAGGACACGCTTAAAATCAACTGTTTCTACAAACAGCCAATTAGATTACTTCGGCAATAAGACATCATAAATCTCTTCAAGAAGGATGAGTCTACGTTATCAATCGGGGACTTCAACTCGAAACATACATCATGGGGCTGTCAGGACAATAACCCCAATGGAATCCATCTCCACAAAATAGTAGCGGCACACCCCTAGTCAATAAAGGCCCCCGAAGAACATACCTACCAATCGTACCGACAAGATCACCAATCCGATATACTAATAATGAATAACTTCATGAAGCAACTCTTTCAACGGGTCATCCCTGAATTTGGATCTTACCACTTCCCAGTCCTCATAACATTCATAGCTACTCCAACACTAATGCTACCTCCTCAAACTCTAATCAAAGGTAAAATAGACTAGAAGATTTTTCAAAAAAACCCTCGAAGAGATCTAAACTCCAAAGTCAAGCTGCCCAACCACAACGAAATCGATTCAGCAATAGCATATCTTCACGAGATAATTGAGGAATGTATCCACAACGCGTCGAAAAAAAACACGTAAACACAATCCAACCGACTACCAAATTCCACCACGCCACATAATCGAACTAATCAACCAAAAATCAGCAATACGTGGAGAATGGCAGCAATCAAGACAAGCACACCAAAACCACCCTTAACAAACTTACACATAAAATCAAATGGGAAATCTACTATTACCAGTCATACTCACGAACAATTGTACAACTAAGCTCCAAAGACCCTGGACTGTGGCGAAGGGCAAAAAAACTACTCAAATGACCAGAAAGCATCTCGAATATAATAGACAACGGCACTATATATCAAACCGATGGCGAAAATTGTCAGGCATTTGCGAACCACCTAGCAAATATCTTCCCATCAACAATTACCGACGAAAACAAAAGACACGCAACACAAATCATACAACATATTGAAACGCATCGCCCAGCGACCGTAGATTCAATCGACGAAATAACCCTACCAGAAGTCAAAACACTAATCAAAAATTTACCTAAAAAGAAGCACCAGGTCACGATTTCATCATCATCATCATCATCATCATTCAACCCATCTGAGTCCACTGCTGGACATAGGTCTCTCTTTTGTTCTTCCACTTCCTTATGTCCTGTGCCAAGTTGATGCAATTTTCGGCTACACATCTAATATCGTCAGACCATCTTGTAGGAGGTCGGCCTCTGCTTCTTTTGGACTCCCAGTGTCTCCATGTCAATATTTGCTTTGTCCACTTGTCATCAGTTCTTTTTGCTAGATGCACTGACCAGTTCCATTTTAAGTTGATTATGCGTTCTACTATGTCTAACTCCTGTTGTTTGTCTTCACTATTCATTTGTCTTCCTTTCCCTTCTGGTCACTCCTTCCATCGATCGTTCACTTGCCCTTTGTGCAATTCGTAGTTTATTGTACTGTCTTTTTGATTAACGTTAAGGTTTCGACGCCATAAGTTATAACAGTCAACACGCATTGATCGTAGACTTTTCGTTTTAAACATATTGGATATTGACCTCAAGGCCGCCCATCCTTTGCCTATCCTTCTGGTAATTTCGCATGTCTGATTATCTCTGCCAATTTTGATGGTATGTCAAATTATTTGTATGCGTCAACTTCTTCAATTGTTGCATTGTCGATCATTATTGTCCCGCCCAAGACGAGGTTGTAGATTGTAGTTATGGTGGTGACGACTTGTACTGTGACCTTTATAGATCTATTGTAACCCACCCTCTTCCTCTAAGCTTTGGTGTACTTACCCATTTAGAGCGCCTCCTCTAATCCAGATTCATTTAGGAAATACAGGATCTGGGTGGGATTCAAGGACTGCAACTCCTCTGCGTTCAGGCAGTGAGCCCGGAGGTACATCTGTCTCTTACGGAGCAGTGCTCCGCAGTCTTTGAGCGGATGTATGGTATGGAGCTGAACCACAGAATCTGCATCCGTCATCCTCCTCTAGGCCTAGAGCCTTGAGGTGTTTTCTAAGTCTGCAGTGTCCCGTCAGGACTCCTGTCAGAATTCTAAGCTTATTGCTGGTTAATTTCAGGCAAGATTTTGGTCTTTTCTGGTTAAAAGATCCCAGAATCACTTTGGACTGCCTTAACCCTGGAAGTTCTTTCTAGGTTTTCATCCATTGTTCTCTCATTTCTTCATCTGAACTTTTCTAGATGGTTCCGGACCTATAAAGGGATTACTGGATCCCTTGCTTGCTAGGTGATCAGCTTCTTCGTTTCCATCTATACCAGTGTGTCCTGCTACCCAGTATAGCGTTACTTTATTGTTTTTGCCAAGCTTGTTTAACTTTCCCACACAGTCCCATGCCAATTTGGATCTGATGGTGTATGAGCTAATGGCCTTGATGGCTGCTTGGCTGTCTGACAGGATAGCATTCGTTTTTTACGATAATTCCTGTCGAGGTACTGTGCACATCTTTCGATTGCGTGTACCTCTGCTTGGAAGATACTTGGGAATGTTCCCATGGAGTCGAAGTATTTGGTACGAAGTACATGGTATTCGAAGATTTTGGTAAGACGAGGTTCGTCGTAATTTTAGTTTTTGACATATTCATTTTTAGTCCTACTTTTTCTGAGGCATGTTTGGCATCTTTGAGTTTATCAGTAATTATCACAATATCATCTGCGATGATTGAGCCTTTCTCCTTGGATGTTTATGCCCTTGTCGTCCCAATCGAGTGCTTTCATAATGCTTTCTAATACCGTCGTAAAGAGTTTTGGGGACTATAGGCAGAAATACTTCCCCAAATTCTGGAAACAGGCGCACATAGTACTATTCCACAAACACGGCAAAAACAAAAACTCTTTAGATAGCTACAGACCGATAAGCCTGCTACCAACAATGTCAAAACTCTTCGAGAAAACAATGAAAACTAGACTCTCGAAACTAGAAACGTCCAAATTGCAGAAAAAAAAACATAATACCTCCCACGCAATGTGGATTCAGAAAAGGCCACTCAACCCTACATCAACTTCAAAGACTAACTGAAATCATAGAAAAGGACTATAAAGATAAAAATTATATACTACCAGTCCCTTCTTAGACGTGACCAAAGCCTTTGGTGACGGAAGACAAAGTTTGGCAGTGCGCACTAAAATATAAAATACTTGATTTACCAAACTACCTAACATCAATGATATTCTCATAACTTGATAACATAACTTTTTCTGTTAGACTAAACAATGCCGCCTCCAACCTTCAACCTCTTCGTCTTCAGTCCAACCCTAATCTATAATATCTTCACACATGATATTCCCGATATTACTAACGCCGATATTGGAATGTTCGCAGATGATACAGTAATCACCAGTCAAGATTCGAATCTGCAGATAGCAGCAGAACCTCTGCAAGTAGCGTATAGCCAACTAGAAAGATTGTACAAAAATGGTGCATTACCATCAACGAAGCCAAAATAGAAGCCAAAGTATTCATCCTCAAACACAATATAGACGCAAACCTACTCAATATCAATGGCAAGAACATAACATGGAATCCTAAAGACAGCGCAGTAAAGTATATAGGTAGAGACAGTATAATCTCGGTAATTCGGCCGTTGGGTAAATGGACGACACGTCCAGTAATCGGGTGGTTTTGACACCGCTCGCGCTCTTCTCTCCTACCACTCTTTCTTATATGCCGGCGGTTGTCTGGTACATGGATACCAGATTGTCATGGAATTTCCATTAAAATCAAAAGTTAAACCAATGTTATGTCCGACTAATTATACCCAATTATGAACCGCAAGTCGTCACTGCATATAGAATGCGCGACCCTTCTTTATAAATCGGTCATACGTCCACTAATAACATATGGATGTCCGATATGGGCAGGAACAGCGAAGACGAATCTCAAAAAAACTCAAACGCTACAAAATGAAGTCTTACGCACAATTGTCAACACGCCATGGTTGATTCGAAATAAACAACTACACTATGAATTAAATATGCCAACCACCCAGGAATTCATATACAAATTAACAAAAACCTTCCACAAAAATCTTCAACACTGCGACAGCGCTACACACTTCAACCTAGGTCTAAAAATATTCACCAACGTCTAAGTCGCAAACTACCCCAAGACCTCATAGATGAAACCCTCTGATGGAAAACTCTTTCCAGTAAGCCACATCACAACCAACGGAGAAGACCACTCCACGAATAAAATAAATAAATAAATATCATGTATAACATTAATTTTGTTGATCTGATAAATAAAGAAATTAAAAAAAGTTTTAATGCTTTCAAACCATTTTAATCAGACTAAATTAGTATGTGCAAATACTATTGATTATTCTAGTTTTAAGTTTTAACTAAAACGAATTTTGACTACATTGTATAAAATTGTAATATTTTGAAAATTTATATTTATGTCCGTAACTGTTCTTTAATTAAAAATGTAAATAAATATGTATAAACGTTTAGGAATATTAAAAGGAATTGTTATTAACAATATTGAACTATTTTACATTAAATCATTATCACGTATTTTATGTTAGACACAGTTTCTTGCAGATTAAATAGTTCCAATAAATCATGTTGTAGACTTGAATAACCCAGGATTAAAATATGTGTTGACGTTTTCACAAAGTAAACCGTAAATTGTCTTGGGTATGCTTTTGTTGTTAAATCATAAATGCATCCTTTGAATCACGCTACAGGCATCTCGGCCCGCTTTGATGACACATCCCACGTATTTACGTCGTGGATGTGTGTTTACTTTTATTTCGAAATTGTGAATTTTTGTCCCTCAATTTACATTAAAAATAGATAAAGGTTAACAACTATTTAACTCTGAAAAAGTAAATTGTTTATTATAATTATATTTACATTTAATAATGTAGATTATCTGCTTGTATGTATCAACATACAGACATTAAAAAACTTTAATTAAAATCATAACATAAAAACTAGAAATATTAGATATGTAATATGTGTTGACGTTTTCACAAAGTAAATCGTAAAGGAAGTATTAAATAGATATGTAGTGGTTATTTTCTAAAAAAAAAATGTGTCAATGATGAAATGATTAAGTCAATGAAAAATGAATATTTTTGTGTTTGTTTGTTTATAATTGAAGGTATTTAATGAAAAAGCTATGAAACACGAACATTTATCATTTAATAAAGAAATAAAAAACAATCCTTGAAAAACTTAGTTATTCTGATTATTTGTGTAGATTTGTTGGAATTAGATTAATTTCGCCGTGGAAAACGTTCTTTGTATGTGGTCGCCATTCATAAATAGATTGCGTTTAATTTTGCGTGATCCTTGGTACTCGCCACTTTGTTTTAACAATGTTAACGTCGTGCGAGTCATTGAACTTAAATATATGCGCAAATGACAAACGAGATGTATAAAATTCGCGTTTAATAATTAATTTTTCATTTGCATTCAATCAAAAATCTAAAAACCTTGAAGCATTAACTGCTTCAACCAAGAGCGATGGAGTGTTTAAATTTTAAGAGATCGGGTTCTAAGCCGCGGTCTGCTGACCTCTGCACTATGTCTACAAACTTGATATTTATACATTACTAATTTACTACGTACTATAGAATCTAATAGTTTCACAAAAAATATAATTTATATAATATACAAACTTAATAAAGTCAGAACACAGCCTGTATATATAAATATATTCAACCTTTCCGGAGCTCTATAACATTATTGAGTCTTTTTATGACTACCAAGACCTAAAAAGACTCAATAATATTACAGAGTTACGGAAAGGTTGAAGATATTTATATATTCAGGCTGTGTTTAGGGCCCGAGTTTAAAGGCCCGACTTTATTGAGTTTATATGATTCTCGATAATGTAGTATGGTTTTACTAATTCTAAGTTTTCAATTTTAATATTTTTAATGATATATTGTATTCTTGTAAGGTCTGGTAACAGACAAAAATAGTAGGTGTATTTATCCCCTTTCAAACTTTCAATAGCTTCTGCTATTGGCTTAAATGCAGGTAATAGATATAATATACCTTTATGGACAATATTTCTAATATTGCCAAATATTACAATGATTTTGTAAAATTTCATTTAATATATCAATCTACCTAGCTCAATAATAGCAGTTGATGTATAAGTTATTGATTGTATTTTCTAGGCTAAATATATAGCTGACATAGATTTAGGTCTTCGTTAATTAAATATACACCATGTCTACAAACTAGGTGTTTCTACCTGACTGAATTTATAGGAAATTGCGTTAATACTAACTTTGTATCATAATATATGCCCACTTATGTAGAAATATGAAAATAGATTACGTAAGTTAACGTCTATATTATGTCTCGTGTATAATGTATGTGTTATTATTGTTTCGATTTGTAATATGAATTTCTTTTTGATTGCAGGTAATTATGGAAATGAATTGATAATTGTGGGATTTGAAACGTGGAATGGGATTTCTAGTGGAGCGGTGAGAAAAAAAAACTGTTTTCTAAATGTTTTGCTCGGTTTAGTCAGCATATTTTTAATTGCGAAGATTAATGGTTGTTCTTATCTGTTTAAATTTGCAAAATGAGAAAAATTTTATCGAAAAATGTTTTTCTATGAACTTTTATTCATCTCAATTCGTATGTTGAAGCAAAACATTTTTTGCCAATAATAAAGATTAATTATTGGGAAAAATGCTGAGCAAAAACTACGTATAAATATGATATTGGCAATGTTTATAATCTTATCAAAATCTAGGAAACTTGTCTGTTTGTTGTTACTATGGCAACAACTCGTGTCAATAAACAAAAAACATAGACGTAGTGAAAATAAATTTTCCGACGAATATTAAAATTGAATTAATTTCTTATTTTGAATCAAGAAGTCTCAGATTCTCAGTCTGGATTTATCTGGCTCTAATATAACTTAACCTAACCATAACCTAATCTAGATTATGTCTAGGTTGACATAGATTACATAGACAACGATCAAATAGTGTCCCTGTCATTATGCGTTACAACAATTTTTGTCACGGAAACGTTATAACCGTATTGTGTCAGTGATTTGAAGTACAGCCTAACTTCCATAAATCGAATTACCATAGTTCACTCAAAAAAATGGAGTTATAGAAAATTCGAGTTAGAGATACATAACTACAAAATGAGTAAAATTCACTTTACACAATTTATTCAAAGTAAATATTTACATATGTATGTATTTATAAACAAAAAAGAAATAGACATTATTAATACGCTGTTTTAATTAAAAATAATTAGAATTAATATATAATTTTTTGAAAAAGTCAGTAATTTTTATTTGATTTCCATTAAAAAGTTCTCTATCTATAAAGTTCTACAGAGTAGATAATGCGCGTTATACTTCGTCTGGATGATTGTCTTTAGAACACAGATATTCGCTACACTTATTTAAATAATTACCCATTTCTTTGTTCGTGGGTGGAATTGGCACTGTTGCGTTGCGAGATAAGATATCTTCATCTTCGCGTTTTGTTATCTTGTTTAAAATATCGGCATCTGTTGGATAGTCCGCTATAACCACATCTTCATCTACAGATAAATAATCATTAAGAAACACTATCATTATCCACGTTATGCTGATTATATGTATCATACACGGACTTCAATTCTGACAGAAGAGTATCATCTTCATCACTCCACTCTGTTTCGCCTTGTTTTTTAAATCCAGCCATTCTGAAACAATATTTTATGGTTGCTTGTTGAATATCGATGTCCCACGCTTTTGTCAATTTTGTAACAGCATCCCATAAAGTAATATGTTCGGGTTGATTGTCTTCTAGGACAACTATAGTTTTTTTCAGAATTCTTCTTCTAAAGTGCAATTTTATATTGTTAATAATTCCTTAGTCCATAGGTTGTAACTTTGACGTAATGTTTGGCGGGAGAAGGACAACACGAATCGAATTAAGTTGCTTAGTAATTTTTGAGTGTGACGGACAGTTATCCACAAACAGCAAGATTTTACGTTTTTCGACAATGAATTTCTTGTATAAACTAGAATGCTAGAATGAATGAATTCTTCAAAAATTGCAGTTTACTCAGTCACTGCAGTTTACCTTTAAAGCATAGTGAATTTTTTAATTTATCAATCACCAAAGGTATCAGTTTTTCAGTACCACACATATTGGCTCCCACCATGGCAGTGATTGTTTCTTTGCTGTGTTTTCCACCGAAGCACTTTTCGTCTTTAAATGTTAACGTTTTGTTAGGCAAACATTTATAAAATAAGCCCGTCTCGTCCGCGTTAAAAATGTCTTTTTCATGATAAGATGCTAAAAGTTCCTGCTAGATATTGTTGCACCACTTCACAGTCATGTCCATTAACGTCTGCACTTTCACCACACATAACCTTTTGAATAATATTATGCCTTTTCTTAAACTTATCTAGCAAACCTAAACTTGCGATGAAATCAGTGTGTCCCAGACTCTCAGCAAAATAAAGAGCCTTTTCTCTAATAAGTGGTCCAGGCATTGGCACATTTTTATCCCGCGAAATTTTAAACCATTCCAAAGTAGCATTGTCAATGTCTTCAGTTGCACCATTTTTGGCTTTGTTCAGAATTTCATCGCGGTTTCTTATAATTGAAGAAAGTGTACTTCGAGGAATCCCAAAGTCTTTTGCAATCAATTTTTTTCTTTATAATATCTTTGTCAACTTCACTTATCAAGCTCACTTTGTCAGATAACGACATCGTATTGAGTTTTCTTCTCTGGCCACTCATAATTGCAATTGTAATTGCAGAGGTAACAAGTAAGAATAAGTTCAAACTGTAAAATTTCATTGATATGTAGCACCTTAACTGTAACAAACAGGATACGGTTTATGATAAGCAATATCCTTATTATTTTCTTTGGGAAATTTTACCATTGTAAAATTTTTTATTACGAGTTATGGAAAAATTCGAGTTATGGAAGTTAATTTATATGTAAAATGCTATAGGTTACGTTTACTTTTGTGTAAATTTCTAAAAAAGCCCGAGTTATAGAAAAATTGGTCTTATAGATGTTCGAGTTATGGAAGTTCGACTGTATTTTATCTGTCAAGATTACAATTTTTAATATTATCGGCAAAAACATTTTTTTTTTGTAGATTCAACCGTATTTTAACATGCTTCGTAGATAAAATAATGTATGATACACGTGTGTGAAAGGCTTCTGTGCATGAGTTGCGAAGTTTAAATCGCTATGAATGTTTGTATCATATACTTGTATCAAAAACTACAAATTTTGGACTTTGCAAAGAATACGGGACTGTTTTGAAACTTAGTGTTGCGGCCTTTTTACCTGGTGTAACTGTTGTTAATTGTCCTTGGCACTAAAGGTAACTAATTGTAAGATCCGAAAGCAAAAAATAAGCTTCTACGTTGTCTGTCTACGTTGGTTCAATAAATACTCGTGTTTTTGTTGAAAATAATTGTTGACATTTTCAAGATAACAGATAATAGATGCGAACTCGACGTTGCCATGTTTATTATTTTTGATTGATTCAACGGTCCCCACGCCACCGCGCGAACTCTTTGATCCAATATAGGACAATGTGGCAAGGGCCGTTGGTTTAATCCCGGTAAATTGGATAAATCAAGACCACATATATGCGGCAGCGCGAACTCTATCTAATACAGGACAAATTAGCAAGGACCTTTGGTTTTACCAACTCGGCTGGTATCAATTTACATTCAAGTTTTTGAATTGTTTAGTTGGTATCTCTTCAAATATTCCGAAAATTCATAATAGACAAATAATTTCTGGAAGCCAATTTTGTATATACTTTACACAAACATGTGACGCAGAAAATTTATATGTTGTCAAAATTAATTTTGGCAACGCTGACCCAATTGTATCTACATTTTCAGTTATGTGACGAGTCATACAGGTCAGTTATTGGGTTGAAGATACACATTTTTTTTTATTACAAAAAGTAAAAACTAAAAAAAGAATCTGGTGGATATCCAGGACACTTAAATAATTAACTCGAGACATTGTAGCTATTTGTGGCGTGGCTGTTCGTTGCAATATGAATGCAATTTCAATACGATGCTTAAGATTGTATATATGTTGCCAAAATTATAGTTTTTCATATAAACGGGCATATAAACAAAAATAAACGTGGCAACTTCGAGTTAGTTGCTTTCGCATCTACTATCTGCATTTTTTTTTCAACAAAAATTACACGAATATTTATTGAACCAACGTAGACAACTTAGAAGCTTAATTTTTGTTTTCGGCTCTAGCTAAAGAGTGCCAAAGACGATTAACAACAGTTACACCAGGTAAAAAGTCCGCAACACTAAGTTTCAAAACAATCCCGTATTCTTTACCTAACCCACACACACACATATATATATATATATATATATATATATATATATATATATATATATATATATATATATATATATATATATATATATATGTATATATGTATATATATATATATATATATATATATATATATATATATATATATATATATATAATCTTAGCCGCATATACTATGTCGAGGTAAAGTGTCGAAGTGCTATTATACATTTAGTTTAGTTGTTCATCTACTTCCTTTCCTTCTCTTTCCTACAAGTTGTCGGTGTTTTTCCACTTTGACGGATTGGTATGGAGCGTTGTCCATCATAATAATGCAATTTTCACTTAAAGATGACAAAATTTTAGCGATCGACTCTTCAAATACCGTGGAATTCCCGCGTTCGCCCGCGTATGGCCCGCGTTCGCCCACCTCTCATCCAGGTAATAAATAGCCTGTAATAAATTCCTGTCGATATTTACGATTTTTTGTTAAATACCGTCTTCTCCATAAGATATTATCATCTCTTCCTATCAGCATGCTATTCCTAGCTCTTTTCTCCCACATAAATCCTAGTTTCTTGAGAACTTTGAAAAGCGTAGAACGGAACATAGGGGAAATTAATTCATAACCATTTATAGCCTGGAACAATTATCATATACATAACTGTTTAAAATCAGTAATACTCGAAGTAATACTGTTACTCAAATTTTAAAATTTGCTAATACAAAAAAATCAAAAAGAAAATATGACAATAATTCAGTATAACTTACTATTTTAGTTACGGTGACGTAATTTACGCATAATAGTCCAGCAGAGTCACAAAAATAAAATAACAGTTTACCTGTAATGCTTTATCCAAAGTTGGGATTTCATTTCTTTTGATTTTCATTTCATTTTCATAGTAGGGAAAGATAATTCGTTCTGGCGCCTCCTCACTCCACATCCCCACCCCACCCTCACTTTAATTAGCCTTAATCAGTTTTTAATCAGCTTTTGATCCGCTTGAATCAGCGTTTTAATCAGTTCTAAACAGTTTCAATCCGCTTTTAGTCAGATTTAATCAATTTTAAACAGCTTTTAATCAGCTTTCAATCAGCTTTAATACATGTAACCCCACGGGGTTTAATCAGGTCTTGATGAGGAGAGAGGAGTGAGGAGGCGCCAGAACGAACTATCTTTCCCTACTTTCCAATAATTTTGAACACAAATCTTCGCGCATTCTTTTCTTCTTTGGCGATGAAACATGTCTTGTTTTATCCACTTCCGCAACAATTTTGTATATAGATCTTTCAGAGATTCCAGCAGCTGCTGCAGTGAGTGCCACAGCTTGAGTTTTTGTTGCACCCTTACTTTTATGGACCAAATAACTGTTGTAGGCCATTCATTTTTGTCCACTTTTTAAAAGTTTTCCCTACGAATTTTTCTTTATATCTTTGGACGTACTGGGATACCTCAGCCATGGTAGTATAAAAATACTACTGTTAAGACCCAACAATTTTTTTTAAATTTTTATTTGATCTTAATACCACTTTCTTTGTTAAGTGTGTTTCTAAAACTTGTTAATATTAAATTACATTAAGATTATGTTAAATCGACAAGTAAATTCCAACATCTTGTCGTTATGGTAGTGGATATTTGTTGAATGCGTTTAAAGCCGTTTATGGCCGCTACGCATCTACAAGACCATTTGTAATCACTCATCGTTTGTAAATACGCTTTGGAGGCTGTTTATGATCGCTAATGGTTTTTGGATGCTTGGTGGTCGTAAACAATTGAAAATACAATGTACTGTTTATATTTAAGGGTTCTTAGTATAAGTATTTAAAATTTTGGGCAGTTGTAAAGATTAGCTATAGAAATTACCACGTGCACTTCGGGTTAGAATTCTTTTTGGTTCAGTGGGAGCAAGCAAATGGGAGGTGGAATTGAGTTTTCCTGTTTTTAACAATTTGTAATCATATTCAGTTGAAATTGTAATCCTCTTGCCACAAACATACCAAGAAGGTTTCAAACTCCGACAGTGCACGTCGTCATAAGGTAGAGTTAATTATGTTGCATAACATAATGTTACATAAGAATTAGCTTACAGTTAGACTGTTTGTATTTAGAATTAGTGTGGTAGTTTATTGTGGGGCTTTTTCCGTTTTATATTTTTTATTGTATTTGTTGTGTTTTTCTTTTCTTTGTTTTGCTTTTTGTAGTGAGTTTTGAGAGTGACGCAGACGCAGGGGAGCCACCTGTCGAGGTTAGACAATATTTTTTTGGATCTTTTACTTCCGCTGAAATTGTAACTGTCTTAACCAACTAATTTTTACTCTAGCACTTTTTAATATTTGTAGTCTTTTGTATTGGCTGGTTTAATTTATCAATCTCTCCTCTTTGCTACGTGTATATTAATACATCTAGGATTAATGCCCTAGAACGCCGATAATCAGAGAATTAGATACATGTTTAACGAGGCGTGCAAGTTTTATTTCGCCCAAACATATAAATTGCAGTGCCGATCGAATCTATTGGCAACCCTGAAGTAACCGCCTTAGATTTGATCACGCGAGCGTTTTCCAAAGATAACCAGCCAGCGCGACCTAACAACTACTATTGTTTGTATTGAAAAATACAGATTCAATACACGAAATAGCAACAATAGTAATAAAATACAAACAAATAAATTGAGAAAAACGCAAAAAATCTAAATGATAGAAACAAATCAGAAGACCTTTTTACTTTTAATAAAGCGCATGCGCGTTCGCCAAGTTTGAAAGGCGGGAATATAAAAGTTTCTGGGCACATATATAGTTATACGTTAAAAAGTTCGGCCACTTTTAGACGTATAACTTTGCGGAAATTGACACATGCGCACAAAAAAATTCAACTTTTATTGTTAATTATTTTTTTTATCTTTAAATTGAATATTAAATTATATATAAAACATTATTGTATAATATAGTACTTAGCTATAGTATAATTTAACGTATTATTATATTTATAAATTATTCGTAGTATTATATTATATTTTTTCATGCACTAATTGAAAGTTTAGTTAACTATGGTGTTTCTTCTTTGGGAGGAGCTTATGGCAATGCTCTTAAACCACTAGTTACGTTACAGAACAGATTAATTAAAATAATATGTAATAACATACAACCTCCCCTAAAAGTCTGTAAAACTTTTATTGTTAAACTAACTAACTATCTCTTTGCTACTCAACTATAATAAATGTAAGGAATTCTATAAGAAGGCATCGGTGAATACAAGAAATAAGGAAATATCTCAAAAATCAGCCAAAAATTAATAAATCTATTAGTTATAAAAAAATTACCTATGCTGCTATTAAATATTATAATATGTTGCCTATGTTTGCCTTTTTTTTGTAACTATATTTGTTTGTTAAATTAGGTATATTTGTGAATTTAGATATTTTTTTGTATCCAACCTATGTACAGATGGAATAACCATCTCTATAGGACAGATATGTACATATATATGTGTATGTATATTTTTGTAATTTTTCTGGTTAAATAAATACGAATAAATATGCATGTAATTACATATCACCAAATTCTATGCCAGTTAGTAGAGAAAAGGTTTAGATGGAGAAGTAAATATCGTCGGTGTTAACTTTTCCTCGACTTCAGCTAGTCAGAGAATAAGGTCAAATAAGCCCTATCTTCCCTGTATTGCATTCTTAAAAATGGACTATAGCATTTTTGATGCCCCACCATCAGAGTTGTGCTTTTTATATGTACTTCCACGCACTTTCTACTTTTAGGTCCTCCCGTATTCTTTAGTTTTTTATCTTGTAGAGTAGTGTGGCATTTGCTGTTCTTCTCAGATATTTCATTTCTGCTGCTTGTATTTTCATTTGTATTTTTTCTGTTGTTACCCATGAATCACATCCATAGAGTAGGATAGGCAGATAGGTAGATTCTTTTATTTACCGCGTGTTTTGTTGTAACACTAATATAGGGGTGAAACTAAACTAATTATAGATACAATCATACCAACTTATTAAAGCGGAACACAGCTTGAATATATAAATATATTCAACCTTTCCGTAGCTCTATAATATAATTCAGTTTTTTTAAGATTACAAAACAAATCTGATATTGAAACACAACAGATATTTGTCTGTTATTTACTAGCACTCAGTCCACTTTCATGGCACTAAAAGAAGAAGTAGATAAATAACAGTTTGTTTTTAAAATCACTACTCTCCATTTAACCCAAGTGAATCTGTAGACGCGTTTCGAGATCTGTTTCTAATCAGTGCAGCTTTGCTCTTTTGAATTATTAAATGGAATACAATAACATTAGTTTGAAAAACATGTGCGGGCTGTCGAGGTTATGTTTGATATGACATGCGTGTGGAAAAACCTGAACTTAGTTTTAGTTATTGATTTATATGATAATTGAATATATGGGTGAAACTAAACTAATTATAGATACAACGTTATTTATCTAGTTCTTGTTTAAGTGCCATTAAAGTGGACTGAGTGGACTAGTAAATAACAGACAAATATCTGTTGTGTTTCAATATATGATTTGTTTTGTAGTCCTAAAAAAGAAAAATAATATTATAGAGCGACGGAAAGGTTTTTTATTCAAGTATATATATAAATATACTCAAGCTATGTTCCGCTTCATAATAACGCAATTTTCACTTAAAGATGACAAAATTTTAGCAACCCACTCTTCAAATACCGTGGAATTCATATCCTCGTGGTAATCGCCTGCTTTTTTTTATTCAAATATTAATATCCCCCTTTCTAAAAATCCATTTTCGTTGCCTATGTGGGTAATTATTCATCGGTGGCCTTTCCAGAGGGATTTTTTAGGCCCACAGACAAATCTTCAATAAAGGACGCCAAGCCTTTATAGAAGATTTGTCTGTCTATCTGATGAATTTGTTATAGTCTCATCTTTCTTAACTTTTGTTTTTGTATGGCCCGCGTTATTCTTCAGATAGACAGACAAATCTTCTACAAAGTCTTGGCGTCCTTTATAGAAGATTTGTCTGTGGACCTAAAAGATCCTTCTGGCAAAGGTCACCGATGAATAAAAAATAAATTTAATAAGTTGGTATATTTGTTTTTGGTTTATAAAACCATTTCGCATGTTTTGATACCGTTTTGTCGTGCTTGCTATTCTACTATTAATTTCTTTTTGGTACTTTGGAGATAACCATGGTTTCAGTCTTTCTACAAACTTTTCATTCCATTTTCTTCTAATGCTTTTGCCCATGTTTCTAAATTGTGTTGTATTTCTCTTGACTGTTTGCAATTACTACGATGTCGTCTGCTAATACTCATTCGCTGATGTTTATAGATTGCATTCTTTTGTATCCTGCACTTATTTTTCTGGTTTTATTACTGCATTATTTTATTATTTCGTTCAGATATAGGATGAATCCTGGGATAAAACCCCTTGTGTGGTAATGAATTTGTCTGATTCTACGTTTAATACCACTACTATATTTGCACTATTTTTGTACATTGATTTTATTGCCTCGATCAGTTTATCTCCTAATGTTTTCCATATGTGATGTCGGGGAACTTTGTCAAAACCCTTATCGAGATCTATAAAACATAGGTATATTTCTTTGTCATACTTTAGGTACTTTTCCATTAAATTTGTTATTGTGAATGTGTGATCTTGTACACTATAGCCGGGCCGAAAACCTTTGGGTGAAAAAAGGCTTTGAGCTTCATGGATTTCTCTTTGCGTGGTCATTCTTTGTCTTTCCTCTAACTTTTTTTCATATGCTTTGCACGCACAGAGACAGCATAGGACATAAGACAGATATCCTTATAGATAGATAGATAGATATATAGATAGAATAGATAGAATAGATAGATATGCTATAGATAGGTAGCATAGGACAAATATCCTTCGGAAATTTCCACATTCTCTTCTGTCTCCTTTTTTATATATTGGTAGTATATCTATGTTCTTTCATTCATCCGGGACTTGTTGTGTTTTCCAGGCCAGTTATATTATGTCGTGCAATAGTCCAGTGTCATTTTGTCCCATATGTTTTAACATTTCGGCTTTAATATTGTCTAGGCCTGGTACTTTTCCATTTTGCCACTGTAACATTTGCAAGCCTCTACTTACTATGTCTATTCATTATGTTACTATCTATTATGTTAGTATTTATCACTGGATGTTTTTTATACCTATATTTTTTATAATTCCTATACCTATGAATCAAATCAGTTTGAATTTAGTTTTCGAGTTCATGATAATCTTGCTTTCAATCATATTTTATACGGTACACTTGACTAACAAAAATTAGCACTTTAAAGCTTAATATTTCACAAACGGATCTCTTAATCGAAACATTGTTTTCATAAACCTGTAATATTTTTGAAAGACCTATCCAACGACACCGTATACCAAGGAGTAGACGAGAAAAAAGAAAAACGTCCCCACTTTATGTGTAGAGTTACTCTAAAAAAAAAAATTCAAGATTTTATTTTACCACTTTATCGGCGTGATTAATCTGTATATCCATGCCAAATTACAGCTTTATATTTCTAATATTCTCTGAGCTAAACTGCGGACAGACGGACGGACGGACATATCGAAACTATAAGGGTTCGTTGTTGATAACAACGGAACCTTAAAACTGTATGTTTATAAAAATTGTTTAAATCAGAAACTACTTTTTAAAAATGCTAATTGAAACATATGGAAATACAACTTAAAAAGTTTTTAAAATTGTTCAACTCCACGTTTGAATATATTATATTATTATGTATCATTGCTGAATATGTTATGAAAGTAGCAAACTCGATGAATATAAAACAGTTGAGAGATTGCAGACGATGATCAAACTGCATAGATTTATAGACATAGAAAGTTTACTGTACTATCTCAAAACACAATACAGATTAACTAAATCAACTATAAATGTGAATTGTAAGTTAACGCTCCGAGCGCACACGGTGCTTCTTTTCTACCATACGAGCTATCAGATTAAACGTCATTGAACAACATCCCTTCTCACATTCAGTTCTAGTTTATAAGATACTAATTAATATTGTTTCCATACATTATATAATAGCGCTTATAAAGACTAATATTTGAGTCGTCCTAAATCAAAGTCGGTTACTTCATGTCTTTTATTAAATTTGTTTTATTAAAGATAAATAAGAGATCCTTGACCAGGGTTTCCGATGTCCATTGGATATTATCAAAGATCTTTTTAAGCACAATCTTCGATGCTTAGCATCGATTTGTTTGCCATGCAGTTGAATCTAAAAATCGCCATAAATTAAAGAGATCGAAATTCGATCTCTGCTGGTATCTATATAACTATTCATGTTTTGGATTCCGTTAAAAGAATTCCGTTTGGTTCCGCTCAATTTGTTTTTCTGAAATCCTTAGAAGATTTAATATTTAATTTAATTAGGTCAGGAGAGGACAAATATTTCGGGCCACATTGCGTATAAAAATTTGATCGCGGGCCGCATTGAATAATTTTCTATTTGGTTTTCTCAATGAAACGGATAATATATACTGCTTGTAGTGCGAAATATTTTTAGACCGTAAATGTGCAGTGTCTACGAAATACATAGTGGTAGGTAAATAATATAGTAAACATCAGGCCTGGTAAAAATAATAAGCATGTCATAGGTACACTTTTTGGGTTTTTATAGTTTTGTTTATATTAGAATACGAATTTATTCATCTCATTCATTGATTTTAAAAAAGCATATGATGATGAGACCCACACTTCTAAAAATCCTTAAATCATGGTCTCCATACCAAACTGATAAGACTCATTCAGCTTTAACTAACACAAATTCAGAGTCAAGGTTCAAGGTCAAGTTCAGAGGAGAAATGTCAAAAGCTTTTACAATAAAAACAGGACTCAGACAACGTGATGGATTGTCCCCTTTGTCTTTCAATGTGGCCTTCGATTACATCAGCGGTCCAGCTGATTCCCAGCACGCGCCTCTTACACCACATTTCTAGGGCGTCAATCTTGCGTCCGCAAGGTCCATGTTTCCGCTACATACATAAATATCGAAAAAACCAGGCTGTTCATAAGGCGTATTTTGGTATTTTTCGTGATTCGGCGATCTCTTCATATCTTGTCTAGCCTTTGCGCAGCGGACCGTGTCACGGCGCCACGTCGTTTAATCTCGAGGTCACATCCCCCGATATTGGTGATAGTGGAGCCCAAGTAAATGTAGCTGCCGACTACCTCACAGTTGGCAATGGGTGAAGTATCTAGATTGCTTTAATTGCCTCTATCAACTATCATCATCTTTGTTTTTCTGCGCTTCAAGGTGAGTGCAAACTCTAGGCTAGTGGTTTCGAGTATCCGCGGCATGTTACTGATATCGTCCTCGGACTCAGACAACGTGATGGATTGTCCCCTTTGTCTTTCAATGTGGCCTTCGATTACATCATGACAATCTGTCAAAAGGAAAATGAAAATTGGAACAAAACAATCAATTAGACCAAACTGTCTTGAGTTTTCTAACGATTTAGCTCTCTTATTGTTAGCTCTTGACGTGGAAAGAAGTACGTTCTCAGATCACAAGTCTCCAGAAAATTGCATCAAAAATAGGGTTACAAATATCCTTTCAGAAAACTGAAATCTTGCCCATGAAACCTCTTTGCATAGATAAAATCTTCATAAATGATCAAGCAATTAACATAGTTCTACAATTTAAGTATCTTGGAGAAATCATTTTGCACAACTTAGGTGAGAAAGCAATATAGATAAATAGAGCCAACAAAATGAAAAGAGCACAATCTATAATCTGGTCAACATATAATAAGAAAGCCCTGTCAGTAGGCACTAAGATCCAACATTAGAAAACTGTAACTCTCCCGGAAGCAACTTGTGAACTTGTGAAACTCTGTTCCAAATTTAAAATGAAAGAAGAACCCATCAACTCCTCAAGATTGAAGCAGAATTATCAGAACATGCATCAATAAAAAATACCAGGTTGATGGGGTCTGGAGAATCTTGCCTAATGAAACTGTCTATCGTAAGATTGACCCAATCACCAGCACAATGAAGAAGAAAAGAATTTCTTTCATGTCTTACGATTGTTCGACAACAGGATTTTAAAACAAGTGATGAGAAGTCTCAGAAAGAAGACAGGAGGACAGTGGGTCAAACAAATTCAGCAAGATCTTGAAGCAGTCGTACTCAAAATTACTGGTACAGAGAACAAAAACAAAATTAACACTCTTTCTACGAACCAGCAATTTTTAGCGAAAATTACACACAGAAGTCCGGTAGAGATTTCAGACGAATTAAGACCCAGAAAGACCCAGAAGACCCAGAATTAAGACCCATTTTTAATGGGTCATTTTAAATGGTCGAATTGTATAAGGCAGTCACCTCTGTCGTTGCTGACACCTAGTCCATACTGCCCAACTATGTTACGCAATCTTGAGTCCATTTTAGTGTCACCAACTTTATCATTAAAGTTACCTAGAATGTTCTAATTGACAACTATTTATAAAGTTACCTAGAATGTTCTAATTTACAACTATATTATAAGAAAATTGCGTTCGGTGCGAATGAAAAAGTACTGGGATGAGCAAAAGAAGCAGTCCAATCTTCAAAGAGGAAGTGAACATGCAATGACTCAAGTGGTCCAATGTGGCCAATCAGGTTTATAATAATTGACTGCGAATTGAGATCATTCATTGTGGGTACTATGTATTGATAAATTTGTAATTAATTTCTCATTGATGTAATATTTTAGCAGGACACGATCACAAAACCATAAAAAACTTAAAGTTTTTATTGTAAATACATATTTCTTAATTACAGTGATTTATAAAATGCTTCATCATTAATAAGCTTATCGCGTCCACTACTGGACATAAGCCCCTCGTAATTCTCTCTTGTCTAGGCCTCGATTCAATAATACATTTCGTCCGTCTTCCATCCGTCATTCTTGTTACATAGCCTGCTCAATTCCACTTCAGGAGGGTGATCCTCTGTTCCGCAACTCATAAATGATCAAGCAATTAACATAGTTCTACAATTTAAGTATCTTGGAGAAATCATTGTGCACAACTTAGGTGAGAAAGCAATATAGATAAATAGAGCCAACAAAATGAAATGAGCACAATTTATAACCTGGTCAACATATAATAAGAAAGGCCTGTCAGTAGGCACTAAGATCCAACATTAGAAAACTGTAACTCTCCCGGAAGCAACTTGTGAAACTCTGTTCCAAATTTAAAATGAAAGAAGAACCCATCAACTCCTCAAGATTGAAGCAGAATTATCAGAACATGCATCAATAAAAAATACCAGGTTGATGGGGTCTGGAGAATCTTGCCTAATGAAACTGTCTAACGTAAGATTGACCCAATCACCAGCACAATGAAGAAGAAAAGAATTTCTTTCATGTCTTACGATTTTTCGACAACAGGATTTTAAAACAAGTGATGAGAAGTCTCAGAAAGAAGACAGGAGGACCGTGGGTCAAAGAAATTCAGCAAGATCTTGAAGCAGTCGTACTCAAAATTACTGGTGCAGAGAACAAAAACAAAATTAACACTCTTTCTACGAACCAGCAATTTTCAGCGAAAATTACACACAGAAGTCCGGTAGAGATTTCAGACGAATTAAGAAAATTGCGTTCGGTGCGAATGAAAAAGTACTGGGATGAGCAAAAGAAGCAGTCCAATCTTCAAAGAGGCACTTCCTCTTTGAAGCAATGACTCTAAGTTCAACATGCAATGACTCAAGTGGTCCAATGTGGCCAATCAGGTTTATAATAATTGACTACGAATTTAGATCATTCATTGTGGGTACTATGTATTGATAAATTTGTAATTTATTTCTCATTGATGTAATATTTTAGCAGGACACGATCACAAAACCATAAAAAACTTAAAGTTTTTATTGTAAATACATATTTTCTTAATTACAGTGATTTATAAAATGCTTCATCAATCAGCTTATCGCGTCCACTACTGGACATAAGCCCCTCGTAATTCCTTACATTCTTCTCGTAGTTGCGCTGCTTGTATTCAATTAGCTGTGATACGCTTTATATCGTCGCTCCATCTCGTCGATGGACGACCTCTGCTTCGGTATGCCTCTTGTCTAGGCCTCGATTCAATAATATATTTCGTCCGTCTTCCATCCGTCATTCTTGTTACGTAGCCTGCCCAATTCCACACACGAGGGTGATCCTCTGTTCCGCAACTCCCGTTCTCTGCGGTATGGTAACATTTGGGATTTTGTCACGCAGGTTTATATTCCATCCATATTTTCTCTGTCTCCGCTGTATTACCCTGATTTTGTTTATAACTTCCTCTGTTATTGTAAGCATCTCCACTCCATATGTTATGACACATTGATCGTACCCTTTTTCTTTTGAAGCAGATGGGTTAACCAGCCTTAAAAACGTATTTTAGCTCACCAAAAGCGGCCCAGGTTAGTCCTACTCGTCTGTAGAATTCGTCCAATTCGAAACTAGTGTCGAACTGGAGTCTGTTCTTCTTCTTCTTCTTATGAGTCGTTCACTCTTGACAGAGTGGTCATGGGAAGTCGTCTGCATTTTTCACTGCTGCCAATCTTCTCCATAGATTCCTGTTGGTCGCATGGCGCGCGCATTCTGCCACAAGAGTCTCAGTGACAGATTTGATGGTGTCTGTCCATCGAGTTGGTGATCGGCCACGAGGTCTGCTACCTTCCACTCTGCCCTGAATCACCAGCCGCTCCATTGAGTTACTTTTGCGGGTAACGTGTCCAAAGAAACTGAGGATTCGTAACTGAACAAGCGACGAGATACGCTGGTCAATTTTTAATTTCTTGAGTATGGACACGTTAGTCCGGTCAGCGGTCCAGCTGATTCCCAGCATGCGCCTCTTACACCACATTTCTAGGGCGTCGATCTTGCGTCGATCCTTCATGCTCAAGGTCCATGTTTCCGCTACATACATAAATATCGAAAAAACCAGGCTGTTCATAATCGTGATTCGGCGATCTCTTCATATCTTGTCTAGCCTTTGCGCAGCGGATTGTGTCATGCTGCCACGTCGTTTAATCTCGAGGTCACATCCCCCGCTATTGGTGATAGTGGAGCCCAAGTAAATGTAGCTGCCGACTACCTCACAGTTGGCAATGGGTGAAGTATCTAGATTGCTTTAATTGCCTCTATCAACTATCATTATCTTTGTTTTTTTGCGCTTCAAGGTGAGTTCAAACTCTAGGCTAGTGGTTTCGAGTATCCGCGGCATGTTACTGATATCGTCCTTGGATGAAGCCAGAAGCGTTGTATCGTCAGCATACCTCAAATTAGATATGTTCATACCTCCGATCAATACACCTTTATCCCATTTCTTTAGAACAATACGCCTAATGTATTCGGTGTAGATATTAAAAAGTAACGGTGATGATATACATCCTTGTCTGACACCGGCTTGTGTATTAAGGGACTCAGAGTCTACTCGTTCCAGTCGCACACATGCTGTGCCGTCCTTAGAGAGCCTCTCGATCAGATGTACTAAATGGCGCGGAACGCCCATCTCCAGCAGAACTTCCCATAATTTGGACCAGACAACGGTGTCGAAGGCTTTGCTAATGTCGATAAAACAGATGTACAGCTTTTTATTAAACTCTCGGGCCTTTTCGATGATTTGTCCCAAGATGAGGAAGATTTCGAGTTCCTCGGCCTTTGACAAAACCTTCCTGTTCTGGTGCAATTTCGCTGTTCAAGTAAGTTTGAAGTCTGGTGTTCAATGTATGCAGAAGAATTTTGCTGCTCTATGATATCAGGGAAATCAGACGACAGTTATTGCACTTTTTGGTTAATCCTTTTTTATGGAGAGGTATAAATAGTGACTTTGTCCATTCCTGCTGCCATTCTCCAGATCTTGGAGCAGATGCAGTGCATTATATCTACTCCGAAGTCTCCCATAGCTTTGATAACCTCTATGGGTATCTCGTCAGTTCCCACTCACCGCTTTACCGTTTTTCAGATGATTTATAGCGACCATTACCTCATCTTTTAAAATGGGAGGTTCCCTATTTTCTGCGTCTAAGGTAGTAGGATTAAGTACACTGAGAGCAGAACTTCTGCTAGAAAATAATGAAATAATAATCAGTAATTAAGAAACAGTAATCTCGCCAAACATCTGCAATCTCCTTAATCTTCGTCACCACAATACCTGCAGAGTTTTCAATAGCCCAGGTCTTTGGTTTAAACTGTCTGGTTAAAGTATTTATCTTCATATACAAATCCCTTGTCTCATACTTTTCACTATGTTGTACTTCCGTACAGATGGATTTTAGAGATAGATTACGGTCTCTTCGACAAGCTTTTTGAATTTTGGCTCCGTAATTTTTTAGTTTTGGAATTTTGACACTAATTCCCATGCTGTTGCATAATTGTCTGTAGAAGGTGTTAAATGGGAAACAGTTTCAAACGCTTCATTTTTTAAACTGCTACGTAAGTAATGAAATTTTTGAATAGAGTTTAACGCCTCATTGTTATGTATTAATGACTGGTAACTGTCACGAAACGTTATCCACTCTGTAAAGGAACCGCTAAAATGTGGTAACTGAATGTCTGGCAATTTAATTTGTTGTGATGCGCCTTCATTTTGTGTGTTTGATGTAGCGACAGAAGAGCCGACGTTTGTTTTGATTAGACTTTCGGCCTCACTATCAGTTTTGAAATAATTATCTTCAAAATCAAATAACTCGTTATCTGTGACTAATGTTTCGTCCAAGAACTGAATCTGCAAATGCACTTCCTCGAATTCATGATGAGATGCTTCAATTATTTGTAATCGTTTGCCTATCTCTATTGATTTTGATTTGTTTTCGGGTAAACCGATAAATGATGCAAATTTCGTCAAGCGTGTCTTTGATATTGGTGTGTTTTAATTTCAATGTTTTGATCTGTTGCTGTCATTTTTATAATTTAATGTATATATTACGTATTCCATTACAGTTGCTTACAAACAAAATCGGTGACGTGGGAGAGACACAAGGTCTAAAAATCAATATAGGAAAGACCAAATTTATGATATTCAGCAGGCAACCGCACAATGGCACTACCCTAGAACTTAATGGAAGCCAAATTGAACGTGTCTCTAAGTTCAAATACCTTGGTAGTATTATTACAGAGGATCTAAACCCGGACTGCGAGATAAAGTGCCGAATAGAGATTGCTCGGGCAACTTTTAATAATATGAGATCCTTTCTTTGCAATGACAACCTGAATCTGAAGCTAAGACAACGCATGGTTGAATGCTATGTATGGTCGGAATTGCTGTACGGAGTAGAGACGTGGACTCTGAAGGTCAGGACGATGAACCAACTGGAGGCATTCGAAATATGGCTTCACAGAAGAATGCTTCGTATTCTGTGGACACAACATGTTACAAACGAGAATGTACTACGAAGAGCAAACATCGAAAGGCAACTTTTGACAACCGTAAAATGCCGAAAGACATCATATCTTGGACATATTTTGAGAGGTGATAAATATCGTCTATTACAGCTCATACTAAAGGGCAAGATTGAGGGGCGCCGTGGAGTTGGAAGAAAGCAACAGTCGTGGCTCAGAAATATACGGGACTGGACCGGCAAAAGAAGGGCTGGTGAACTCTTTCGCTTGGCGGAGGACCGTACAGCTTTTGCCATGGTGATCGCCAACGTCAGGGAGACCGGACAAGGCACATGAAAGAAGAAGAGAATTACGTATTATTGATAAAATGGAAATGTCATGTAACAATTATGAGCACATGCCTCATAGGCAAATAGGAATGATGAAAGGAAATCCACTAACCTTTGTCTTCTTGTGAAGTTGCAAAATGGCTGCTGGGCCTTATGTTTTCGAATGTATGTAAATACGTTCTCGTATGTGGACTCTTGTTGATTCCAATGGACGGTTGATCCGGCTCGAAGGACCAAAATGTTTGTGATTCTTGTGAGAAAAATAATATAACTTGGCGTCGTTTTATTTTATAGTTTTATTGTAAAAATAGTGTTATACGTCTAAACCGAATGGAGGCTCTTGATGAATGTCGCCTTTCAACTCTAGTGGCTCTTAGTGCTGTTTTTGGTTGGTAGCCATGCCACACCATCTGTAGTTGGTAACAATGAAAAAATTAAAAAGAGCGGTGAACAGGGAGCTTAACCTACAACCCCACTACGTATCACCGGGGTGGTGGTGGGTCTTTAAAAGTTGCTAAAAAACATCACGTGATTAATGGACGTCCCCTAACCACATCACCGGCCTCTGAAATTCATCAGTACCAGTTGCCGGATCCTGTACAAATTGAATACTATTTCGTTTAAAATATTCTATTTACGTATAATGTAGGTAAAACATATTATAAAACTTGTACACGTGTTCTACTTTAAAGTATTATTTTCTTGGAATGAGGTCGGTTGGAAACCCTATACAACAAGGAAAAATATGTTGTCTCTAATGAATGATCTAGGTCAGATGCATATTTTGCAAAATTAAATATGATGCTATAAAAATTAATGCTTGTTATTATAAGAAATGATTACAATAATGATCCTTACTTATGATTTGTGTGTAACCTTTGCAACGATTTTCTATAATTTCCGCCGTGATTAATTATGCAGATTTATATCCTTGCTGAAGTTTTTGTTTGTTGTGTGTAGTTTATGGAAAGATTAGAAAATTATTGTTGTGGTTTGAGAGGGTGATTAAGGCGTATCTTGGGATCTGCTAATTGAGTTTTTATTGATCCTTTTTCTTTGCATACAAAATCCATAATATTTCCATATACTTATCAGAAAAAATAAAAAATATTTTATGAAACTTTATAACATGTGTTATTCTATTCAGTGGATAAATTAAGCAATTATTAATGTTAAAGTATAAAATGTGTACGCTAAACGATTATTAATGTCTCAATTTTTTATCACTTGTCCACTGTTTAAAATATGAGGGAGAGAGAGAAATTTGTATTGTATACTTTATACAAAGTGCAATCGATCACAAGGTCCTTTTGCCCTTTTATAACATTTCTTTTAAGAAACATTAATTAAATCATTGTCTTATTTATATAATACAAAATACAAAATTTCATCCTATTTTTTAAATTTTATTGAAATAATTCTAAAGAGAAAATTTGTTTTATTAACTGCTTAAGCTGAAGAAGCAAGATGCTTTGTTCGTACATTTGAGGCAAATCTAATCTTACTCGCATTTTGAGCTTAATCTTAATGAATATTACCCGTTAATACTTCTATATCTGAACAAACGGTAAATATTAACGAAACAGGTAAAACGAACACTGCTTGGGGTCGGACATCACAGTACTTTGCCCTCCAGGATTGAAACAATCAAATAATTTCAAAGAGTTTGCCAATTTTGCAATCACATTTAGCACAGTGGTGCGCAAACTATTTCCATTTGCGACCCAACATTTTCTATAAAATTTTATCGCGGCCCCTTCATAGAAGTAACGTAAACATTATAATTCCCAAAGAGTTCTACCAATCCCCACAAAATTAGAAACAAATCCCCAACTTAGTTTTTGAGAAAATTAAGTTTAAACATGTCAATGTTTACAAATTTGATTGTCAAGGCGGAGTTTTCAAAAAACTGCAATATTTGCTGAAATAAATATTAAAATATTAGGAAAATCTGCTGAATGTTCCGGAGCAGTTCTACCAACATTTCCACAAAATTTGAAACAAATCTCCAAATTAGTTTTTGAGAAAATCAAGTTTAAAATATAAATGTTTTTTTAAATCTCTTTAAATATTGACTATTGAATTTAAATATTGATTTTAATATTGACATTGCACTATTTACAGCTACCTAATACTTACACACGAAATACCTTAGGTACATTTTTTATGAATTCGACGACCCAAAAAAATCTCTATAAACCCCTCTGGCGGTCGCGATTCATGGTTTGCGCACCACTGGTTTAGTCTATAAATGTGTTTTAAGAAATTGTGTTTTCAGCGCAGAAATACATAATACAGACTTACCATAATATAGTACCATAATATAATACATAATACAGACCATTTACAATTATGAAAAACTACAACAAATAATAGTATAATTCTACCAACATGAAACTCCATACATTGTTTCAGATCAGTATTGTTACAATATTTCAACAAGAAAAAAAAACGTATATCCAGACAATAGATTAAAGTCTTTGTTAATTTAACGTTTCGTATTCAATTTAAATTTGATTGTCAAAGTTACGACGCTTTCGAGCTGAAAGCCTGGATTAGGACCTAAGAGATTAGTTGAATTGAAGTTTAATCAAGAACCCCGACTGCATGTCTGCAGGCTATTGACAAAACGGATTTAGTTTTTGTTCAAATATTCAACAAATGAAATGAATGCAAAACGGATTCAATTTGCATCACATTTCATTTTTCAAAGCGTGTTAAATTATTAAAGCAAAATGTATAAACATGATAAAAATAAATTTTAAGAAACTAATATAAGGTTAGAAAAGACCAGACAAGATGGTTTATTCTGAACAAGACCAGCCAAGACCAGACCAGACTAGGCCAGACAAAACTAGACAAGACTAGATAATACCAGTCAGGACCAGACAGAACCAGTTGAGACCAGTCAAGACCGGTCAAGACTAAAAGACTAATCAAGACCAGTCAAGACCAGTCAAGACCAGACAAGACCAGACAAGATTAAGCAATACTAGATAAGACAATACCAGACAGAACCAGTCAAGAACTGACAAGACCAGACAAGTCTATACAAGCCCAGATAAGACCAGACAAGAACAGACAAGACCAGACAAGACTTATTTCAATTCAATCTCATCAATTTGTCCGCTGGAAAATGATCTTCAACAGTTGTAACTCGAGTTGTGTAAAGTGTGTACAGTTATGTAACTTCACAAGTTATATCATATTTTCGCAAGAATTAGTGGTAAAAATAAAGTGAATCTTTCAATTCCGAGTAAGTATGGAATACGAGATAGGAATGTTACCTTTGTCTTCGATATTGGGAAAATTTCGGAAGAAAGAACATTAATTAATATATTAAGTTTCCAAATCGTACCGCTCAGTTAAATCGTACCACCCGCAAATTTCGCTTAATAACAATTTGTCGTGTTGTTCAGCAAGTTCGTTTTTAAATTAATCGATAATTGAAACAATCTAAGCCACAAACAATCTAACCTTCTTCTTGTTTCAAATAGGCCTACTTTGGACCATGCTTGTTCAACTGTTGGGCTTTGATCTTTGGCTGTTAGGAATGCTTTATGAGACAACAAAAGTCTATAGGCTCACTATGGTCATCGGTCTATTCCAACAGGAGATTTTATGTTTCACTCCAAAACAAGATTAGCAGATGGAGGGTCCAGAAGAATGGACTGCCGCAAGGCAGTGTCCTGTTCCCACTCTTGTACAACGTGTACACGAACGACCAGCCGATTCCTGACAATATAAGGCAATTCATTTATGCCGATGATACAGCTGTGGCAGCTTAGGGCACCGAGTTTACTAAGGTGGAGGAGAAGTTGGAGGTCGCCCTTAAGGAACTGGCAATCTATTACCAGAAAAACCACCTAAAGCCGAATACCAGCAAGACTCAGGTCTGCGCCTTCCACCTGAAAAACAAAGAAGCACGACGGGAGCTCGAGATACATTGGCGAGGCGAACGACTGGAGAACTGCCCGACGCCGAGATACCTGGGCGTGACCCACGACCGTAGTCTGTCCTTCAGACAATACTGCATCAATACTAAAGGCAAAGTTAGTGCGCGTAATAACATATTGCGAAAACTCACAGGCACAGCATGGTGAGCTCAACCAGAAACGCTCAGAAGCTCGGCTTTGCCGCTCTGTGTGTCTACTGCGGCATACGCTGCACCGGTTTGGGCAGCTTCAGCTCACGCGAAACATGTGGACGTCGCTATCAACGAGGCAGCAAGAATCGTGACAGGCTGCCTAAAGCCAACTCCAGTTAATAATTTGTACCCACTTATTAGCGTGGTCCATCTGTGCGAAGAGCCGTCGCCACGGATGCTGAAAGCACGAAACAGGAAACCGATGCTCGCCATCCTCTGCACCAACACGAGCCAGCCGGTCGACGCCTAAGATCAAGGAAGAGCTTCATAACACACACACACACTCGAGGGGTCCATAGAAAATAACCGTATCACTAGGTGGACCCAACAGCTAACTACTCGGGAACCCCCAAGAGAAGAAATGGCCCCAGGCAAAGACCTCCCTTTCGCGGTATGGAAATCCCTAAATCGTCTCAGGACAGGAGTGGCAAGGTGCAAGACAAATCTGTTGAGGTGGGGAATGTCTGAGAACGACGATGTGCTGTGTGCGTGTGGTCAGCCCCAGAATATGAGCCACATACTGGTCTGTCCACAACTGGAAGATGGATACACGCACGAAGACTTAATTTGATGTAACGACAAGGCTATTGCAGCCGCTATTTTTTGAAAAGATGTCGTATGAGCCGGACACGGAAAGTAAGTAAGTAGTAACATCTCTCTATTTGCGTCTCTAATGTTGGTGAAGAATTCTGTTTTCTCCAGCGACACTTGAAGACCCACTTTGTCAGCCTGTTTTCTGAGGCAGTTTACCTGCATTGTTGCCATCTCAAGAGAATCAGCAAACAGTACCATGTCATCTGCAAAGGCCAGGCAATCTACAAACAGTCCATCGTTCTTACGTCCCAGGTAGATACCACTCTGAGCACCCAAATTGTTCAGTTGCTTGCGCCATTCTCTCATAACCTTTTCAAGGACACAGTTGAAGAGAAGTGGGGAAAGTCCATCTCCTTGTCTCACTACAGTTTTAATTTCGAAGCTTTCTGAAATCTCGCCTCTAACTTTTACCTTGGAATGGGTTGGACAAAGTTTCTAGGATGAGTCTGCGGGTTTTGTTGTCTAGCCTTAGTTCCTGGAGTACTTTGTTAAGCGTTTCTCTATGAATGGAATCGTAGGCCTTCCTAAAATCAACAAAGGTTTTTTGGCCACCTTGCGGTTTCTCATTGTGGAATATGCTAGTACAGTTTTAAGATTGAGGATCTGTTCAATACAAGATCGGGTCTTCCTGAATCCCCCCTGGTATTCTCCCAGTTGACTATCCAACTGATTTTATGCCCTTGTTTTGTAACGCCTTCGAGAGAATCTTGTATGTTACCGGGACTAGAGAAATTCCACGGTAGTTGTTTAGATCAGTAAGAAAAACATAATCTGCCGCATTAATTTCAAAATAATACAAAGTTAGCGCGGAAGGCTTGGTTTTACCCATTTATCAAACGACATCCTGAACTTTCTGTCAGGCAACCTGCAAATATCTCGATAGCTCGTGCTAGAGGCTTTAACAGAGAATTGGTTAACATTTTTTTTTTATATCCTGGAGGAAAACATAGTCACATAAGATCGATTGCACTCGAATCTTTAATATGGGCGAATCTGGTTTTATGACCGTTCAAACTAAATGTCTTAAAATAATTGGTTCAAGGGGAAAGAAAAGAATTGGTGGAGTGGTAAGCGGCGAAAGGTTTGAATACAACATTAGTTTGTTGCACCAGTGGTTTGGGGTTATTTGTACCTCCAATGTTTATTTTTAAAAGGAAGCGTTTAACATCTCTCTTAGGCAGACTAGAAAAAATCAGATAGCGGGTACATTTGCGAGTTATTTTGTAAGTGGCTTATACATTTTGCAGAGTACGTGAAACCAACGTTGGAAGAGGAAGTTCTTTTATTACTCGACGGCCATACGTCGCGTAGCAAAAATTTGGGAGCTTTGCAATTTGCAGTGGCTAACGGAATTACCTTATTGCAATTAATCATTTTCGGAATTTTATAATTTAAATTACAATTTGAGTGGGCGGCCTCCAGAAATTTACCCGTTAAGTGATCGTGATCGGCGACTTTGTCTGCTACGTGTAATAATTTATTACATATATGACAAGAAGTGGCCGTATCGTATGAAATCTGCGGTTAATGTAATCATCGGAAGTACAACACTTAAATAATTCCTATATATTTCCTTAACATCTGCATAGAGGTTATCGTAAAATAATTTCGGGCAATCTTCTCCGGTATAAGTGACAAATGTACTCAATGAATCATCAAACGAGCATTTTATGTTATAGGCAAAACTGTACGGCACGTGAATATGTGTTTGATTGGTATAGCTATTGTCGGGGTTCGGCGAGCATGTATCAATTGGCTTTAATATCTCTCTTTTAAATAACCTACAAACTATAACAGAAGATGTTAAAGACTGTTGAAAATTATCTGAAAAAGTTGGAAGAGAGAAAAGAACAAATAATGTTAAAAGAAGTGAAGAAGCAAGAAAAGACTAAGAACAAATCGGTATTATTAAACACTGCTTCAGCAAGTGCATCATCAGCAACAGCAGTATCATTAACTGAAGAAGAGTGGTTTTGCACTTTATGCGATGAAGTTCGACTGGAGGATATGATTCAATGCGTAAAATATTTTATATGGGTACATGAGTCATGTGCCCATATTACAAAGCTAACAAAATATTTTATTGTCCAGAATGTTAAAAAAATCTACCCGGTTCGATGTTGGAAGAAGAAATATTTATTGAAAACAAAAAGTCAACAAAAGGCTATCGAACAAGAGGACTTTCTGCCCGCGAGTTATACAGTATTATAGTTGTATAGAAGAATATAGAAATTATGTTATATACAAAATGAAATTTAAAAAATATATATATATATACAAGATCAAGGGGCTATGAGGGGTTTAGTGGTATAATGATACGTGAGTGTCTTGAGTGTGTGCCCGCGGGGGGGTTTGGTAGGGTCTTATGCATGGGGGTTTGTGATGGTCCAGTGGGTGTTGGCCTCTTTGTATTTGGTCAGTTGTCGTTTGTGTCTGTCGGAGAGTCTCGGAATTAGGGTGAGTTTGTAAAGGAGTTCATTGGAAGGGTTATGGAGAATGTTATTAGGATGTCAGATGTTTCAGCTGTTTCCAGTATGTTGTAGCTTTTTGGTAATTTTGTTAATTTGGTAATTGTCATTATTATATGACCGTAGGTGAGGATAGGTCGAGGATACCTTGGTTTTTTTGGGTCAAGGAGCGGAAATGTTTACTTCTTTGGATAGTTTTGGTCTTTAGCAAGGTTGCGTCGATGTTGAATGTCAGTTTATGTTATACATAGGTATTTAATTTGTGGAGTCGGTGTTACGTCGTCAATGGTGTATAGGAGAATTGTGGGAGATTCTGTGATTTGGGACGAGGAGCTGGCATTTGCAAGGGTTTGCAGTGAGTCTCCGAGGGTTAAACCAAATTAGGATTCGGTCCGTGACAAGTTCCGTCGTTTTTTGAGGGTTTTATTGTGGCATATGAGGGCGACGTCGTCGGCGTATTGTAGAATATAGGCGACGAGGTTGATTTTGGGTTTTTCTGTATGGTTATGTTTGTATATGTCGTGGCGGTATAGGTTATGCTACCCAGTAATGCCCGCCATACACGCTACGGTCTACCGGAGAGGTTACATGTGCAGGTTTGCCTGCGCATGTCAACCGTACGCAAGAAACTGCACAGGTCTATTCCCACACACGCTCCGGTCTACCTGTAGATAGGTAGACCTCACCGGTGGACCGTTGTGTGTATGGCGGGCATAACACTGCTATATTTAGTAGGTCAAGAAGTCGCAAAACCGAAAGGAAAGCTCTTTGCTTTGTTCCTGGACTTAAAGGCAGCATACGATACAGTAATTAGAAGAACGTTGTGGGAATTTTTGGAGCAAAAGGGTGTATCAAAGAATTTATGAGAATGCATAGAGCTATTGTATAGAGAGAGGTGGTGTAGAGTGAGAGTAAATGAGTATAGATCGGCGGAATTTAAGGTACGAAAGGGTCTGAAGCAAATCTGCCCTCTAAGCCCCGCACTATTTAACATGTATGTGGCGGACTTGAAAGTTTTGGCGGCGGGTCAAGCTGGAGGAGTTGTAGTAAGGAGGAAAATAGTGTAGACCCCTGCCTGCGCAGACAGTGTAGTGGTGTTGGCAAAGTATGCTTTGGAATTGACCGAAACGATTAAACGGCTGGAAATATTCTTCCATAAAAGAGAACTGAGTGTAAATGTCGGGAAAACGAAATGGATATAATTTAAATGAACGTTTTGAATGGAATGGAAGCGAGATAGAACAAGTACATCATTTTAAGTACTTAGGGTATGTGTTTGGGAGTGCCTCTAGTCTCCTGTAACAAGCTCCTCTAACAAGGAGCACATTGTGTACGTGGCTAAGAAAGAAAGCGTAGCGGGTGAAAAGGTTCTGGATAGTATAGGGAAAAGAGTTATCGAGCGAAAGAAATGATATGGAAGGCCTATCTGCGGAGTATATTGATGTATGGAGCAGAAGTGTGGGGAGTCAAGGAAGAAGAAGAGATTGAAAGAATTCAGCTGCAATTTCTTAAAAAGGCCCTTCAATTAGATAGGTCGATTTCTTCCCATATAGTCACAGTTACAGGGGTTTAATACGTTTAAGGTGTCAGTAGAAGCAAGTAGAAGGGAGGCAAGATATGAACGGAAGGTTAATGGCATGTAGGAGGAAAGAATTATTAGAGAAGTGTTCAGAGATGCAAGTAGGGAAGGAAGGAATGAAAGGAGAGGGACCAATTGGGGAAGAAAAAACGGTAAATGTATGAAGGAGGGGGTATGTCAATAACAGTGGTGGAGAACCAATGGGGGAAAGGATTTCGAGTAGAGGGAAGGCTGGTGTCGAGGCTGATGGAAGTCGAGCTGCAGGAGCGGCAAAATAAAACAAAGAGGAGCGCATACCATAGATCAGGGATCCCCAACCTTTTTGCAATCAAGAGCACATTCTAGAATTCTGGTCGGGCGGTGGACATCTTTTCGAGAAGTCCTCATCTGATACATTGGATTTTAGGAAAATGTCGTTTTCAAGGACCAACATTTCATGCCAGTTCTTCTGTTCCTACTTGAATAAGTTATGCAATATTTGCTGCAATTTTGGTTACGTTTACTTGCGGCGGGTACACGTAAAACGGTCGGCGGGCGCCACGGTGCCCGCGGGCATAGGATTGGGGACCACTGCCATAGACAGTATGACCTATGACATATGACAGTATGGCCCCTCGAAATATTTAAAAACGCCAAGGAGTTTAAACTCACAATCAATCCTAGCCAGATTTCGCTGTGGATGCGAGGAACGTGGACGTAAGTGCTGGATGTAGGATTTGTATAAAAGATGTATGGTGCGTGGAGAATGGAAGGATAGGTGGCAACACTGTTTTCAAGAGTATGAAAAAGGTCGTTGGAATGAAAAGAAAAGAATATTAGGGAAAAAATGGAAACAGTTTATAAATGAGGAGGGCAGTGAGCTGGAAATTCTGGAAAAGGTTAAAGAATGGAAGGAGCAAGGGGTCTATCCAAGTGGGGTATTGGGAACTAAAAATAAATATTACAGGATTGAATGATTTTGTGTATACCTGGTCTGTTAGAAAAGTATCCGACCTTATTTTTAATTTTGAAAACCTGAGGGATTTGAATCAAGCGCGCTTGCATGAGGCGACCTTGAACCTTCGTGCGCATGCGTGAATTTTTTCCCGCCTGTAGATAGCGTCAGTTGCTGTCGAGCAGTGTTCGAGTGACGTAGTGTGTAGTGCTCTCGTCGGTTTTTCAATGCAAGTAAAAATCACCAAAGAGTACTATTGGGATGTCGTGATGTACGCATGTGCAGCGTAAGCGACTGGAGTTGTGGTCATCAGGAAATTTGCGACTCCATCACGACAATGCTCCAGCACATTCTTCGCAGTTGGTTCACATTTTTTTGGCGAAAAACCAGACTCCTCTGGTTCGATAGGCTCCTTACTCTCCTGATATGCCCCCTGCGACTTCTGGCTATTCCCCTAAGTCATAAAGCCATTGAAAGGAACGCGATTTCAAATAAGATAGGACATTATGGCTGCAACGACAACCGAGCTAAAGTCGATTCCGAAAGAGGCTTTTTCGGAATGATTCCAGCAATGGCGGCACTGCTGGGAGAAGAGTGTGGAGTCCCAAGGAGACTACTTTGATAATGGTTTGTGTTTCTAACGCTCCAGGTATGCCAGTTTTTTTTTACCGGATAAAGGTTCGATACTTTTCGAACAGACCACATATGTAACATGTGTATTACACGATACAGTAAATAGGAGAATGTTGTGGGAATTTTTGGAGCAAAAGGGTGTATCAAAGAAATTTGAGAATGTATAGAACGATTGTATAGAGAGACGTGGTGTAGAGTGAGAGTAAATGAGTATAGATCGGCGGAATTTAAGGTGCGAAGGGGTCTGAAGCAAATCTGCCCTCTAAGCCCTCCTCCTTTTTTTACCGGCTAAAGGCCCGATACTCCTCCGAATGTCCGAACGGACCACGTATGTATATTTATATATAGTATGTATATATAGGTTATAGAGTAAGGAAGAGAGGGGGGTGGGAGCCTTGGGGAGAACCTTGGAGAGGGGTAAATTCAGAGAAGAGGATGCTGTTTATTTTAATTTAGAGGGATCTGTCATGGAGCAAATGTTTAAGGAAAAAGATGAGATACGGAGAGACATTGAGTGACCGGAACAGGAAGCCGGTATGCCACACACTGCCAAAGGCTTTGTTTATGTCTAGGAATAGGGCTGCAAAATGATCTTTAAGGCGTTATGAGGAGATTATTGGTGAGGATGTATAGGGGATGATGGGTTGTGGAATTGGAAGGCTTGAATCCAAATTGGTATGATAGGATAGAGTTCTTGAGGAAATTCCATTTTCAAGTCCATTTTTTTAAATCTGTTCGAGGATTTTGTCTAAGGTTGGAAGAAGGGTAGTGGGGCGTTAACTATTTAGTAAGGAATGATTTTGATTTGGTTTTGGGATGCTGATATTTATAACTTTTTTACAACATTTGGGAAAGGATCTTTTATAGAAGCATACGTTGAACAGTTTATTTATGAGGAGATGGATATCATCGGAGGGGTTTCTAAGTAAGGATTTTTTAACTAGGTCGGGACCAGGTGCACAGTTTTTGCCATGGAAAAGGGCAGGTAGGTATTCGTCGTAGGTTATTTCGTCCAGGTCAGTGTTGTCATTTTTAAAATAGTCCCCCATGTTAGATTAAATAAAATGTATCACACTATTAGACATTACTGAACAGAATCGTAACATCAACTTATTAAAGCGAAATATAGCTTGAATATACTCAACCTTTCTAAATATATTTATAAATATATTCAACCTACCCGTAACTCTATAATATTAAGTCTTCTTAAGAATACAAAACAAATCTCATGTTGAAACAACTACTTCGTTTGCTAATACCCCGCAGGATATTGAATAATTCAACAGATTTTTGCGTTATTTTGTGCCCACAGTCCACTTTCGTGGCACTAAACAATAACTAGATAAATAACATTGTTCTGTTTGTTTATGATAGAAATTTAGTCAGAAAGGACCTTCTTTTAGTTTATTTCCATCGAAATTGTAAATTGTATTAGCCTTAATAAGAATTAACAGCAAAATTCCTTATTTGAAATATCAAGGTATCTTATAATATAAAGGAGCCAAATATGATTTTACAATTTTTTAAACTTTTCTCATATACTTTTTTCTAATACATTTTATATTATTTCTCCGCATTTAAAATTGAATTAAATATATAAAATGAAACTATTTATAATAAGACCCTGTTAGTTTTTTTTTGCCTCGAATTTATTATTATTTTATTATATAAATATAAATTTCTTCCAATAACACGAAAATCTATAAATAGAGACAGCAAGGTTACAATTTACATCAATACGTTCCAGCAGTTGTAATAAAGAAAAAACTTATTTTTGATCAATATTAGACATACATATTTTAATAAACCCGGAAAAAATACTTTTTATAACCGTTAATTTGTAACCTTAACGTATAAAAACTACCTTTTTTCTAATATTAAATATTATTAATAAGACGCCCTATCCCCTCCCCCATTCACGATCAGTTAAACTGATCAGTTGAACTGACGTAGATGCAAAAACTGACCGTGAGTGTGAAATCCTAACGTAAAATTTTGAACTGACGGCAACCCACGGATTTACCGTGCGAACCATAAATCTGCTGGCTTCAGTTCGTTTTCATCACGCCAAACTGACCGCGCATGCCTTAGTCTGTCGTAGTTTAACCGCAATGGCGTCAGGACGTACAATAACTGAAGACTTTATAGAAAAATAGCTTGAAATATGTAGATTCGTCCATTCTCAAATAGTTACGAGAGTCACTCGGTTTCAGTGACTCATTTAACAAATTAATATGAGATAACTGATATTTCTTTTTTAACCATTTTTTCGTTCAGTTTTTGTTGTTTTCCTACTGATTAAACGGCTATAATCAGCAGCCGTCATAAGTAGAATATCCTCTTCGGAATCCGAATCCATTTTTTTAAGTTACGCGGTGAGAAATTTGCTAGCCAGATACAGCACGTGACAATCGAGAAATGAAGGCCGGTTTTAAACCAGTGAGTGGGGAAATCATTTTGAACTGATCAGTTCTAAACGTCAGTTCAACTGATCAGTTTAAACTGACCGTGAATGGCGGGCTATAAGCTACACGGAGTTCCGTAACATACAGGGCAATAGAACGAAAAAAGCTAGATGCCTTTATATAGGGTCTTTCATTAAGCGCTGCCTATCTTTAAATTTAAATAAAACTGTGTGTGAGATATCATCGACACTTTTTATTTGTTTGAAATGCCCATGCCATTATGTATGAAATATAACGGCCTGCAAATGTCCGGAGAACCCAGACATGGAGTATACTGGCACAGAAATATTAAGGGAAGAACTCGAACATGCAATTAAAAACTGTAAATCCGGAAACTGCTGCCTTTCCTTATTTGTAGCTTATAGCTTATAGACTTGACGAAGTGCCTGCTGACCTACTAAAACTTATCGGAGAAGACTCCATAGATATTCTATTAAAACTGTTTAACAACATTTATGAGACGTGCAAAATTCCTAGCGATTGACTAGCCTCAACATTCGTGAAACTGCCAAAGAAAAATAAAGCCAGAGAATGTTCGGACCATAGAATCATTGCCCTAATGAGTCACACCTTGAATATATTTTTAAAGATCGTGCATAACCGAATTTATAAGGAGTTAGAACAAGACATCAGAGACACTCAAATGGGTTTTAGGAAGGTCGTGGGAACAAGAGAAGCGCTCTTCGGACTAAACGTACTGAGACAAAGGTGCCAAGATATGAATCATATATGTACCCATATATGTACCTAGATATGTACATCTGCTTTATCGACTTTCAAAAGGCATTTGATAAAGTCCAAAACTGCTAGAGATACTAAAGAGAAAAAGCATCGATAGCAAAAACATAAGAATAATATCCAATCTCTATTGGCACCAAACAGCACGAGTGAAAGTCGGAGAAGATCTGAGTGAGGAGATTGAGCTATGTCGAGGTGTTAGACAGGGATGTGTTTTGTCGCCTCTCTTGTTCAATATATATAGTGAAGGTTTCTTTGAAGAAGCGGTGCCAGAGAAAACCGGTGGTATTGTCATAAACGGGGAAAGAATTAACAACTTGCGATACGCAGACGATACCGTTATCTTCGCCGACAGTCTGGAAGACCTACAACATCTGGTTGAGTTAACAAGCATTTTCTGCAAGAGATATGGCCTAGATATGAACCTAAAGAAAACCAAAGTCATGGCAACTTCAAAAAACCAAAGCACAAATGACAATAGACCACCTATAAATATTAATAACGACAACCTGGAATGGGTATCCTCCTACAAATATCTTGGCACATGGGTAACTAAAACAGCAGAACACGCTAAAGAAATCAAGTGTCGAATTGAAGTAGCTCGCAGCGCTTTCATAAAAATGAATAAAATACTCTGCAGCCGAGATATACCATTAGAACTGAGAACCAGAATACTAAAATGCTATATATTTTCCATTCTATTGTATGGAATGGAGGCTTGTACACTCAAATCAGAAAACATCTAGAAGATAGAAGCATTTGAAATGTGGTGTTATAGGAGGGTGCTGAAAATACCATGGGTTAACAAGGTTTCAAATGAGGAAGTACTAAGCCGAATGAATAAAGACAAATAAATTATAATAAAGAATATCTAGGACATGTTATGAGAGGAGATAGATATAATATCCTTAAGCTAATTATTCAAGGCAAAATAAAAGACAAGAGAACGATTGGCAGAAGAAGAATCTCTTGTCTGCGCAACTTGAGGGATTGGTTTGGTTTCACGACCGCAGTACTCTTCAGGCGGACGATTGATAAGGTCCGAGTAGTGGTGATTATGTCCAATCTCCGATAGGAGCGGAATTTCAAGAAGAAGAAGCAAATGTCCGCCGCGGCTTCGCTGGGTGGCGCGCATCCGAAATGTCCAATTTTTCCCATAGCGTCGTTCTCAAAGAAATATGGACCGATGACGGCGCCAGCCCAAAATCCACACCAAACAGTGACTTTTTCAGGATACATACATGGCCGAACATGAGTTATGTTGGCTTTGAGGGCCGCTGTGATTTGTGGCTTATTCGCATAGACATGTGATTTAAGAAAACGATTTAACGATGTCAAATCGCACGATCTCGGTGAGCAGTGCACATCACCTCCACGCGAGATGACCATGCCCTCAAGTCGTTCGTGCATAATGTCCAAGGTGGCAAGAGCTGTGTAACTCGTAGCGCCGTCCTGTTGAAACCACATGACGTTGGTGTCCATATTATCCAATTCAGGAGAATTCCAATTCAGAAGAAAAAGAAGTTGGTAATCATGGACCTATAGCTCTCACCGTTGCGCTGGTAATAGCCTGGCCAACGACGTTCTCAAAAAAAATGGATCGATGACTCCTCCAGCCCAAAATCCACACCAAACAGTGACTTTTTCAGGATACATTGATTTTTGAATTTTTTGGATACATTGATTCTTGAATCTCATGTAGATTGGTATCGTCCCAAATTCGACGATTTTGTTTATTGACGTACCCCTTCATCCAGAAATGGGCGTCATCGCAGAAGATTTTTTTTATGAAAATAAGGGTCAGTTGCCAACTGCTCCAGTGCCTTTATGTTTTCCAACGTTTCAGAAAGAATCTTGTATTTAAGGCACATGTTGAACAGTATAATTATGTGGAGATGCATATCATCTGAAGTGTTTCTCAGTAAACACACTTCGTTGTCTATGGTAGTTTACCTTCAGGTCCTGAGTAAGTTGAATTTTGTACAGATGCAGGTTACGACGCCAAGTTACGACGCAAAATTTGCCAAGTTGTAGTATGCGAAAGGCCGAGTTCTTGCGAGCGACGCGAAATCGACTGCTTCGGTTTCTCCTGGACACTCATAGACAGCGGCGATGCTTTCGGCAAAATCTTGCGTTTCGTCGTCTTACTGGTGTTGGTTAGCGTTCACTGAAGTTGTGATTCAGTGGAGTGGAGTTAGATTTATCCACCACACTGCGAATAGTCCCCTGGGTAGGACGCTTATGGCGACCGTAAAATGGGGTTAGCGCGCGAAACGTTGCTCGAACAGAACACCCAAGTGGTTAAAACAATTTTATCATTTGCACGTGTTGTTGAACGCTATATCCGTCCATGGTGATTTAGCAAAACAGACTAAATAAACGACAGCCAATTCGGCAGGTGTAGCTTCAACATTATTGCCGCTACCAACTGTCAAAGTTCGGTCAACTATCAAAGTCCCTATTGGTAATATGTATTGAGGTGGTCAAGTGGGTGTCCAGTGGAGAGGTATATAAAACAACTATATAGGCTTAACAACATGAAACACCTAGAATCTAAACCAGCTGGAACCACCTGGTTCCTGTATATTAACAGGACTAAGATCCTTGTAAGACTAAGACCGGCCGGCGCGAGTGGCGTAGTGGTGACGCTCCTGGCCTCATGTTAGAGCGCCACGAGGTCTGAGTTCTATTCCCAGCGCCGGCCGCATTTGTTCCAGAGAGACAAATGTGCAAAATGGCAATTAGCGCAATTTACTGTAACAACAGGTTTTCTGGGCATAAGTGAATGTGATAGAATACAATAGGCTACCAATAGGCCGCAGTGTTCGAAGGGTCGGCAAACCCAGTAATCACATCGAACCAAACTTTAAAAAAAAAATAGACCTTGTAAAAGTAGGTCTTGACACTTTGAAGGGTGGGAGCAGAGAGAGCTAAGATCTCTTAAAACACAATACACTCTGGAGGAGGACCAACGAACAATAATACAGGTTACAGTATTACAGTACACTACAATTGGAAGACCCGTTATAAATAAATCCCGTTTGGTAATCCTATTTTTAATAATTACTTACAGAACATACTTCAAACAGATAAAAATAAAATTTTAATTATTTCTGGAGTTACCTCCCACGCACGTTATAACGTATAAACAAGAAATCTTGTCGAGAAAAATTAAATTTTTTCTTGTATAAATAAGGAAAATTTGCTGCAAGGAAAAGGTAGATTTATTTTATTAATGAGTTTTATTGAGGTTTGTTGTTTGTGAAGTTTATCGACCTTATGTTTTTCCACCCACGTCCTATCTTGTTACGTAATGAACGTTACATTTGAAATGGAGAGTTAATTCAATTTTGTGTAAATTACGTTCTAGTGGTTTTTATGTAATATAGTGCGTTGGAAATCTTGGGAATTTTTAGTTTGTTTTTAGACAAGTTTAATTCAGTGGAAATATTTTAAATTCCTAAATCCTCAGTTAATTAAGGAAAGATTTATTAAAGAATATAAAATGTATGTTTTATTCATTTTATTCATCGATTCAAGAAGCTTATTTCTTAATTATTGCAATTTTGAATTCATTTTTTTAAACAACGTCAAAATTTGTACTACGTGGTTTAAAAGTAATCATCTTTGTGTAATTTTTCACTTGATGGTTTATGTCGATGCAGGTTAAATGCTAACAAAGGACTTATCGAAGAACTAGAGATGAAAAAGCGCAAAATCGTTAAAGGTGTTATGGGATCGAATTACAAGAATGGCATTACAGAATAGAGAAAATTACAGAAACGATCCGTAAGAGGCGGGCACGGTATTATGGTCATCTCAAACGATGATGATGTTTATCATGATGTTTGACATGATGATGACATGATGTTTTGACATTTATTATTATTATTCGTTGAGGCCATCAAGGACAACGTTAAGTCTTGTTACACTTGGCAGTTTATTTCGCTTTCTCCTGAGCGCAGAATTCCCTCATTCTCTGTGAGTAATCCAGCTTGCACTCCGCTGTCCAGGTGGTACCCTTGTCTTTTTGGTTCATCTCGGTTTATCTCATTCGCCAATATCTTTTTACGGAATGGATTTCTATTGAAGGCGTCTTGTGGTTTTAGATGCAGTATTTTGAGGTCTTCTTCGGTATTTATAAACTAGGGCTTTGTGTTTGGAGTCAAACAGTGAAAAATCTGTTTTATCAGCCTGTTTCCGTCCATTCGTTTGAGATGACCATAATACCGTGCCCCGCCTCTTACGGATCGTTTCTGTAATTTTCTCTATTCTGTAATGCCATTCTTGTAATTCGATCCCATAACACCTTTAACGATTTTGCGCTTTTTCTTCTCTAGTTCTTCGATAAGTCCTTTGTTAGCATTTAGTGATAGGGTTTCGACTGCATACATAACTACTGGCTTTAGAACAATTGCATTTTGACGGAGTTTGGTATTTTTGAACAGGTATTTTTGTTGTTTTTGTTGTAGATTTTTTGGTATTTTTGATACCGCGACGTTTGATAGGCTATTTCGAGTTTGTGTACTCGTTCCTTAAGTGCTTCTTTGTCCAGTCCACTTTTTATGATGATCTCTCCCAGGTACTTAAATGTTTCCAATCGGTTGATCCTCCCGTATTTTATCTGGAGTTTTGCTGGGGCATCTTTGTTGTTGGTCATTACTTCTGTTTTTTTTCAAATGATATCTGCAAGCCGTTTGTTCCGCGATTTCTTTTGGAAGGTTTATTTGCATCCTAGTAGTTTCTATGTCGTTTGATAGAATGGCAATGTCATCACCGAATGCTAGACAGTCAACCACAATCCCCTTCGATTTTGTTCCCATTCTCATAGCTTCTTCTCAGCTTCTAATAATTATGTTCGCTAGGTCCTAATAATCTTTTCAAGAACACAGTTGAAAAACATTGAAGAGAGCCCGTCACCTTGTTTGACTCCCGTTTTGACTTCAAAAGAGTCCGATGGACATCCTAGGAACTCTACTTTGGATTTTGTTTCAGATAGGGTGGCTCTAATTAGTGCCAGCAGTTTCAGATCAACCCCAAATTCGTTGAGGATGTTCAGCAGGACGCCGCGGTCTATTTAATCATAGGCCTTCTTAAAATCCACAAAGACCGACACGTACGGTTTGGACCTGATATTGAAATATCTTATGATCGTTTTGAGGTTGTGGATCTGTTCGGCAGTTGAACGACCCTTTCTAAACCCCTTTAGTATTCACCTATTTCATGCTCTACTCCAGCTTATAATCTCTCCAGGATAGTAAGTGAGAATTTTGTATGTTACCTGTAAGGGTATGGGGGTGGCTCAGATAGCTAAGCACTTGGCTCTTGTGCCAGACAGCTGGGGTTCGAATCCCACACAGAACAAAAGCAGCTAAAATTAAAAACTAATGGCTGCAACCCATCACACTCAATTCCCCAAACCGGCTTTGGCAACCGTGGGGTCTCAACTTCGTAACACCTTCTCTGGAAATTTGTCGTTCGGATTCGACGTTAAACTATAGGTCCCCCATATTCAAATATTTGTGCTGAGGTTGAATATGCGTCAGAGAAGAGGCCGGCGTCCTAGGACTGGGGACATAAAAGGCTGATCACGCCGACCTGTAAGAGGGATATTTCTCTATAGTTGTTAACGTTTTTCAGGCTGCCTTTCTTGTGTAATGGATGGATCAAGGCTGTTTTCCAATCTACTGGTAGCATTTGTTCTGTCCAAATTTGTTCTATTTGCTTCTGCAAGATTTCAGCTGCTTCTTCAGGGGCATATTTCCAAAGTTCTGCAACTACAAAGTCTTCTCCTGGTGCCTTTGATTTTGAGTCGGGCAATGGAACGTTTGATTTCATCATCTGTGACTGGGTTCCTCGGTCTTGATGGTATTTTTGGGTTGATCGCAATTTAGTAGGTTCTTAAAGTAGTCAGCTAGAATGTTACAGTTTTCTTGATTTGAGGTATCCGATCGTAAAATATCCATTACGAAATTTACAAATCGTATTTGGGATTCAAGAAACAAATCCCATCCTTTATGATCCATACCTTTTTTTTTTCTTTTCCTTTTTTTTTCAGAGGGGGAGTTAAAATGCATTATTGTAGACACATCTCTGTTTGTGTGAGGTCCAAGTTCTTAGTGGTCAGAATACCCACTAAAATCCTTCCGTCTGGCTCCACTCGGTATCTTTTAACACATGCTTCAAGTGGGTCCTCCCTCATCCTGCGCCTAAGTTCCTCCTTTGCTTACGTCTTCTTCCCTTAATTTCAGAAAACGCCGTTGAGTTGTTGCAACTTACTGCTGCTGTCCGGCTATTGCCTGATGTTTAGGTTGCACGAAGTTTCTCAAATTTCTGTCTTCATATCTCGTCCTTCTATTTTCAGGTGATAATGTCGTATATACCTTTGTTGATGCTGTTCCAATTGCTTTCCGATTTTAACATGAACTCTATTATGATCCATACATGGAAGGATTTATCATCATTGTAAATAAAATTAAAATTTATGTGAAAAAACTTTATATTTAAAAATTTGAGTGTGATGTTCTCGCATAAAATAATGTCTACAATTTAATTGTAGTGTGGTGTCACTATAATTGTAGTATATCACGCGATTTTCAGAAGAATTATGTATTCATTCATAAAACGAACAAATGAGACGATGAAGATAAAGGTGTGTAATAGGAGTTATAATAATAAATATTGCAACAAATGTTTATTGAGAGGCAAAAATATACAATATCAAACCAATATATATGATATCCTATTTCAAAATTTTTAGAATTTATTGCCCTTTAAGGCCAATAGGTACTTTTAAATGGGTACAGATACCCGTCCCGATGATAGACGGCAGTCTGCGAAACGGGTACCAATACCCGCGCCCGCTCATAATGTATTAAGTAGTGAAAACTGGAACAGCCTTGATACAAGTAAAGAAGACAGAACAAGACTGGACAGAACCATAAAGACTAGCTAAGTATAAGCAAGATTGTAGAAGATTAGGCAACTGTAGACAAGACTAGACAGGATTAACCCTTTCACCACTGAATATGTTTTTAATAAATTTTCGTTTCAAATATACATTTTGTATTTAAATAGTATCTATAATGAATAGTATATTACGTAACGAGTGTTGTAAGAAGCATATTACGTACCAGCTGAACAGTTACGCACGACTCGCGTGGCGCTGAGCACGTAAGTGCCTTACAACTCGAGTTATGTACTATACTTTATCTACGAGCACACTAATTTGTTTTTGTTTAATAAGAAAAATATGTTTGATATAACAAATTTATTTCTTATTACGTCCATTATTTAACATTATAATGAACAAACAGTTGTATTTTCATATATGACTGTTACTGGACATTATTTAACTTGATAGAAATGAAAAGAAATACATTCTTAATGGTTACATACCTTATTATTTAGTACTTATTTGGATTAAACTGAAATAAGAGTGCTCATAGATATAGGCAACCCAATGTACGCAATGTCAATTTCCGTTAGTTTGAATTGTGGCACGGGGGGCGCTGAACGTTTGAGCACGTAGTAGCAGCTCTCAACGAATCGTAAACCAAACGCACGTGTGTGTTATCAATCATAACTTATCATTAATCGCGGACTGTTACATACGTGCGTGTTATGATGTATTTACATAGTAAACGAACTGTACAATAATGGTAATGCCCATTATTGTACAGTTCGTTTACTATGTAAATACATCATAACACGCACGTATGTAACAGTCAATAAAGACTGTAAAGATATTTGCAATAAATTCTTTGAAAATATTTAAGTTATCCTATAAATGTCCTGGGACAATATGTCCCAGATATAATATGATTTTCTTATTTTTATGATATAACAAAAAACAGTTTTAACATAGTGGAATATTGCAAGCAACACAAACTGTTTTTGTTCTTGTTTCTTGGATATTTTTGGAACGTCGCTGACATCTTCTTCGAGAAGGACCTTCCGTTGGTATATACTATTGGGATTTTATGCCCCTTTCAAATTTACCATTGGGACATATATGTCCCGCAAGTCTTTTCTTTTGGAAAAAATATTGCTAGGTTGTAAATAATTCAACCTAGCAATTTCAATATTTTGCTTATCTGATCGTCAGGGACGAGCCAGGAATGAGCAACCCGCGGCCCGCGGGCCACTTGCGGCCCGTTAAACACACTTTTGCGGCCCGCCAAGCATTTCTAAAATTTAATTTATTTTATCGACTTTCTCCCATCAATATATTGTTATAAAAATAATTATAATAAAATGGTAGTACATACTAAACCGAAACAATTTTTTGTGACTAGTTACTCATTTGTCGGCGACTTGTTTAAACATGCAATACGAACGCGCTGTGTCTGTGCGATTTTTTGTGACGAAATACTCACTTGTCGGCGACTTGTTCAAACATGCAATACGAACGCGCCGCGTCTGCGCTTCTTTGCGTTTGCTCTGTCACACAATCAGACAGACTGGTAAGCTGTTAACTAGCAATTTTAGCACTTATAGTGTTTCTTGAATGGCGTGAGTGCAATATTATTGCCAAAAAGGTAATATTAGAGTTTTTTTATTCAATTAAGTTTTCCTACAAATTTTTTTAACTTTCAAATTTTTAATTCATAATATGCATGTCGGAAAATCAAACAAAATAACGGAAGGTTGCGGATGAGCACAGGCAATTCCAAGAAAAGTGGAAATTTGATTATTTTTCACTTTCGTCAAAGATAAAGCTGTATGCTTAATATGTTCAGAGACTGTGTCGACATTAAAAGAATATAACCTAAAAAGCCATTACGATACAAAACATGAACAACGATATAAAAACTTAACAGGAAAACTTAACTCCGCATAGATAAGTTTAATCAAATGGAGAAAAATTTGGGAAAACAACAGGCTATTTTTAGAAATCAAGCTATTTTATCAAATTCGGCAGTAAAGGCTAGTTTTGTTGTCAGTCAAATACTGGCAAAAAAATGAAACCCTTTGCGGATGGAGAGATGATAAAAGAATGTCTGACTGCTGTTGCAGAAATAGCATTTCCTGATAAAATAAATATTATTTCAAACATTAGTTTATCAAGATTCACCATTGCAAGAAGAATTCAAGACTTGTCCGAGAACATAGCAACAACGCTTCGTGAACGTATTGCAAAATTCGAATACTGTTCTTTGGCACTTGATGAGAGTTGCGACATTAGCGATACAGCACAACTGGCTATATTTTTACGTGGTATTGACACCAAATTTAATATTACCGAAGAATTGTGTTCACTGATTCCAATGAAAGGGACTACAACCGGCAAAGACCTGTACGATGAACTTAAGTCTGTGTTGGAAAAGTTTTCAATTTTATTAGAAAAGATTATTGGTATATCGACAGATGGAGCACGAGCAATGTCAAGCATAGAGGTAGGAGTATCGGGAAGGCTATTTCAAGACATTAAGAAGGCCACAGGAAGTGAAATATTCGTTAACCATTGCATAATTCACCAGGAAAATTTGTGTGCGAAAAGATTGAGTTTGCCACATGTCACAGTACCAATAATTAATGCAATCAATTTTATAAAGTCGCGCGCGTTAAATCACCGTGAATTTAAAGAATTCCTGAAAGAATTAGAAACTGAATATGGCGACGTGGTTTTTAAAACCGAAGTACGTTGGCTTAGTAGAGGTGCAATGTTAAAAAGAGTATACAACTTAAAAAGCGAAATACAATTGTTCTTGGATATGAAGAAATATGCCTTTCCTCATTTTGGTAATAAAGAATGGATGTGCGATTTTGGGTTTCTTATCGACATGACTCAGCATTTCAATGATCTTAATGTGGAACTTCAAGGCAAAGGACAGTTTATTCACAATTTGTATGATAAAATTCAGGGCTTTGAGCGCAAATTAAAATTGTGGAAACAGCATCTTTTGCAGAATAAGGTGTCTCACTTTCCACATTTAGAAAAAGAAAACGTTACTACATCTCAAAAATACGCAGAATATATAGATATTTTAATCAACGAATTTCAATTACGATTCAAAATGTTTAAAGCTGAGAAGACAGCGGTTTCAATGAAAATGTTTTCCTCGCCATTTAATATCGATGTGGATACAGTACTCGAAGACTTTCAAATGGAAGTAATTGACCTGCAGAATAATACCGATTTAAAAATTATACTTTTCTCAGTAAGCATCGAAAATTTTTATAAATCTTATGTTAGCCCTGAAAAATTTCCGCTTTTGACTAAAAATGCAAAGCAAATGATATCTCTGTTCGGAAGTACGTATGTTTGCGAACAATTATTTTCAACCATGAAATTAATAAAAAATGACTACCGATCAAGACTAAACGATGCCCGATTAGAAAGCTGCGTACGTGTAGCTACCTCTTCAATTCCGGCTGATATTGATCAGCTTGTATCAAAAAAACAATGCCAAATTTCGCATTAAAAATTTCAAGTAAATTCGTTTTTGTTCTGTTTTTGTTCTTTTCTTGTTTGTTTTAATTTTGTATTAAAATTTGTATATGAAATCTTTACTTTTTTTTAAATTTATGTTTTTTTATTCTAATGCTTATTATAAATAAAGTTTTGTAAAATATTAATAAGTGTTACTTTATGTGCGGCCCGCCAAAAATTTTTAAAATTTAAATTGGCCCGTTTATTATAAAGGTTGCTCCCCTGCTCTACGCATCTTTGGCTATTCGTTGACAAAATATACTTGTAATTTCTTTTATTTTTCACGGCTATTATATATGGATACATATGCACATTCACAATATCTGTGTATACTACACATTTGGCGGGGATTTGTTAACCTATATTTTATTTATATGGCCAGATTACTGGATGACTCATATTAACCCATTCGGACCCACGGGTTTTTTTAATTATTTTTTTTGTAAATTTAGTAAAACATGTTTAAAACTAAGTATTAACTAGCCGGCGCGAGTGGCGTAGTGGTGACGCTCGTGGCCTCATGTTAGAGCGCTAACTGACGAGTATAGAGGCCCGAGTTCTATTCCCAGCGTCCGGCCGCATTTGTTCCAGAAAGACAAATGTGAAAAATGGCAATTAGCGCAATTTAATATAACAACAGGTTTTCTGGGCCTAAGTGAATGTGATGGAATACAATAGGCTACCAATAGGCCGCAGTGTTCGAAGGGTCGGCAAACCCGGTAATCACATCGAACCAAACTTTAAAAAAAAAGTATTAACTAATGTTAGATTGTAATTTTTAATGAAATTGAGTACACATTGAAAAAAAAGGGCCGCCTCGCATGGGGACAATGGACACATTCAGGAGTAAGTGAAGAAAAAAAAAGGTGTTTATTATGGTATTTTATTAATAAAAAATTTACAATTATGAATGGAATTGAACAAAACAATCTCTCTCTAAACATAAACTGACATTACATTTCATACATTGCCAGCGCACTTTCATTTTGCAAATTTTACCCCGCTGTGGTTGGGAATTTTTTGTTTGGGAAATGACCTCCTTCGCTTGCTCTAATGCTTTTAGGCACTGACCCTGAGGGCCTATTTTTACTCGACTTATCGAAACACCTTAAGTAGTACCTTGTAACTTCTCGGAAGTAGGGAAAGATGATATGTTCTGGAGCCTCCTCACCCATAAGGATTTACATGTACTCCCCCGCCTTATGGGAAATTACATGTAAAATCTAAGCTCCCCCGCCTTATGGGAAATTACATGTAAAATTTAGCCTACCCCTCAGTATGAGGAATCCTATACAAAATAGTTCTGAACTTGGCCGAGCGTGTATCTGTAGATGGCGCCAGCGCTAGGGACTGGGGGAACCGTAGGGAAAGAGGAATTTAGGCCGGACAAGGGCGGGCAATACCGAACACGAATAGACTAATCGGGAAAATTCAAAATGAGGGGTGGACATATTTACAGATAGGGGTTCAATTGAGATTATGGGGTTTAGATTGACAAGACTAGACAGATAAGACTAGATAAGACTAGACAGACAAGATGGGACTGGACAGATAAGACTAGACAGACAAGACTAGACAGGACTAAACGGTAAGACTAGACATACAAGCCAGACAAGACTAGACAGATAAGAGTAAACAAGACTAGACAAGACTAGACTGACAAGACTAGACTGATAAGACTAGACAAGACTAGACACACAAGACTAGACAAGCGGAGAAAATTGCGGGCGGGTAGCGGGGAATGGTGTGTGCATGCATAATTGGTTGCAAACATATTACGGGTTGATTCAATTGAGATTATAGGATTTGGGACAAGAACATATAAGACTAGATCACATCCTGCGATATTTATCTGAATAATTTCCTATGTGTAAGCGAAATTTCTTAAACTTGTCTATGAACTCGATCGTATTAATTATTTTAAATAAAAAAAATATTTCTGCTATTAGGTTTCATTTTGAGTGTGTCATGGTATTGTTTCTTTCTTAAGTTTACGTAATCAGTTTAGTATTTGAACTTGAAGATTTAAAATGTGTATCAAGAAAATAACATTATTTTAACAACTACGACATTGAATGTTTATGTAACCGCACGCTTAGGACCGGGCGCTTGATAAATAAACAATCGTGTCCAGTTTAAAAATTACAACCGCTGCATTTAAATACAACTACCGCAGTAAGAAACGCGGTCTAATTAATTTAATATTTGATCTTGTAAATGCATGCGAGTATGACATATTTAAATCGTAAGATAGGAAACGCTATCAGTTTCATGTTTCATTTTATCTGGATGCTAGTTTGAACTTATTCGATGTATTCTGAGAAATTTGGAAGAATCATACATGCATAGAATCGTGGGAAGGTTAAAACCGTTGTTGAAAACCAGCAGTTGAGTCAGCAACCAGCAGTGAAAGTCAGCATTTTCCTGTTTCAACCTGTCTGGATGAGTCATTGAACACGTGATACATTGGCTTATTGAGTCTACATACTGAATATTCACCCTAAACCTCCAAGAAGATAAAGTTGGAGCCGTAGACAGTCAACAATACCCAACAAGGTTAAAGTTTGCGGGAGATCCTTCGATTACAGAAACACCTTCAAGTAACAGTGAAGCTGGTCCAGCAGAACATCATCCAAGCTTGTGTCAGCTATAGAATTGATGGTTTATTAGTAAATTGAACAGCCGTTGTACGAGAAGCCCCATTCTAGCCATCCACTTTCCGTCCACTGTCCATCCACTTTCCGTCCACCGTCCACTTTTTCCGTCCACCGTCCACTTTCCGTCCAATTTAATCTGTTTAAGCTTTTAAACAGATTTTAATCAGATTTTAAACAGCTTTTTAATCAGCTTTTAAACAACTTTTTATTCAGCTTTTAAACAGCTTTTTAATCAGCTTTCAAACAGCTTTTTAATCAGCTTTTGAATCAGCTTTTTAATCAGCTTTTAAACAGCTTTCCATCAGGTTTAAACAGCTTCTTCTCTTCAGCTTTAATCTCATTGGATTAGGTTAGGTTAGCATTAGGTTAGGTTACGGGGTGTTAGGAATGAAGCGCGCATCATGCCTAACACCCCGTAACCTAACCTAATGCTAACCTAACCTAAAAGCTGATTGTGAAAGCTGATGATGATTTAGGTTAGGTTAGCATTAGGTTAGGTTACGGGGTGTTAGGAATGAAGCGCGCATCATTCCTAACACCCCGTAACCTAACCTAATGCTAACCTAACCTAATCCAATGAGATTAAAGCTGAAGAGAAGAAGCTGTTTAAAGCTGATGGAAAGCTGTTTAAAAGCTGATTAAAAAGCTGATTCAAAAGCTGTTTCAAATCTGATTAAAATCTGTTTAAAAAGCCGATTAAAAAGTTGTTTAAAAGCTGTTTAAAAAGCTGATTAAAAAGCTGTTTAAAATCTGATTAAAATCTGTTTAAAAGCTGATTAAATTGGACGGAAAGTGGACGGTGGACGGAAAAAGTGGACGGTGGACGCAAAGTGGATCGACAGTGGACGGAAAGTGGATGGCTAGAATGGGGCTTCTCGTACAACGGCTGTTCAATTTACTAATAAAGCTATCTACATCAATCCTTGAACCATCAATTCTATAGCTGACACAAGCTTGGATGAGGTTCTGCTGGACCAGCTTCACTGTTACTTGAAGGTGTTTCTGTAATCGAAGGATCTCCCGCAAACTTTAACCTTGTTGGGTATTGTTGACTGTCTACGGCTCCAACTTTATCTTCTTGGAGGTTTAGGGTGAATATTCAGTATGTAGACTCAATAAGCCAATGTATCACGTGTTCAATGACTCATCCAGACAGGTTGAAACAGGAAAATGCTGACTCTCACTGCTGGTTGCTGACTCAACTGCTGGTTTTCAACAACGGTTTTAACCTTCCCACGATTCTATGCATGTATGATTCTTCCAAATTTCTCAGAATACATCGAATAAGTTCAAACTAGCATCCAGATAAAATGAAACATGAAACTGATAGCGTTTCCTATCTTACGATTTAAATATGTCATACTCGCATGCATTTACAAGATCAAATACTAAATTAATTAGACCGCGTTTCTTACTGCGGTAGTTGTATTTAAATGCAGCGTTTATAATTTTTAAACTGGACACGATTGTTTATTTATCAAGCGCCCGGTCCTAAGCGTGCGGTTACATAAACATTCACTGTCGTAGTTGTTAAAATAATGTTATTTTCTTGATACACATTTTAAATCTTCAAGTTCAAATACTAAACTGATTACGTAAACTTAAGAAAGAAACAATACCATGACACACTCAAAATGAAAGCAAATAGCAGAAATATTTTTTTTTATTTAAAATAATTAATACGATTGAGTTCATAGACAAGTTTAAGAAATTTCGCTTACACATAGGAAATTATTCAGATAAATATCGCAGGATGTGATCTAGTCTTATATGTTCTTGTCCCAAATCCTATAATCTCAATTGAATCAACCCGTAATATGTTTGCAACCAATTATGCATGCACACACGATTCCCCGCTACCCGCCCGCAATTTTCTCCGCTTGTCTAGTCTTGTGTGTCTAGTCTTGTCTAGTCTTGTCAGTCTAGTCTTGTCAGTCTAGTCTTGTCAGTCTAGTCTTGTCTAGTCTTGTTTACTCTTATCTGTCTAGTCTTGTCTGGCTTGTATGTCTAGTCTTACCGTTTAGTCCTGTCTAGTCTTGTCTGTCTAGTCTTATCTGTCCAGTCCCATCTTGTCTGTCTAGTCTTATCTAGTCTTATCTGTCTAGTCTTGTCAATCTAAACCCAATAATCTCAATTGAACCCCTATCTGTAAATATGTCCACCCCTCATTTTGAATTTTCCCGATTAGTCTATTCGTGTTCGGTATTGCCCGCCCTTGTCCGGCCTAAATTCCTCTTTCCCTCCGGTTCCCCCAGTCCCTAGCGCTGGCGCCATCTACAGATACTGGTTCGGCCACGTTCAGAACTATTTTGTATAGGATTCCTCATACGGAGCGGTAGGCTAAATTTTACATGTAATTTCCCATAAGGCGGGGGAGCTTAGATTTTACATGTAATTTCCCATAAGGCGGGGGAGCTTAGATTTTACATGTAATTTCCCATAAGGCGGGGGAGTACATGTAAATCCTTATGGGTGAGGAGGCTCCAGAACATATCATCTTTCCCTACTGTCGGATAAATCCCAGTAAGTCGATACTTTCTTGATTCGAAATTCTATGCAAATGCCATGCATTTACCATTGTAACATTGAACATGTGGGTAAAGAGTGGCCACCACCACTTCTTTCCAAAGATAGAAATTCTATAGTTATTAACAGCTTGATCACGCAGATCGACACCTCCCATTCCAGCATTATAACTTGAAAATAATTTTGGCTGAGGAACATCAACCTTCCTCCTTTTCAGCAGATGACCAACGTTTGACACTTTGAAGTGGAAATACTTTATCGTAGTTGCTGGCCATAGTGACTACGCTATTGTCCTTCCATCTAACAAATAAAATTTTATCTTTCGTGTCATATCTATATTCATATTCACCATGTTGTTTTTTTTTCATTGTTCCTATATCGGAAACGGGGCATTTCTTTGTTCTGTTATCTCCCACTGTTCCAGTTGCTCGAAAGCCTTTTACACGTAGTTCAACCATTAGATCGAGACCAGTGAAAAAATTGTCGAAAAAAACAATATGGCCTGGGTACTACTTTTAACAAATCTAAGACTACGGTAGATCCTAAAGGCAATTTATTTTCCTTCATTGGTTTGCTTTTGCACCGCAGTATGTATCAAATGCGAAACAATACCCAGTTGAACTGCAAATCTTCCAATTTTTGTATCCAAATCGGACAGGCTTTTTTATTAAAAATTGTTTCGAGCTGTGATGACCAAAATATTTGACCATAGCTTCGTCAATAGACAATTTTTCCAAAAATATTCCCCATTGCTGGAAGTTTTTATTAGGTAATTTCATAAGTGGACGAAGTTTGGCCATTTTATCATCTTTATCTAGGGCAGTGTTATCTGCAAAATGTAAATTTCTTTTTATTTCGAAGTACCTGTTTTTGGAAATCGCATTGTAAACTTTAGCGGTGTTTAAATCTTCGTCGAGACTCCAATAGAGTCTTTCTCTTGGTAATTTGTGGTATCCAATGTACAGTACTTTAAATAAGGCGGTAAAGAACGTCATAAACATATCTGATCGTGTAATTATAGTGCAAATAGAAACAAGACCAATAGCGTGCAATATAATTCAAGTATATGCACCCACAGGAGATGCACCAGATGATGTTACCGAGTTGTTCTACAACGATCTAAAAAGGGCAACTGATACAGTTAAACCGCATGAAATAAACATAATTATGGGTGATTTTAATGCCAAGGTGGGAAAGGGAAGACGAGAACGTATTGTAGGCGATTACGGACTGGGAAACCCAAACAACCGTGGAAACAGACTGGTTCAATTCTGCTTGGATGAAAACTACGTCATCGCAAACACATTTTTCAAACATCATCCAAGGCGCCTGTATACGTGGACGTCTAATGCAGACAGATGTGTAAGAAATCAAATAGATTTTATCATGATTAATAGTAGATTCAGAAATGTAATAAAAAACGCCAAAACATATACCGGTGCCGATGTACATACAGATCATAACCTACTAACGGCATCTATAAATCTAACACTGATAAAATGTGTTAGAAAAGTGTGCAAAAAGTACTCCGTATAGACACACAAAGGCTAAAAGATCAGATCATACGCTCAAAGGTTAGGAATGAAATAAACGAGAAACTAACAACATGGAGTAATACAACAGAAAATGCAGACATAGAACACACGTGGAAACAGCTGAAAACCACAGTAATAGAAGTAGGAGAAAGGTATCTAAGACCAAGCGAAAGGCCGAGAAAACAAGCATGGATGACCGAAGAGATACTATTACTAATGGATTCCAGAAGAGCATACAAAAACAAATGCGCACTAAGATATAAAGAAACCCAACGAGAAATCAGATCGAAAATAAGATCAGCAAAAGAGGTGTGGTTGTCTGCGCAATGCGCTGAAATTGAAGCTCTTGAAATAAAGCATGACTCCTTTAACTTGCACAAAAAAGTGAAGCAGGTCGCTGGTAACCACAAGCCTATAAGATCCCAAATGCTAATGGATGAGCAAAACACTATATTAACATCAACAGAGGATAAAATAAAAGAGTGGAATAGATACATAAAGACTCTTTTTAAAGACAACAGACATGAACCCTATAATATCGAACTACTCGGAAATGACGGAAGTGACATAACAAGATCAGAAGTCGAACATGTTATTGCGAGAATAAAGAATGGGAAGGCACCTGACCCAGATGAAATACACGCAGAAATTTTTAAGATCCTTAAAGATGATAGTTCTCTCTCAATAATAGTAGACCTATTTAATAATATATATAGAACAGGTGAAATACCAAGAGATTGGTTAAAATCAACTTTCATCACCTTAGCAAAGAAATCAAATGCGAAACAATGTAAAGATTATAGGACCATCAGTCTCATGAGTCAAGTATTGAAACTATTTCTGAAGATCATCCATAATCGTATTTAGCGCAAATGTGAAGAGTCGATCAGCGAGTCCCAGTTTGGCTTTCGGAATGGGTTCGGCACAAGGGAGGCACTTTTCAGTGTACAAGTTCTGGTACAACGATGCCTTGATGTTAATGTGGATGTTTTTGCCTGCTTCTTAGACTATGAAAAAGCATTTGACACCGTAAACCATAATAAAGTAGTAGATATACTTAAAGAACTAGGATTAGACGGGCAAGATATCCGCATTATAGCCAACCTGTATTGGAACTAAACAGCAGCGGTGTTAGTGAACAAAGAACTGTCAGAAGAGGTCATGATTCAAAGAGGGGTGCGACAAGGCTTGTTCTCTCGCCATTACTTTTTAACCTTTATGCAGAAAAAATATTTCGAGAAGCATTGGATGGCAAGAACATAGGAGTAATCGTAGGAGGCATAGTGATCAATAACCTGAGGTATGCCGACGACACCGTTCTATTGGCTACGAACATAGAAGACCTACAAGAACTAATGACAACCGTTACAGAGCACAGCTTGTCCATGGGTCTTAAACTCAACGTTAATAAGACAAAATGGCTCGTCGTAAATAAAACCAGCGTAAATAACCAGCTGAATCTAAGAGTTGGAAATGAGGTGGTGGAACGCGTCAACTCCTATAAGTACCTTGGCTGTAACGTAAACGACAAATGGGACATGACATCGGAAATTAGAAGCCGCATCGAACAGGCAAGAGGAGCTTTCACCAAAATGAAGAAAGTGCTGAACAACAGGCACAAGATCCCTATTTCGAAAAGCTGCAGATAAAATTCAAATAATGAAATTGGTCGTCAACGCCCTTGGAGGGCATGACACATGAAGAAGAAGACTGTAAAGTAGCACTCCCAAAAATATGTTGATATCTTCTCTAGTTACACTGAATGAATGACTATTCTTTTGTCCGGCATATAGAACCGATTGGTCGACAATGTGATCGATAACAGTATCATCTAGCAACTTTTCAAATATTTCAACTGGTGTTGAATTTTTCAGCGTATTTGCTATATCGCCAATTTTTTCAGGAGTGAATGTACTGCAGATGGCTATTCACTTGGGTTAAATAGAAAGATGTGATCTTAAAAGCATTATAATTTGTGTGGTTCTCGTTTAGTGCCATGAAAGTGGACTGAGGGCTAGTGAATAGCATACAAATATTATAGAGCTACGGAAAGGTTGAATATATTTATATATTCAAGCTATATTCCGCTTTAATAAGTTGGTAAATAGAAAAAGAAAACTTATCTCACTTTGAAAGCTGTCAATATATATTGCTTATATGACCAAAATTTAGAAATTTAAAATAGAAATTCAGAAAGGTCCAGATTAACCGAACAGCATATATGAACAAATTTAAAAATTGCAACAGCTCAATAAAATGTAAAATATTTTTAGATTAGTTAAAAAAAAACATTGAGTGTAATAAATACATAATATAATCATTCAAACAATCGTATTTTATTAATGTTTTTAACAGTAAAAACATGCGCCCCTACTTAGTACAAAATAGAAAATGTGGCCCGCAATATCATATGAGTTTGATATGCCTGCTCTATAGGGTTCAAGTACAAGTAATTCATCTGCGTATTCTATGACATGTCTTAACCTGCTTTTTTATTACCTGCTAATTATTATTAGTTTTATTTCTTATTTCTTCTGCGGAAAATGTACGAATTATTATCGTACGTTATTGAAAAAACTTAAACAGAGCTTAAAACAAATGTTTAGTTAATTTTTTGCATTCAAAAATGTTTTTATTTCAGCGACGATCGTTAACCCCTTGACATACAAAGACGTCATGTATAATCATGTCATGTATACGTCATTTATACGTCATGTATAAGACGTCATGTTTATCTCTAAGACGTATCTCTATCATAAGATCACATGTATATGGACACGTCAACGCGCATTTTATGCGTATGTCAAGGGGTTAAAAATCTACAACTAAAATATGTTTATGTCGATGGGTCTTCTCAATAATCTCGAGTAATTGAGAAGACTCATCGGTATCGACAACGAAATTTAAAAAAAAAATCATTTTCGTCAATGTTATTATACAAAATGTAAAATATTTATTTCAATTCGATTTTTAAATGAGTCTGAATGTGTGAAGCCGGGTTATTAAACTAATCCAACATAAAAACATTAATTGTCATAATCTGTAAACCTCGACGACTAAACCAACATTTCCATTGATTAATAACCGATTTAATTATCTTTTTCTTTGTTTCAGGTGAGTTTCAATACCAGTGCAAATCCCGCAAATTCTCACAGGAAATTTATTCGCATTGTTTTGTGAAACGGTTTGAAAAATTCGGTACTTACGTATTAACGCCACCACCGCTACATTTTTAAATGCCGCCAATCTATACCTAAAATTATTATGATAAATCATAAAATAAAACATTTTAATTCATGAATTGGTAAAACCATACAACATTATAGATAATCAGATAAACTTAATAAAGACGGAACAAAGCTTGAATATATAAATATACTCAACCTTTCCGGAACTCTATAATACTAATGAGTCTTTTTAGGACTACCAATAGTATTATAGAGTTCCGGAAAGGTTGAGTATATTTATATATTCAAGCTTTGTTCCGTCCTTATTAAGTTTATCTGATTATCTATAATGTTGTATGGTTTTACCAATTCAAAATTTATCATTTATATCAATAACCTGCTAAGTTCATGTCTCTCACAAAATGTCAAAATTAAAAACATCTAACCCTAATCAACACATGGGTTTTCAAGTGAGTGATTTACAAAATATTGTTCATGGAAGCAAAGCTGTGCTGATGAGAGATAAATCTCGAAACGCGTCCACAGATGGCTATCCACTCAAGGTATCGGAAAGACATGATCTTAAAAATCAATGTTATTTTTATGGTTTTTGTTGAGTGCCACGAAGGTGGACTGAAAGCTATAGAATAACTGACAAATTTCATACGAGATTTGTTTTTGGTAGTCCAAAAAAGACTCATTAGTATTATAGAGTTCCGGAAAGGTTGAGTATATTTATATATTCAAGCTTTGTTCCGTCTTTATTAAGTTTATCATTTTAATTCAAATTAAAAGATTTTTAAAACTCAAAATACTATATTTTTTAAACCCGGTTAGATTAGATTGCCCGCCGCGACGCGGAAAGATAAATCAAGACAACATACGCGCGTCAGCGCGAACTGTCGATCCTATATATAGCGGTGGTGGCGTTAATACGTAAGTACCGTAAATTCTGTTGAAAATTCTAATTAATTTTAAAATGAGATGTCATGGTTTGAACCAAATTAATAATAGAATTGAAAGTAGGAGATTATCACGCGGTAAAATTTCTTCTATATCCTCCATAGCATCACTCCAAATTGGCGTATGATTTTTTATTTTCTTTGGAGTGTTTTCTTCCGTTCTATTTAGTATATCTCGAAGCATTGTAAGAGGAATATTATCTTCTTCGTCATCGCTGTGGTATACAAGTTCCACCTCACCTGGCATGTCTTTTGGAATGGAAGAAGAAAATAAATTATCGTCGTCAAAATCTTCTTCGTCAGTTTAAATATCCACTTCAGGCGAAATTAGTACTATATCCACTGGAGTATCATCGTCTTTAGAATTGATTGTTTCAATTGCTTGCCCTAACGTTTTATAACGTTGAACATAAAACGTGTTATGGGCTTGATTTCCATTGTAAAATAACTCTAAAAGTAAACAAAAATAATTAACTTTTTTTATATATAATATTATTGAATTGTACGGCAATGTGTCCATTGTCCCCACATGAGAACAATTTATTTTTAAGGGATTTTATTATGTTTTTAAATATAATTGATTTTTTTAACATCACAGAGTAATTTATTAATTACCACAGTAAATAAATATCACAAATATGTCACTAAAATCAAGTCACTTTTGGTATCCAAAGACACACGAAAACACGGTTGCAAATAGTGAAAAATTATTTTAAGTTATGTGAAAAAAGTCCTGCTGCTACTACCCTTTGCCGGAATTTTAATGTAATACAGAATAGCTAATCTATATAGAGCACTGTACTTCAATCAAATTTAAATATAAATGTGTTACATTTTTTTTGTTAACGTATCTGTAAAATGTCCTCAAATAGGGACAATAGGTACAAATGGGTAAAATGCGATTTCGGGACCTATTTGTCTTATAGTAGTTTATTCTTTGCTCTGGGATATATATGTCCCGACAGTGGTGAAGAGAGAGATAGACAAAACTAAAAAAAATCTAGACAAGAATAAAATGTGTAAGTCAATACTTCGTTATTTATATATTGCTGAGTTTGAAGATTTTGATATTAATAAATAATAACATTTGTATCTTTTCTTCAAAGATTAAAATTTATAGGAAATCATTGTAAGTATTTTGTAGTAGCTTATATTTTGGGTCATTTCACACTTTGCAAGCGATCAATTTATTGTTTTTTCTCTAGTAGCATCGGACCTCTAGGAAATCACTGTATACATATCGTCAACAAAGTTACCATCATTAGTATAACTAATCTTTAAAATATCATAATCATAATAACATAATCATAATCTTTAAAATAACATAATCTATAAAAAACATTTCTTAAAAACAACTACTTCACTGGCAAACACCACGACTGATAGGGTTATATAGAACCCAAAAACTTGCTTAATGTAATTCAATGTCAGTCGTGGTGTTTGCCAGTGAAGTAGTTGTTTTTAAGAAATATTTTTTATAGAAAGATTAGTTATAATAATGATATCAACTTTGTTGACGGTATGTATACAATGATTTGAATCATATAGAAAGATTGGTTATACTAATGATTCCAACTTTGTTGACGATATGTATACAATGATTTCCTAGAATTTATAATCTTTGAAGAAAAGGTACAAATGTTACTATTCAATACTTCGTTTTTATAATTGTTTTCTTTAAAATTAAAGCAATTTCACTATTTGCATTTACATTTAACTCCTAAACTTCTGTCAGTTTTGAATATAGGAATAGACCCGAGCGTATCCGAAAGATTAATAATTGGGATCGATGTAGGAGCGTTTAAATTTGGGCCAAGGCAAATTCTAAGCTCTATGCACTTGCATGATTACATTTCGACGAAAATACCACTTGGAAATTGCTCAAGCCGTGAATATTGCATTATCGAATGGCATTAACGAACGATAAATTTTAAGGCAAATAGAAATTTCAATAAACACATATATTCTAAACGTTTCTAAATAGATATTTACGTAAAATCCTAATTACTTTGAAGTTATAATAATTATTCAGGAATTAAAAAAAGAATTAAAAATTTCATCTATTTTGTATTAAGTTTGGATGAAGAAATTAACTGAAAACAAGAATTCTAATTTAAACTGGTTAAAGGTGGCTTGTATTTATAAACTGATTTCCATCAATTGCTTAATTTATAAAGCAGTTACTAAACAAATCGCTTATAAACTGAACTAAACTAGATATTTAATTAGACATTTCAAATCATCATTTATGATTATGATTATGAAATGATTCTGAAACTTTGTCTAAATTTTACGAAAGGTAATAATTAGTTATTTCCAATCAATTTTCGTCACGAAATTAAATTTAGCTTGTAGTAAATTACAAACGTCAATTTATCAAATAGTTTGTTAATAACTTTGATTATTTTATGTCGACATTTCGTTTTTATTGCGATTTTTAAAAGGCAGCAATTTGCAACTAATTGTTTATAGATTATAATTCTTTATCTTTGGAAATAAATGTGAAGGCTGAATGGATTAAAATTTTATGCAAAATGGGACAGAAAAGAATTTCGTTTATGTTTCTCCGCTATTTTATTTGTTTTCGTTGAGAAATTGCGAACATTGTTAAAGTTCATTTTGCAAATTGTTGAAGAAATTATTTAATGTCAAGGGCAAAATAGACAATAGATATTGAATTTTGTAGACATAGAAAGTGTATTTATAACATCATAGATTTTATTAATTAATATGTAGAGGATTGACCAATAACGATATAAAGAAAGTGATAAAAAATATATGTGCAAACATTTATTTTATTTAAACTTTGTTATAAATTTGCATGCATAAAAATCGGCCCACTGTAAACTTTTGACTTTAGCTGATCCCATAAATGTTCTATCGGATTTAGGTCTTGCCTACATGTTGGCCACTCCATACCCCGAAAACCGATTTCTGTAATGTAATCTTGCACGATTCATGCGGTGTGTGGCTTCGCATTGCCGTGCATAAAGATAGATTCTTCTCTAATATAGTCGAAGTAAGGTATCACATGAACTGCTAAAATCTCTTCGATGTACCTAGTACCCGTTAAACCTCCTCTCCAGTGACCAAGGGCGCCCCTAATGTTGATAGCATGGTCAGTTCGTGCTCACATAGAAACCCCAGATGATACAAGAACCACCTTAATAAGTAGTCCGTTCTTCAATGCAGCATTCTGATAATCGCTCTCTTGGTCTCCGGTACACTTTTCGTCTTCGGTCTCTAAGAGAAAACGTGCTGGAATTCTTCCTCCCGCTTTCATTTCCAAAGCATTCATCCTCTTTCACTCGTTGTGCTGGGCGCGCCGTTATTCGCTATGCCTCCCCTCACATTAGAGTTTACAATAAATTTATGCGTTGGCACGCATGACTCGTACGTAGTAATCCTTCGTCCCATCTCACGCTCATCCCTTACATCCTTCTCCTTTCTCTTCACGTCACCCAGGCGCTTACGGGCGATAATTGATAATTCATCTCCTCATGCCCACGGTTGACCCATTCATCGGAATCAGTAGCCTGGTCCAGGACTCCCTTTTCCGACCCCTAACATCGCTCTTTCCATACACGTATTTCCCTTGCACGCTTGCACGCTTTGGGTGGAACACCATCAGGACCCAGCGCTTTCCCTCCTTCATCCGGCCGACTGCACTCGGCCGGTATGGTAGCTCGCTCATGTACTAGAAACAGCTTCTTAACTTCCATAATTCGGCTCTCCCCCCGGAGAGTATTAACCCTTTGCGCAATTTTCTTTCTGATGATCTTATAGCCGTCACCCCAGATGTTAATATTCACCTCTTCGCAGAGCACTCTTCAGGATTCTTGCTTGGAGTTCGCGATGGCTCTGCGAACCACAGGTTATACCTCCTTCTGCACTCCTCACGCACTTCGTCATTTGGCCCGACAGCAGCCGTCCGGTCCCGGTGCCGGCATCAGATCCGACAGCCGGCAGACGGGCCGCGCTTGCGGACAGTCGTATGCGAACGAATCGCGGCGCCGCGCCTCGAGTGATACCGTCGAGCGTGTCGGCCAGAGAATCGACGCGTTCGCACGCGCCGAGGGCGCGCGCGGGCTCCACCGTCGACCGTAGATCGACGCCCGACGGATCGCGACGTCCTACAAGGGGATAAGTGCACGCGCCGGTGACAAGACGGCCGGGACGTCCGCGAACGGATGCTCGTCGAGAGCCTACCCGGCTCGCCCGCCAACCGGACGCGTTGAATATCGCCGTTCGAACTTTTCGGGTTTCGCAGGTTTACCCCTGAACGGTTTCATGTACTATTGAACTCTCTCTTCAAAGTCCTTTTCAACTTTCCCTCACGGTACTTTTTCGCTATCGGTCTCGTGGTCATTTTTAGCCTTAGATGGAGTGTACCACCTACTTAGGGCTGCACTCTAAAGCAACCCGACTCTAAGGAGAAGCTCGCCAACGACCGTGGACAGCCTTTACGAGCCTGGCACCCTCTATGGGTAAGTGGACCTGTTCAAGAAGGATTTGAATCCTTCTCCCAAACACCACATCTCCCGACGCCCGAAAGTGGAGCGCGGGATTCAGTGCTGGGCTACGGGTCCCAGCTACGCTCGCAGCTACTAAGGACATCCTATTTAGTTTTTTTTCCTCCGCTTACTAATATGCTTAAATTAGGCGGGTAGTCTCTCCTGACCTGAGGTCAAAAATTAAATTCGACAGAGATCCGACGCGAAGTAGCGCTCGCATGCCCTAACACACGGGTATGTCTGAGTTAAATTGCAGCAAAAAAGAAACACACATGCTACCGCCCGCTGCCGTGAAGCAGAAGGCATTGGTTAGCTCTCGACGCACGGGAGGCACGCGTTTAACGTTTCCGCTCTAGTACAGAGCCGTGTGGAACGAGCCCGACGTTTTCGGATCGCTGCCGACGTCGACGTCGCTAGTTCACACTAGGACACGACAACAACGAGTCCGGGACTACGAGTCGCGCGGACAGATGCACGGAAACGGGCCCCGCAGACGCCAGAGAGAGTCTACCCTCGCATGTGTGTTTCGTCCGTATCCTCGATAGACGACGACACTAACGAACGTTAGAGAACGTCGGCCGCCGACGAAATCAACGAGGAATCCGTGACTTAAGCAGACGCGGACGTCAGACGCCCGCGAACCCCCAGCTTAAGCCCCGACGTCGATCCGATCGGACGCTCCGAGGAGCGACTTTTCGGAAAGACCGGACAGTCTTAGGACGAAAACGACCCTCAGATACAGGAGTGGCCCAGGAGAAGTATCCGCGAGCCGCAATGTGCGTTCAAAATGTCGATGCTTATGTGTCCTGCAGTTCACAATATGACGCGCAATTAGCTGCGTTCTTCATCGACATACGAGCCAAGTAATCCACCGTTCAGGGAAATCAAGATTGTGTGCTTCGCACGAAGTGTGCATGTACTTGGTGAGAAAGAAAGAAACGCGAGCTAGGAGAACGCGCTCGCTAGGGGCTCTCGCCCCTGCGCGCTCAAGCGCTCGCTTAAATTCGCTCACTTGGTTTTTGCCGAAAAACACGCACGCACACAATTCGATCAACGGCGACGACCGCAACAACAACATCGCCAGCAATTGGCGAGTTGCCTGCGCACGACGAGCGCCGAAGAAAGAAACAACGCGAGCTGGGAGAACGAGCGCGCAAGACTATCGCCTCTGCGCGCCGTCGTCACTTATTATTCGCCTATTATTCCTTACCATACATCTCTTTTCACGGAAACAGGTTTTACGCTTTTCAGCAACCTGCTCATTTCACCAGTAAATTGGCTACCTGCCTCTCACGCTCCTCTGATTTCTCTCAGTTACCGCATCTCGGGAAGAACTGCATCGCAGCTCCACAGTCCATTTTGGAGACCTGTACTTTCAGCCAAAAATATCCCTTGGAGATATAAATCCCTGCAAGTGATTAACATCTGCTTAACATAAAAGGTTTTAAGCGTGGGAAGCTCTTTCATATCGTTTCTCAATCTTTCTAGTAGACTCTTGTCCACTCTCCATCCATTCGTTTCAATTGCAACCGGTCCCTCTGAAACATCCTCTCCTACATTGAAGAGAATATCCTGGTGATCTCTCAAATTCTCTTTCTCTGACACCCTTTCACCCTGCATGCAATCCGTGAGGTGCAAAAAGTGATGTCTATGAAGGACATACTTTCGCCCCGCACGAAGGTTGGCACATTCCCACGGTGTGAATCACCAGGTCCTCCTTAGCCAGCCATTCTTCCCTCTTTCGTCTTCTATAGGGGATCTCCACCAAGCGGACTTGGCGTTGAAATCCCCCCCGAGAAAGTTTTGACCAGCTTTTCATACTTAGCTCATCCATAAACACTACAAACTGCTCTAACGTTATGTTATGCAAGATGTAGCACCCATACAGGACCCAGTTTTCACATTCAACCGACCCATATCCATTTCCACATCCACACTTAACCATAGGATTTTCCGATTGGAAAATCCTCAAAGCAACATTCTTACACTGGTCCACGTGCCAGCCTCCGTTACCAATAATCCGAAGATTTGGTTCAGAGACACTGGCCACATCCATTCTATAATCATGCACCGTCTTCCATACCAGCTCCATTGCAGCCGCACACCTATTTGAGTTCGACTGCAATACTAGCATATTCTGTATCTTTGGGACGTCCCTTTCATACTTCCGCTGCACAGTTTCCTGTGCGCAGGGCAGTCCATAGAGTCCACCCTGTGCCCATTCACTCCGCACACGAAGCACTTAGCCTTGGTGATTAGATTCTCTCCCTATCTGCCACGCTTTCACCCTACATGCAATCCATGAGGTGCTAAAAGTGATATCTACGAGATACATACTTTCGCCCCGCACGAAGGTTAGCACATTCCCACGGTTGTGAACCACCAGGTTCTCCTCAGCCAGCCATTTTTCATGAGCATTCTCCCTCTTTCATCTTCTCTAGGGGATCCCCCACCAAGCGGACTTGGCGTTGAAAACCGCCACCCCCCCGAACAATCTCTTTGGAACGGTTTTTCATGCTTGTCCTCCTATACAAGTTCGTCTGCAATACTAGCATATTCTTTTCTTTGGGACTACCCTTTCATACTTCCAGCGCACAGTTTCCTGTACACAGGGCAGTTCTTAGAGTCCGCCCAATGCCCACTCACTCCGCACACGAAGCACTTAGCCTCTTTGGCCGTGCACTCGTGTGCCTTGTGCCCCGTTTCATCACATCGCTAACATGCATTCTTTCTCTCTATTCCCTTGCATGCTGCCGCCATGTGCTCGAAGCCAAAGCATCTGAAGCACCTGATCGGCTTGTTATCCTCAGTCACTCAGTCACAACTTTTATACTTCCTTTCTCCAATACGGTTTGTGCCGATCTCATTGGAAAAATGATTACCGCCATTCTGGCCCCTCCGCGCACAGTGCGGAGAGATTTTAACCACACACTCCCTACATTCAGCCGCCTTCTGAATGGCTCATTTCTCCTCATCGGTGATGGTCAGCCCCATCAGCCTCATCCATGGCCCTAACAAGGACACTTCTGAGCCCCACCTCCGTCCTGACATCCCTTACAGCCTCAGTCACTAAGGCCACTCGCTCTGCCAGTCGCTTCTTTTCCCCATCATCATTTACTCTGACAATGAGGTCCCTAGGGTTTCCTCATGGCCCATTCATTTATGTCCTCCAAATCTACTTCCTTCTTAAGGACATCCACCATATGGGCGTAAGAAACACCCTCTGCCCACCTCACCAGTAAGGTTTCTGCCTTTATGGTGCTTGCGGCCCCTTCCACTTTGAGCTTTTGGTCCTCCGCATTCATCCAGCACAGGGTTTTCTCAACTCCTGTGCCATGTCACACGCATTCAGCCATCTTCCGTACCAGCCACATATTAAGATTATCAGCCACACTGATAGGAAACCTCTTTCTCTCATCCTTAATAAGGACAAAGACAAACAAACAAACAAAGATCTCTCATCCTTAATTAGGTCTCCAATGCCTTTTCTTCTGCGCCCTCGACTCTATTATCATCCAGCCGGGCGATGAAGTGGTACTTCCTCTCGGAGTCCAACGACTCATGGCCCTCCATACAGACAGTATTCTCGCTCTTGATGTAGGCCACGGAGCCTTTTTTTTTCGGGAGGAGGGGTAAAATACATTTACGTTCAGCCCCCAGTGCTCTAAATTGCTCTGAAGAGTGTGAGACTACTCGCCTTCGTGGCTAGACTACCCACTAAAAAACCCACTCCTCAATTCTACTCCTTGCTCCCCGGAGACCGTCAAGTATTACTTGGGGTGTAGGATTGTCAGAATGTTCTGTTTATTTATTTATATTATCCCTTTCGTCCTAGTCTCTGCTTTCCATAATCTCTCATATTGTATCCTCGATATCCTTCCAATTGTCAGGTGTTTCCAGCATTGGGTTGATGATGTTCTCCGGCGTTAGTGTTCTTCCGATTTTTGACGTAAGGTACCTTCTGTTTTTTTCCCATTTGTGACACCTGAAAATCGTGTGCTTCGCATCATCCTCCTCGTCGCAGAAGCGGCAGTTTGGCGAATCGATTATTTTAAATCTGTGTAAATACTTTTGGAAGTCCCCGTGTCCTGATATGGCTTGTGTTGTGTAGTGTGTGATTTCTCCATGCTTTCGCTCCGCTCATGTTTGGTCATCGGTATGAGACCTTTTGTCCATCTGGCTGTTTGCGGCTGGCTATCCCATCTTTCCTGTCATTTATTTATTATTTTCTCTCTTTCTTGTCCTCTGTTTTCAGATCCTGCGTACTATGTGTTGGTCCTTTCTCCAATTAGGAGGTCTATAGGTGGTGTTCCCGGTATGACTTGTAGCGCTTCGGTAGAAGCTGTCCTATATGCCTGTGCTATTTTGGTTAGTAGTTTGCATTGGACTCTTGTTATTATGTTTTTATATTTTTTAAATTTGATCGCATATTGCCAGATCGGTGCTCCGCATAGTAGTGTGGAATATACAATTGACGTCAGTACTTTACCTTTTCTCCTCCTTTGGTCCTCTTATGTTGGGCAGGATCATGTTTAGTCTTTTGACCGTACCTTCCGTTTTCTTGACAGTTTCAATAATATGTCTTGTCATTCTAAGGTCAGTGTCGAAGTATATCCCAAGATATTTTGTCGCAGGAATCGTCTTTATATCATTATTTCCCACTGTTATCGTCAAGTGCCGCACTTTCCCTCTTTCCACTATCATTACAGCCTCCGTTTTTTCTGGAGCCAGTTTCACTTTTTTTCATATCCATCCATTGTTGTATTTTCGTGATCGCCGTTTCCGTTGTTTGTCTAATTTTTTCGGCCGTCATACCGCTACCGGCCAATTCTATATCATCTGCGTATCCTATGATGATTACTTCTTTTGGCATTTCTATTTTAAGGACACCGTCGTAGTAAACAACGTGGGTCCCAGGACAGACCCTTGGGGAACTTCGCACGTTACTTCCATCTCACCACTTTCCCCTACCGGTAGTGTCCTTTCTTCCAGGTAGCTTTGAATCATTCTTATCAAGTATGGAGCTATTTTTCTTCTCTCTAATTCTGTTACTATTTTTCTTCACGGCGCAGAGTTAAAGGCGTTTTTGACGTCCAGAGTCACTAGCAGGCAGCATTTTCGTCTTTTATATGCTCCGCTGTTTACGCTTTCTGCAATGTCCTGCACTTTTTTCATCGCATCTATTGTGCTTCTTCCTTTTCTGAAACCGTATTGCAGATCTGCGAGTCCCCCTGTTTTTTCTATTTTTTCAGTTAGTCTTGCGTTTAACAACTGCTCGAGTAGCTTCCCCATTATGTTAAGAAGGCACAACGGCCTATAGGTAGTAGTTTATTTCCTTCTTTCTGCCTTTCTCGATTAGTACCAGCCGCGATTTTTTCCACTCCCTTGGTACCCCGCCTTTAACTAGGTGGTGGTTCATGACGTCTAGGCAGTACTCTATTTGCGTCTCGGCAAAGATTTTAGCGATTTCCGGTGTTATATTGTCCGGGCCTGGAGCTTTGTTCGTTTTTGTCCTTTGTACTGCTCTTTCCATTTCGTTTAGAGTGAAGACGGGGATCTCCTGTTCTTCTACCTACGGCTTATTCCAGATTACTTTTGGGTTTTTCGGAAATAGTTTTTGTGCTTCCGTCATTAGATCTTCGTCAGTATTGTGTATTCTTTGTGGCACCCTCAGTTTTTTCATGCTATTTTATAGGCATCTCCCCATATATCGTTGTTCAGTTCCTCTATTAGGTCCTTCCATGCTTTCTCTTTCTTGTATTGTTGTCCCAGTCTTTCCTTTTCTTCCGGCTTTGCTCTTTTAGTTTTGGTCGTCATTTCCCTTCGTTTTTTCACACATTCGCGTCTCTGTTCCGCTATTTCTCGGTTCCACCAATATACCTCTTTCCTTTGGTATTCTGAGCTTCTTCATTTCGAGAAGCACAAGTTGCACGCTTTAGTGATCATTTTCATAGCTTCGCCCGCGGTATTTATTATTTCTTTTTCTTTCTTTCTCTCTTCTAATATCGATCGCAGTTGTTTTGCCAGGTTTTCCATAGCTATCGCGTTGGTTCTCCAGCCTGCGCGTTTGTTTCGTTGCTTAATTTCCGTTTGTTTTATATTGCCTTCTGTGCTGAGCTCGTAGGTTATGTTGCGGTGGTCACACCCTCGCCGTTAGGCTTTCCGTGTATAAGGTAATGTCTATGTAAGAGCTGCTGTTCCTTCTGGCAAAGGTCGGTACATTACCGACATTGGCGGTATACAGTTTTTCCTGTTCCATCCACTCTGCTACCATTGCCCCTCTTAAGTCGTTATACGGTGATCCCCATGCCTGTGCTTTTGCATTTAGGTCTTCTGCTATTAGCACGTTCTTTGTTTTGTGATGCAGTACCCCATGTTTCCCAGCACTCCTTCTAGGTAGGTGTTGTCGCAGTTTGGCGAGACGTAACACGCGTATAAGCATACTTTGTCTAGTTCGATGAATAGGAAACCGTTTCCCTTTCCTTCTCGTCTTACTTTGATGTTCGTATTGAACACTTTTATTACTGCATCCATTCTTTTGTCAGTGAACCAGTTTCCTTTGCTCACAGTGTTTTTATTAGGTTCACGGAGCCTACATTCAAACCTTCAGCCACTCGCTTGGCCTGGGGGAGCTGGTCGAGCATCCCCCAGCCCAGCTGTCCACAGTTATCCCTTTTCTCTCCTGCAACCAACAGGAGTACATCCTGGTCCTTGGCCAGCGGAGAGCCCTTATCTATCTTCACGATGGTGAAGGCGCCCTCGGACCACCTCTCTCTCGCCAGGGACATGTACTCCTGCACATTCATGCCCGGCTTCAACGCACTGGTCACACTACATTCAGCCTCCGTTTGGGTGCTGACTTCCTTGCATGCCAAACTTACCGTTTGGACCTCGGTGTCATATAACACCTTTTCAATGGACGAAAACGGTGCTCTTTCAGTCGCAGGTGACGGAGTTGCGCGATAAGACCTTGGTTGTCTTTTTGACTCGCGCTGCTTCGTCTTTAATTTCCTTCTTCGTGCTACTGCCTCCAGCGATAGCCCTTTCCAGGTCCTCCACTTGTTTGGTAAGTGCTTCAATCGCTTCCACGATTGTAAAAGCGATCGAGCACTCCGTCTTCTTGTAGGCGTCCACGTCATCCGTAGAAAGATCTGCCACTTTCCGTTTTTTATGGGTTTCCTCAATAGATTGGCTTCGCGCCCGACTATCCGTCACTCCTACACCCCTACTTACTTTTTGTTTTGTGAAAAAATCTATGGTGAATGGATCCTCTATAAAACTAAAATTGTATTCAAAAAAATCTCCCCTCCCGGAGGTGGTGCAGATAACATGCTGCAGTAAATGCAATAACGTCTGCGACGTTGAATTATCCTTATCTCTGTATATATGAGATGAGGAGTGGAAACAAAAAGAGTAAGAATTTAAAAAATGTAAAAAACTCACGCCACGTGCTATGACTCAAAACTATTTAACTTAAAGAAAAACTAAAAAACACGGCTCTTAAACCAAAAGTAAATCTCTACAAAGAGAAAGAAACAAACCAAATACACTAGGCTAGATTGTAATTAAATAAGTAATAAATCAACTTATTATTAATCACAAACATGTGGAGCACTCGGCTACACGTCTACTCGCTTCCGCGTCTCGTACGCGACTCTTCAGTCTTGTCTAGTCTTGTCTGGTCTTGTCAGGTCTTGGCTGATCTTGTCTAATTTGTCTGGTCTTGTGTGATCTTGTCTGGTCTTGCCTGGTCTTGTCTAATCTTGTTTGGTCTTTTGTGGTCTTGTGTGGTCTTGCCTGGTCTTGTATAATCTTGTCTGGTCTTGTGTGGTTTTGTCTCGTCTTGTGTGGCGGAGATTGAGATAGTCTCGTCTAGTCTCGAATAATCTCATCTAGTCTTCTCTGGTCGTGTCTAGTCTCGTCTATTCTCGTCTAGTCTCGTCCAGTCTCGTCAAGTATCGTCCAGTCTCGTCCAGTCCCGTCCAGTCTCGTCCTGTGTCGTTCAGACTCGTCCAGTCTCGACCAGTCTCGTCTAGTTTTATCTAGTCCTGTATAGTCTTGTGTAGTCTTGTCTAATCTTGTCTAGCCCTTGTCTTTATCAATTTTGAATTTATATATACCATAGTTTTCCACTATGTCTGATTTTTTTTACACAAACAAAAGAGAATAAACCTGAATAAACATTTCCTTGGTCTGCCATATAACGTTACAAACACCTTATGTATTTTTAAATTCCATCCATTTATTTTCAAATGCGTCTATTTATATTTGAAACGACCTTGGGAGAGGCAGCGCAATCTCAAACGAAAGATAATTTAATTAGCAGACCCCAATACATAATTCGGGTCTAATCGAATCTAAAAAAAGTAAAAGCGAGAGCGAATGTCAAGGCCGAATTATAGAAATTTTTTGTCGGTGCTCGATCTCTCTCACTGCACGTTGCGTAATCTTGTTTGTTTATGTTTGCTTGGAGTGTATACATAATATTTAAAACGTACTTTATCAATTGATACGTCTAGTCAAGGACGGGTTTATTATAATTCGAGGCGGGACACGAATGCATTTTTTTGTTCGATGGAAAGTGGCGAGTTGTAGGGGAAAGATTGTCGATGTGATGTTTTTTTGTACGCTTTCGGGTGGGAAAACTGGTTACGTGACGATGGAAAACGTGCAGAATTTTTATCGGGAAACGATGGTTTTTTCGGTTAATGAGTTATTGCTTTATTATGCTTGTAGAATGTTAAGAAAATTACATTAAGTTTTGAAATAATTTTAAGTTGTAAAATTATATGTTTGAGTGTAATATTTTCTCGACACCATACACAACATTTTTATCTAAAAATTGTTAGAGAAAATGCACAAAATGCATCGCTGGCATAAGAATTTTTAAAGTTTTGTTAAACATTATAAAATGTTTTTAACATTATTTACATATTTATTGAGAAATTATAAAATTCATAAATTTCCACAGCATGTTTATTTGCATTAAGTTTAACATTTTACAATTTGTTAAGTATAATACTACTTCGTTTATTTAGTCTTTACAAAGTAATTTATTTTAATTTGCATAAAACGTAAAGCTGGGCTTATCTCTCATCTGAAAGAACGTATATTGCTCGTGTTGGCGGTTCAAAAAAAAAATGTCCATTGAACACTATTTGTTCGAAATTAATTTGTTCGAAAGAGAAATGTTTGAAAAAATTTAATCAACAGGTAACTTGTTCGAGAATAATGTTTTTCACCGGAAATTTGTTCGTATTAATTCCTTTCATTCAGTTATTTGTTATAATTTATATATATATATATATATATATATATATATATATATTGTATGGCGACCTACCATGGACTTAATTTCAAATAATTCTTGAATAAAAGATATTTGCACTCATACATACATATAGACGTGCATATTACACACTCATACATACATACACCCATACATACATACACACATGCATATACACATATACACAAACATACATACACACGTGCGCATATACATATATACACATCAATACACATCACACTACCTTGTCAGCGAAGCTGTTCTGATCCGCTCCTGATTATTTTACCCCTGCCTATTCCTTCCTTACTATCTCCTCCACAACAAGGTGCAACTGAGTCAGACCCAGCAGCAGTTCCATTGCTGCTGACGGGCATGACTCCATCGCCACTGTGGTGCAGACACATGTCAGTCTTTGAATCTTCTCAAGCTGTTTCTTCATAGACAGTTCATAATACGTAATAGTTTCATAATAGTTCAAAATAAGTAATATAATACAGATTCGACCCTTTACAAACTTGCCAACCTAAAGGAAATATACTTACCCTGCAATGCAATGAGTCTTGTCTAGTCTTGCATGAGTCTTATTACATTTCAGACTATTAAAATCGTGTTGTATTTTTAAAAAAATATTTTATCCATATTTGAAGGATATTTTATTTTTGAAGGAGACTAAAGTCGTGCTTAGAAATTGTTAAAAGTGGAAAATATATATAATAATATAACCAAATTTAGAGGCAACATAGATATCCAGCACTAAAATAAGTTATTGATTTATGTTACTCGATAGATATTTTGCATTTTTATGCGCATAAAATGCTAATATTGGTAAATTACATATTTTTACTCCGACATTATTTATGTATTTCACATTCTGATTTCATATTTTCACTCTGTACTTAACGTGACTGTAAGTAGTTAACGGGAAGTACTTAAGTAACTTAAAAGAAAGTACTTAACGGAATTTTTAAAAATGTTTCAAATAAAACCTTTAGAAAACGAAACGTTCTATGAGCAAAACTATTATTTTTTAGTGTTTTTTGATCTGTCAAGTGGGCAATAATCAAGCTTGAAGATTTTTCTTATTCCTAGAATGTTGCAAATAAAACGGAGCAAACTAAACGAAATTTTCTCAAAATCGCAAATAAAAAATAAACTAAGCAAAATTTTGCAAAGTGTTTCAAATAAAACTTGTAAGGAATTAAATTTCCTTTATGATATTTTATTGTTTAGTGATTTTTAGTCTGTAAATTTCGTAAGAATCAACCTTGAACAAAGTCAAAACTTTGTTTTTTTTTGTGTGGGGGTCGTTTGGCTGCAAAGCCTTTCTGCACTGCGACCATCTTAATCTATTGTGCTTGACCCTACTACAATTACTCTCCCAGGAATTCAACTTCGTGAACGAAGTCTAAGATATTCCTGAGAGGCCTGCTACTCAGCTCCAAGGTGGTCAATCTTGCGACCCCGAAGTGGGCAAGCCTTATGTGTGCTAGCGCTACACATATGCACATTATGTGTTCAGCGGTTTCTTCAGCTGATTCACATAATCTACAGGCAACTTCCTCTGCCTTTCCTATTTTGTGTAGGTGATATCTCACCGGACAATATCCTGTGAGTATGCCTACCAAAGTTCTGATTTCTCTTCAAGAGAAGCTTAGCATCTGCTGCGTTATTGCGGCAGAATATTTTATGAGCATTTTAGCTTACCTCTGTCCTGGCGTGGGTTTTCCAGTGGGTTTGCTTTTGGTCTTCTTCCCATTTCTTAGCCCCCTGCCTTAAGTGGGCCTTTGTAAGCCCACAAGTTGGCTCCGGGCCATAGAAGGGAGCCTCGGCCCCGCTTTTGGCGAGTGCTTCAGCCATTTCATTCCCATATATTCCCTGGTGACACGGTGACCACATTAGCGTGAGTCTACCTTTCACCAGTTGCTTTAGGGTTTGTTTACAGTTCCAGGTTACCTTGGAATTAAAGTTGTGGGCTTTTAAATTTTTTAGAGCTACCTGGCTGTCCGTTAGGATGTAGATTTGCACTCCTTTAAGAAATTTCTTTAGGCAGATTTGTGCGCATCTTTCAATGGCTATAATTTCAGCCTGTAGTACCGTGGGAGCCTGGCCCAATGCCGTGGACTCTCTGTGACTCCGACTGTATATGCCAATTCCTGTACCCTTAGCAGTTTTTGATGTGTCGGTGTACCGCATTTGAACACTGCTTTGGCGGTCATTGATGACCACTTCAACGGCTGTGTCAAAATCGTATTCTGTAGACATTGCGTCTCAGGGATACTTCAGAAATTTATCTCCGATTTGTTCCCTTATTTTTATGTGTCTCTGAATAGGCGATGTACACCTTAGTCTCAGAGCGCTAGAAGACCTTCTTTTTCTACCTGTTTGTGCAGTGGGAATAAGTCCAACAGAACTTCTATTGCTGTGGTTGGAGTAGATTGCATCGCTCCGGTTAAACCCAAGCACGCAAGCCGTTGAAGCTTTATTAGCATGTTTTGGGTCTTTATTTCCTTTGTTTTGTACCACCATACGCGTGAACCGTAGGTGATAATCGGTCTTACTACTGCTGTGTAAGACCACAGGACCATTTTGGGTTTTAGTCCCCAAGTTTTCCCAAAAAGCTTACGGCAGATCCAAAAGGCCGCTGTGGCTTTTGAGAGCGTTTTGTTCAGATGCGAGTTCCAAGTGAGTTTCTTATCCAAGGTTACCCCTAGATATTTCACCTGCTCGGAGAACTCTAAAGTATGACCATCAATGCTCGGAGCTTTCAAGTTCACCTTCCTCTTTCTGGTAAAGGGGACCATTACTATTTTGCTCGGGTTGACACTAAGTCACTCCTTGCTTCAACAGTTTATGGTGTAGACATTGTTTTTTTCTCGGAAACAAATAAATCGGAAACTAAACGATACTTAGAAAAAAAAATTCAAATAAAACTTGCAGGGAATTGAATTGAATCTAAAGTTATCTTATTCTGTAGTGATTTACTGTGTTTCAAATTGGTAGTAATTAACCTTCAAACAAAGTCAAAAACCTTCAAGTTTACATGTTTGTTTTTCAAATATGACTACAAATGCAAAGTTTTTTATGAAACGTAAAACTTTTTCGAAAATATTTCAGTAGAACTGAGCCTTGCCTTCTCTATTCCTCGCCGCCAAACCAACCATGGTCCATTGGCCCCCTGGCCAACACTTTCCAGTTTCGGGTCCCCATCACACTAAGGCTATCTTTGCGCACCTCGTCTTCCCTCCGATTCCTCGGTTTTCTTACCGGCCTTCTACTCTTTATTGTTCCAGCCATTGTTCTCTTGGTGATCCTCTCTGGCCCCGAAGCCTTCCAAACGTGATGTGTGTTGCTATATTGGGTTCTTTGTAAGTCTGCTACAATTCACGGTTGAATCGAATTCGCCAGACGCCTTCATCGCCTATTGGCCCAATTATCAACTTGACGATCTTTCTTTCAAAACGCATTGGCTTTCTGACTTAACTTCTGTGTAAGCATCCATGTTTCGCTTCCGTAGTATATTACTGGACATCAATGTATATCTCTCAAATCAATGTATACCTTATCAGTTTATACCTTCTATAGGTGTAACTGGGTATTTCTATGTACGTTTCTAGATTTAAATACTGGTTACTGCAACAACCTCGATTCGCCTATGGTATTCGTTTCGTTACTTCTTGTTGTTCAATATTATCGTTATGCTGTGGCCTGCCCAAGTATATAAAGCTGTCCACTGTTTCAATCTTGACATCTTGACATCTATTTAAAACGGTAAGAAGTTCCCATATTTCAAACCTCGACCTTGAAATACAAAACCAACAAATAAAAAGGTCTAACCAGGCAAAACTCCTGGGTATTTATCTGGAGGAGCACCTTCGTTGGGCAACAACAACGCAGAAAATATGTGCAACTCTACATAAGAAAGCCTTTCAATCAAGACAACTGAGGAAACTTTTAAACACAGACGATCTCCGAATCTGGTACTATGGCGAGGTACAATCGTTACTGGCTTACGGCATTATATTATGGGGAGCTTCGTCACAACTAGAAACAATACTAATTGCACAAAAAAGAATCATCAGAAACATGCAAGCAATAAAAGTTACACAGTCATGCAGGCCCCATTTTAAAATGCTGGGAATACTTACAGTCGTAAGCCTGTATATACTCGAAACCGCTTCCTACATTCACAAACACCGAAGTAAGTTCAAAAAAAACGAAGACAAGCATAATTATAATACCAGAGGTAAACATCTTTTGGATACCAAGAGAAGACAGTTAACCCTATGCAGTCATGGAGTCGAAAACAAAGGAGTTCAGATTTACAATCATGTTCCAACTAATTTGATAATTGAAAATTCCTACAAGAAATTTCGTAAGAAGTTGAAGGAGATTCTACTCACAAATACAATATATTCACTCGGTGAATTTTTTTCTTGTAAATTTAATTATTAATTTGTAAGATTTATGACACATCCTATAGATAATTGTATCTCAATTGGGAAATAAATATTTTGATTTTTTTATTTGATTTGATCTTCAAGCATTTGAACTTTAATTTCGTATTTTAGCGACTTTTCGCGACTGGTTCGTCAGCTTGGTTTTTCCGACGTTAATATCTAAGCCTACCTCCTAGGGCGCTGTTTGTAACTGGGTATATATAATTTTCCAAACATTCCTTGTGAAACATAGAGCCTCGGCAAAAGTCTTCCATCTGTTGACCCTGTTCATTGCTAATTGCTTAACTTCATCCTCCGTCCACCTGCATCTTCCGCCTCTTTTCCTACGGTTTCGCCAAGTTGTTTTTGACCTACCACGTTTGCGGCTGCCTTGCGGATTCCAGTCTAAGGCCATTCGCGCGATGTTGCTGTTATCCCGTCGTATTTACCCTTTCTACTTTTTATTTGCACGGCTTTAGGTTCTTGGTTCGCCAGCTTTAGCAATTCTTCATTGGAAATAATGTTTGGCCAGAAAATTCCCAAGATGTGTCTTAGAAATTTGTTGATGAAAGTTTGGAGCCGGTGAATTAGCTGTTTTGTCACCTTCCACATTTCACATCCGTACAGCAGCACTGCTATACTAAAAATTCTAAGCTTGGTGTTCTTGCTGAATATGGTAGATAGATAGATATGGGGCGTAGGTGTGCATATGCGGCACCCGCTTTCCGTACCCTTACTTGAATATCTTTTTCAGTGCCGCCACTTTCATCAACATTGATACTTAGGTAGGTAAAGTAGTCCACTCTTTCGATCAACGCTTCGTGGATTGACATGGGTTGCTGCTTGCGGCAATTTATCATTACTTCCTTCGTTTTGAGGTAGTTAATTTCTAGGCCAACTTCGCTTGCTGCGCTCTTGAGCTTCTCCAGCTTCGCACGCATGTCGGCATGTGTATGACCAAGCACACATATATCATCCGTGTATGCTAATTCTTCTAAGCGGTTTTGAAGACCCCATTGTATGCCCTTGATGATTTCACATGCCTTGAGAGCAAAGTCCAATGTTAGAATAAAGAGAAACGGGGACAAGATGCAGCCCTGTTTCTTACATCGGTCTGCTGTCTAGTTTGCCTTTGTGTAAGACTGCATATAGCGCCGGTGTGAAGCGCTTTCGTCACATTTATGAGTTTTTGGGGGATCCCACTCTTTTCCATTATATCCCAGAAAGCTTGGTGTTTCAGTTTGTCAAAGGCTTGTTTGAAGTCAATGAAGGTTAGGTACAAAGAGGCTCGTAATTTATTTGACTGCTGTATTGTGATCCTCAATGTTTTGATGTGCTCGGTACACTCGCGGTTTGGACGATACTCCGCCTGTTCTTGGATCAATCACCCCCACCGCTCTCAGTAATTGCACATTACCTATTGTAATTCATGTTTACCTGTGTAATCAGATGAATTTTGTCTTGTCATAACTAAATGGTATTTATTATTACCTTTATTATTATTACCTTATTACCTTTATTTACTTATTACCTTATTACCTTTACAGTCCTCCTTATTTAGGTTTAAATCTACCGCACATGTAAGACTAATAGTCGAACGACTATCGAGGCTTGTCTTAACTAGATCGTTTTACCTATCCTGTCCTGCAGGTCTAGATTTAGACCTCAGTCCTGATTTACGCAGACGACTATTTTGTGGCTAATAGAGACAAAATTAGTTTTACATATGTGCTAGCTCATATAAACCCATACATATTATTTTAAACTATTGGTGTAACCATACTAATTATAGATAATCAAATAAACTTATTAAAAGCGAAACATAACCTGAATATATAAATATATTTAACCTGTTCGTAGCTCTATAATATTACGTCTTATTAAGACTACAAAACAAATCAAATGTTGAAGTACTCGTTACTCGTATTCTTTATCTAGTACTCGTTTTGGGCCGCGAAAGTGAAATGAGGCTAGTAATAACATACAAATATCTGTTGTATAAATCAATATCCTGCGTGGTATTAGCAAGGGAAGTAGTTGTTTCAACATGAGATTTGGTTTGTAGTCTTAATAAACAGAGCTACGAACAGGTTGAATATATTTATATATTCAGGCTATATTTCGCTTTTAAGGTAGACTTTCGAGCAAAGCGGCTCTGGCGTTACTAACGATAGTATTATGCACTATGATAGTGTATGAGATGCCATTCGAGCGCAGCGACACTGACGCACTCACGCTGAGCGCGTCAATGTCGCTGCGCTCGAATGGCGGCTCATACATTTCCATAGTGCATAAAACTATCGCTATGTCGCGGCGGATTTGACGCTGCGTTGGTGACGCAAGAGCCGCTTTGCTCGGACTTTAATAAGTTTTACTCGACCTTTAATAAGATTATATTATTTTAAACAATCTGATCTAAACACACACGGTTTACAGATGCAAAACAAGTTACGCAGATTTCTAATAGATTTTGATTTGTCTGTCAGTCAAATACAGATATGCAGATATACAAAACAACTCTTGTAACGCTGAAAATTTCTAATTATGCTTCAAATAATGTATTTTGATTACTTTATCAATGTTCACTGGTTGGTTTGTATGTACATACTTGTTAACTAATATTGATTTTCTCTATCTACTTTAATCTCTCTAATATCTGAATACTAGTTATAATTCTCTCTCTCCAATGGCGCTACAGCCCGAAGCGAGCCCTGGCCTCCACCACACGTTGTCTCCAGCGTTCCATTTCCTCTGCCGCCGCCCGCCAGTTCCGCACCCCCAGCATCTCTCTCGCATCCCTCTTCACACTTTCCTCCCATCTCGCCCTTGGCCTGCCCGCTTTCCTTCTACCTTCCGGCACTCTGAGTATTTGTCTCGGCACTGCTGTTGGAGCCATCCGGCACACATGTCCCGCCCATCTTAGCCTGCTTAGTTTTATGTGGGATACCACATCTGGGCTTTTGTATAACTGATATAGTTCGAAGTTCATCCTAATTCTCCAGCCCTCTTCGCTGTTAATTGCCCGAAATTTTCCTCAGGACCTTTCGCTCAAAAATCTCCAGCATCTTTTCCGATTTCTGGGTCAGCGTCCATGCTTCGCTTCCATATGTGAGGATGGGTCGTATGATTGCTTTATATATATATTACACTTCGTTTGTCTGCTAGCTAGCTTCGAGTTAAGGATGGATTTAAGAGTGAAGTATGCCCTGTTGGCTTGCATGATTCTATGTTGTATTTCCACCCCTTCGTCGTTCTGATCCGTGACGGTTGATCCCAGATATTTAAAGTTGTTGACGACTTCTACAGTGTACTCTCCCATATCCAGATTATTTACTGCGTGTACTGGCGCTCCCGGTCTTACCATCATTACTTTTGTTTTATCCTTGTTTATTGACAGACCTATCTCTTTGGCTCTCTTCTCCATTTTACCGTAAGCATCTTTCATTGCCGTTAGCGATCTACCGATGATGTTTAGGTCGTCAGCATAGCCCAAAAGTTGCGTGGATTTATTGTAGATGGTACCGTTGCATTCTATCTGAGCTTTCCTTATAGCTTTTTCGAGCGCGATGTTAAATAATATGGGTGATAGACTGTCTCCTTGTCTCAGACCTGTAATGGTTTCAAACTTGTGCGATGTCGTTTTTTGGATACCGACTTGGTTCCAAGTCTTTTTTAACGTACAATTTACCAATTTAATGATCTTTTGTGGTATCTCGAATTCTTCCATTGTCTTCATGAGAGTTCTTCTATCGATAGTATCATACGCTTGTTTAAAGTCTACGAAGACCTGGTATGTGCTGATGTTCATTTCCCATGTCTTTTCTAGTATTTGTCTGAGTGTAAACATTTGGTCAGTCGTCGACTTTCCTTTCCGGAAACCTGTCTGATACTGTCCTATAATGCTCTCTTCGTACGGTTGGAGTCTTCGTCCGATTATCCATGACAGCACCTTGTAGGCCGTGTTAAGAAGAGTTATACCACGATAGTTCTTGCACTCCAGTTTGTTTCCTTTCTTATAGATAGGGCATATCTTCCCCTCCCGCCATTCCTCGGGTATCTCTTCTGTCCTCCAGATTCTTCCTATCAGCTGGTGTAAAGCACAATTCAGAGCGTCTCCTCCCATTTTGATCATTTCAGATGTTATCATGTCCGGTCCCGGTGCTTTGTGGTTCTTTAGTGCCTTTATCGCCTCGCTTATTTCTCTTTGTGATGGTTCGTTATCTTCTCTCAGATCTCTTACTTCTGGTGTGTGAATTGGGTCGTCTTCAGCTGTTTGTCCGGTTAATTCCACTCGTAGTGAGGTATTCAGGAGTTCGTTAAAATACTCCGCCCATCTACCTACCACTTTACTTTCTTCAGCCAGTAAGGTGCCCTCTTTACTGTTGATTATTGTTGCTCTGGGCTGAAATCCATTTCGCAGGTTGTTCACTATCTTGTAGCATTCTCTAATTTCGTGTTTCTCTTGGTGGTGTCCTATCTGTGCCACCTGGTCGTTAAAATGGGCCCGTTTCTTCTTCCGAAATAATTTGGATGCTTCCTTTCTTTGCTTGTTGTATTCAGCTTGTTTGGCTCTCGTGGGTCTCTGCAAATTCTCTGCCCTAGCTTTCTGTGGTTTCTCGCGTGCTTCTTCACACTCTGCATCGTACCATTGGTTTCGTTTTTTCCTATGGGCTTTCCCGAGAGCCTCCTCTGCCGATTCCTTAATCCCCTTTGCAATTTCCATCCATTGTTCTTCAATACTATGATTTTCCGTCAACACTCCTAGTTTTTCGGCGATCTTTTTTTCGTATCGTTGCCTTACCCTGGTTAAGTTCAGTTTTTCCACATCCCATTTTTCTATTCCGCTGTTTGCTGGCTTTTTCGAGTTGGCTAGCCTTTGTTTTAATTTAATCCTCACCAGGTAATGGTCCGAGTTGCAGTCTGCCCCTTTGCAGCTTCTGACGTCCTGTATGCTGGACATAAATCTTGTATTTATTAAGACATGGTGTATTTGATTGAGTGTCCTTCCGTCTGGTGATCTCCATGTCATCTTGTGGATGTCTTTATGTGGGAATAGCGTCCTGCTGATTACAAGGTTTCTAGATGCTGCTAGGTCCACTAGTCTCTGTCCATTGTCGTTAGTATTTTCGTGTAGGCTTGTTTTCCAATCGTGGGTCTGTATACGTCTTCTTTCCCTATCTTAGCATTGAAATCCCCCAAGATCATCTTTACGTCGTTGTTGTGTGTCGAATCGAATAGCCTTTCTAGTTTTGCGTAGAAGATCTCTTTTTCGTCGTCTGTTTTCTCTTCGCTCGGTGCATGTACGTTAATTATTGTCAGAGTGAAGAGCTTCATTCTTATTCGGATCATGCAGAGTCTGTCATCTACTGCTTGGAAGTCCATAATATCCTTCCCTACACTTTTCTTGAGTATGAAGCCTGTTCCTAACTTGTGCGCCTTCCCATTAGTACTGCTTTTGCATATCCTAAATTTTCCTATATCCATGATGCCGCTATCGCTCCAGTTGGTCTCCTGTAGTGCCACTATGTCGAGTTTGTATCTCTCCATTTCGTTTGTTAAGGCTTTTAGTGCACCTATCTGGTAGAGGCTCCTTACATTCCATGTTCCCATCGTAATTTCTTTCGATTTCCTTGTGCATTGCTGTGGTCGTTGCCGAGTAGTCAGTCCAGTCCGAGGCACGTTTGGTGGTTTCGTAACGGTTTCTTTTTTTTTCTATGGATGAGTTGTTGGCCCATCGCAAAACCCCCTTTTCGGAGGACCATTTCTACTACTAGTTATACTACTAGTAGTAGACTACTAGTTATAATATTAACTGCTTATTGCAGAAGTACAATCTTTTCTATCTAGTCCCACATAAGTTTAATCCACTTAATTCTAAGTCTATAAATGTTCATTTATATTCACACTATTATCTATACTAAATTTTTAATAACTTTATCCACTTTCAGTGCAGTTGTCCTACAAGTAGAAGAAAAGGTATACTCTGGGCCAGGCATGAGCAACCTGCGGCCCGCGGGGCTCATAAAGGGCCTTTTTTTCTTTTCTTTTTCACTGAGGAGAGGAATTGCTTTTACGCACCCTCGACTATGTTTTCAATTTTGGGAGTGTGGGGCTCACCAGCCCTCTAAGGCAGTCATACCCACTAAAACCATCTCCCCTTTATTTCTCTCCTGTAGTGTTCCCAACCATCAGCCTTACGTCCTACCGGTTTGGTCTTAATATCCTTTTCTCAGGTGTCGCCTCTTTCTCTACTCTGTTCTTCTAGTTCATCTTTCGCCTTTTTCCGCATCACTTCTTCTACAAAATTCTTCACAGTTTCCCAGCTGTCTTTGTGCGCGATCATTTCCTCTATTATGCCTTCCGGGGACATGGCTGCCGCGGTTAGGTTTCATTTTATATTGTCCCTTTCGTTATCCCAATTCCCAAAATGGAATATTTTGGGTTCAGGAGTATCATCTACTTGTTCTGTACAGTATCGGCATTGTGCACTCCCCACACAAATTCTCTCCGTGTAGGAGCAGAAGACTCCGTGTCCTGTAAGGCACTATGTAATGTGGAAATTTACCAACCCATGCTTCTACTCTACCCATTTCTTGATGTCCGGTATCATCCTGTGGATCCACCGTCCAACTTTAGCGAGGTCCCATTCTGTCTGGCGCTTCTGGTAAGTCATTTCCCTCTGTTCCTTCCGGTCCGTTATTGTTATTATCCTGTGTAGGTCACATAGTCGCTTTCTCTCTTCGGCAAGGAGGTGTAACGGTACGAGGCCTGCCACTACAAGCGCGGCATCTGCAGATGTTGTGCGGTATGCACTGCATACTCTCAAGGCTATTAATCTTTGGGTACAAGTACATCACTATCGACTCCATTTCCATCGCTAGCACCTTCATTTTCTGTTGTCCTGGACCTCTAATATTAGGCAGTATGCTGCCTAGGGCCTTCATCGTACGTTTCGCCTTCTCGCACGCATAGTGCATATGTCGCTCGAACGATGGCTCTCTATCTGTTACCACGCCCAGAAATTTTATCTGTCGCACGGGATAGATATCTTCTCCTGCCATGGTAAACTTTAAAGGAGATAGTTTTTTTCTTATTTAGGACTATTGCCACGGTTTTATTCACGCGCACTTTCAATTCGTTCCGTTTCATTCACCTGTCTATAGTGTTTAACGTTACATTCACCTTGAGTACCAGTTCTTCGGGATTTTTTGCAGACGCCAATACGGCCATATGTCCGCATAGCACACAAGTTCGACTCCCTCCTCCGTATCCACAGACATGACATCATCATACAACACGTTAGTTACAGACCATAGGGTTGGCCCGAGGACTGAACCTTGCGGTACACCTCCCAGGATTTTCTTTTTCATCTTGGATGTTATCTGGATGACGCTATTTCTGAAGTATGATTGTACTGGAACATATTAGGACAACATATTAAGAAATGGCTAACTCCGCTCTTTTCAAGTTTAGATAGAATTATGTGCCACCGGGCAGAATTGTGCGTCAATAAGGACAAGGGCCTTTGACCTTGTTGCATTTCCTTTTCTGCATTGTGGATGTGCTCCACCGCGCAAATTGTGGTTTTCTCTCTACGAAATCCGTACTGATTTCTATGTAGACTCCCGTTTGTCTCAATTTCCTTCTGAATTCTCTGGTTTACAATTTTTTCGTACACCTTAGCCAGCACATTGACTAGACATATTGGTCTATATTTAACGGCCTCGTCTACTGTTTTCCTAGGTTTTTCAACTAGGATCAATTTTGAGAGTTTCCATGTATCGAGAAACGGGTTCGACTTCAACAGGGAGTTGAAGAGGATTACAAAGTATTCCGTGTTACTGCCTTTACTGCTTCAGGTGGTATTCCATCCGGGCCGGGAGACTTGCCCAACTTATTTTTTTTTACATGCCCTTATCACCTCGTTTTCATTAAGGTCGTTGACGTTTGATGAAGTGGTGAGAGGTCTATCCCATCGATGGTAATCTTCTAAGTGATGAAAATTTGGTCGAAAACTTCTTCACGTTCCTGTAGCGGTAGTATGATCTTCGGGTTTAATGCATTTAATTGGGCTCTGATGATTTTATATCCTTCTCCGAAGATGTCAGTTTCTAGGCTCACACAATCACACAATTTGGACCAGGCTTTTTTCTTTGCCTCTGATATTGACTTTTTGAGCGTTCGCTTTGCTTGTTTGTATTCAGATCGTCTTTTACCTTCCACTTCTATGCCCCTTTGGAACGGCCTCCTTTTACGCTTTGTTTCTAAAATTTGGTTTTGTATTCTTCTCACCAGCAGTAGGGCAATTTGTAGTCTTCTCCGCACCTTAGGAATGGTGTGCTTTTCCTATATGCTTTACCCGGAGACTCTTCACAGCTCTCCGTGTTAATTTCCTTGTTACTAATTTCTTCCGTGAAAGTCGTATTTAATGTTACGATGTCTGTAATACCGTATCTCCACCTTGCTCTCGTCCTCTTGCTTGTGGCAGGTATTCTAGTTAGAATGTAACGGTGATCGCTCATCGACAGTTCATTTCTCAGGATCGATCACCGCGGGTTTTTTTGCCACTACATCGTCATTGATCAGGGTAAGATCAATATATGATATTCCGTTATGTCGGAGTAGGGTTGGTGTTCTCCCGTCGTTTAGAATGGTAAGACCCATGGACTCAATGGTTGCAATGGCATTGCAATCGCCCGTGAGTATCACATGCTTGTTTTGCCTTTTGGCTTTTAGTAGGTCTACCAGACAGGTCTACCAGACTTTGTTCAAATATTGCGAGTGGGCAGTTAGGGCTGACATAGACACTATAGACCAGTCATACTCAAACTGCGGCCCGAGAAGCTATAGAAAGTTGCCCACCCGTTGTAGCTTCAAATTCTATTAATAACTTTGCTAAGCCAATTACCTGTTTAAAATTCCGCGGGAATAATAGGCGCAGGGAACTGATTGTACACTGCGACATATGATTCACGGGCGGCGAGAAAAGACGTTTCTTTCTAAGACGTTTAGTCACTCATGAGAAATGAGAAATTGGCTTTTTGAAAAGATCTTTGCAACAACAACAAAATGTTATGTCGTTGGCATTATAGCAAGATGCAGTGGTGACTAAAGCATCGTATGAAATTTGTTATATTCTTGCTAAAAATATGAGACCGTTTAGCGACACAGATATTGTAAAAGAATGTTTCGTGAATGGTGAAAGAACAGATATTATTGGAAATTAAAAATTACAGCTCTCTGATTCTACCTGTTTGGGAAGTATTGAAGATATCGCCAAGCATATTCGTAATAACGTAATTGGCCACTTGAAGAAGTTCTTTAGCTTAGCTTTTGACTCCAGTACCGATATTTCAGCAACATCACAATGTTCGGTTTTTGTTAAATATTGCACTGAACAGAATGCAATATTCGAAGGTTTTTTTTAATTCCTTACAATGAAAGGCCAAACCAGAGGTACAGATTATCTCAATATTATTGGCAGTTTTACACAGAAATAGAAGCTGTGATGAAAACAGTTATAAGTGTTGTGAAATATATCCGACCACGAGAACTAAACCACAGAAGATTTAAAAATGTTTTAGAAGAAGTAGGTAGCCAATATAGCGAAGTTGAGGAAGAGAAGAGAGGAAAAGAAAAGGAAGAGAGGAAAAGTATTGGAACGGTTTTCTTTACGTCAAATTCTGTTTTACAGCTAAATGACAAAAATTATCCCGAACTGCATAATAACAGATGGTAGTGTCTTTTATATGTGACATTACTGAGAAACTCGACAGCTTTAATCGAAGTTTGCAAAGTGAAAACAAAATTATTGGAAAATACAAACTTATAAGTTATTTAGAAGATAGAGAAGGAGTACGCTGAATTTTGGATAATAGTGCCCGATCAATGTAAGACTGTTACAAAATGTGCCCAAATTCTGCTTACGTGCTTATGCAAATGTTTGCATCCATATATCTTTGTGAATCATCCTATTCCAAGACGAATATGCAAAGAACATACAGAAACCAGCTTACAGGTTTTCATCTCGATAACGTATTGGGAGTAGCGTGCAACAATTACATGCCTGATTTAAATGAAATTGTTAAAAAATGTTCTCAATTGTTCCCAATATCATCGTTCTCATTAAAATTTAAATAAACAATTAAATGTAATAGTTTTACTTTTGAACACCTAATTAACAAATGTGATTTTTATAGCGGCCCGCGGGACAAAGCTAAAATTTGAAAGTGGCCCAAGAAAACAAAAGTTTGAGTATGGCTGCTATAGACTGTATACTCTTCCACGTTCACACATACAAAACAAGAGCCGCATAAAGGCCCTGTGTCGGCTTATCCCGCTATAAAAATTACTCCCTGTCTTAATAAACGGGACCAATATGACTGCCCCACGCTAAGTCGCCCCTGTAGTCGAAGGAATAGTAGTAATTTAGCCCTAGTTAACGCTAACCCGAAAATGTTTGCTCATGCCTGGTCTAGGTGTACTGTACATAAATGAGAAAAAATCTTTGCAATTAATATTTTCTTAGTTTTAGCTTAATTTTTGAAAATAAACTTTAAAATAAAATATAAAATATCAAAATCATTAAAAAGCAGAGGGTTTTTATTTCTTCCTAACACACCGAAGGTAACGCCGTATACCCTCCAATGCACTTTTTAGCACTGTTCACATTTTATTGATCTACATACTGATGTATCTGCTCTGATTTCCAAACGGTTTATTTAAATATATTTTTTTTAATTCAGAAGGACTATTTTTGTTTTCCAGGTTGGATAAGAGAAAATTATATAGAACCGTGACTCCTTGAAATCGTTAACGTCACTGAAATTCAATGCCGTGTTATTTGATTGCAAATATCGGTATGATTGCGGGTTCAGAGCTAATACTTCATTATAAAGGGGTTACGTAAAGCCTCATCGGACGATACGTGAGAGAAATTCTAATACTTTTTTTTATTCATTCGCTTCGCGATATTACCAATAATAATGGGCGGCATATATCACGCAACTTTGTGTAGAAGAACAAATTCGTGTAATGCATAATAAGATATATGAGCATTTACAAAGGAAAAAATCTTTAATAGATTATCTTTGGAAATAGAATTGTAAGATTCTTTCCGTCAAATTATTGTTTGACTTTGACTTAAAAAAAATGTTTCGTATTTCAGTTTATGACGATTTTATAGTCCATAAAGTTCTGATTTCATTTTAAATATAACTTTTGCTATTACTTATCAAGGTGATTCTACATAGACTGTAATAGAACATAAATTATACTAACAAGATATGATAGTAATGATATCTCTTTTATTTGAATCATATCGTGTTAGTCCTAGTTCCTCCTCCTCCTCCTACTTCTTTTTAGGACATTGTCCTGTTTCTTTACGCATCTCTCGTCTCTTGCGACCTTGAGCTCCATGACTCGTTCCATCGCTTCTGTGGTCTTCCCATGGGTCATTTTGTGTTGGGTTTTGCTACTTTGGCCCATTTTGCCAGTCGTTCTGGGCCCATCCGGTCGACGCGTCTGTCCCACTCTCTTCGTCTGGCTCTGGTCCATCGCACCACGTCCTGTACGTTCAGATTTTCCCTGATTTCTTTACTTATTTTTCGATGAATAAGAGTCACGCCTGATATTACACGTACTGTCTTCATTTCGGTGGTGCGCATTTGTTGTTTAGTTGGGTTGGTTTCTGCCCTCGCTTCAGCCGCGTATGTTACAATGGGACGAACACATGTTTTGTAAATTCTGACTTTGCTGTGTGAGGACATATATTTGTTCTTCCAAATGATGTTATGTAGTCCTCCGGATATTTGTGCTGCTTTGGTTGTTGATCTTCTGACCTCCTCTTTAAGTCTTTTGCTGTCCGTTATGTCTACCCCAAGATACTTAAATGTGTTTACTTGTTCTATAATGTTGTTCGCGAACTGCAGCTTGCATCTTATTGGTGTTTTGCTGATGACCATGCATTTTGTTTTTTCGGCTGAAATCTGCAAGTTATACTTTGCTGTTGATTGGGAGAACTTATATAGTAGACGCTGGAGATCGTCCTCGTTGTCCGCTAAGAGCACTGCGTCAGTGTAACATATGATGTTTGTAGTTCTGCCGCCCATGCTATAGCCGATGTTTAGTGCTTTGATGGTTTGAATAATTTCGTCCATGACTAATTTGAATAATGTCGGGCTTAGGCTATCGCCTTGGCGGATTCCATCGGCTACGGGTATGTTGCGTGTTGTACCAAGTGCCGTCTTGATCTGTGTCTGATGGTTTGTGTTCAAATTTTTAATAACTTGGCTAATTTTGTGTGAAATTCCTCTTCTTTGCAGCGTTTTCCTCTTCCTTGCTTATATCTGCGAAATACATGAAAAGCGGTTTGGCATATTCAATTGATTTTTCTACCATTTGCCTTAATATAAAGATGGCGTCTATTGTCGATCTGTTGGTGTGAAAGCCTTGTTGTTCTTCGTTAATGTTGACGTTAGTAGTAATTTTATTGGATATTATTTTTGTGAATAATTTTGCGACCGAGTTTATGAGTGAGATGCCCCTATAGTTGTTTGGATCCTTCCTAGAGCCTTTTTTGTGTAATGGAATGGTGATAGTGTGCTTCCAGTCCTCCGGTATTTGCGCAGTGTCTACTATTTTTTTGAATAATGCAGTTAGGTTATATATTAGTTCATTTCCTACGCTCTTTATCATCTCATTTGATAAATTGTCACGGCCCGGTGCTTTTCTATTTTTCAGTTTGTTGATGTTTAACGTGACGTCTTCTTGAGTAATTATGCTGTCTTCGTTTGTGGTGTGGTTGAGTGGTATACCCTCTGTTTCTTCTTACTGAGTATTGTTGGTTTCGTATAGTGCTTTGAAGTACGTTGTCCAGCTTTCGGGTGTTATGTTTGTAGTCTGTACGGCTTCATCGACAGGTTTTTTGCACTTTCTTAATAGTTTCCAGACTTTGCGCTGAGCACCATATAGGTCGTGTTCCATCTCAGACGAGAACGTTTCCCAGTATTCTGATTTGATTGCTATTACTTTGGTGTTGATTCTGTTTCTTACGCTTCTATACTCCGCCATCTCTTCTGCTATTCTATTGTTGCGGTATTTCTTGAATGTTTTTCATTTGTCAAGTTTTTAAGTTCATTATTAAACCATGGTTTATAGTTTGAACTATGTTGTGCGCTGCACTTCCTAATTCTTAATGCTTCTTCTGCGTTTTTTTTTGATGTTATGTTGTATTTTTACCCATGCATCGTTAGCGTTGTCGTCATCTTCGATTTTGTTTTCTTGTAGTTTGGCTTAAAGTCTTCGTTCAAATAGTACTTTGGTGCTCTCCGTTGTTAATGATTCCACGTTGTATTTATATGTGGCTGGTCGAGTCTGCTTTGGGTTCCGCATAGCTTTGTATCTGTATTTGCATTACAGTACAGGTACAGGCTGTGTTCTGTGCCTGCATTATCTGATGTGAGTGCTCTCACATCTAGGATCTTGCTTGGGTGAACCATTCTATTCGTTATTATAAAGTCTATTACGGATCTTTGGGCTCTTGTATTTTCGAACGTATATTTGTGCTGTGGTTTGTGTTGAAAGAAGGTGTTATTAATTCTTAATTCTAGTTGTGCGCACATGTTTATTAGTATTTCACCGTTGTCATTAATTGTTTCCTCATTCCAGTGTTGCATTACTCCTGGTATCGGGGTGTTCCCTATCCTTGCGTTAGTATCGCCAATTATGAATATTTTCTCATGTCTGCTGATGTTAGTAATGACTTCTTCGAGTTTGTCGAAAAATTCCTCTCGATCTTCTCTCGGTTTGGTTATATCAGGGGCATATACGGTTATTATGTGTATCGTGTCGTTGTTAAACTTCAGAATAACCTGAATTATATACGATGGTTTATGTAGTGTATTGCTTCGATATTCGAAACATATCTTTTATGTACGAGGACTCCAACGCCAGAAATTGCCCTCTCATGATGTTCTTTGCCACTAAAACAGAGTAGATAATCATCGATTTCCACGTTACCTTTGCCCTTTTTCTTTGTTTCAGCTAGTCCACAAATATCTATTTTGTGTTTTTTTAATTCAGATATAATTTCGTTATCCTTGCTGCTCCATGACGTTACGTTCCAGCATGCAATTCTGACCCCACTCCTCTTCATGTAATTTTTCCATAATCTAGTCCGTTTCCTTGCGTTGTCGTCATCAGTGTTCCGGTTTTCCGAGGCGTTTAGTGCGTTTCTTTGAGCATTAGGTTCTTTTTACAAGGTACAGGCTGCTAACCTCACACCTAAACCCTCCTCTTTTATCCGGGCTTGGGACCGGCTGCGGTGACTGCTGAGCTACTCAATCCTCCCAACATTACCACAGGCAGTGTTTCTAGTCCTAGTTATGTAATATAATAATTTATCTAGAATAGATATATTTGCATTAAACAAAAGATTTAATTTAATGAAAATACTGTTTATGGCAGGGGCGGTCAAAGTTTTAATCACCGCGGGCGACTTTTTTCTTTAATTGTAAGCGGCGCTCTACCAACATCGTACGTGCTAACTGATCATAAGAAAAGTTTTAATTTAAAGTCAAACATAAGTTTGAATTTAAAATAAACTATTCTAAGAATGTAAGTTTCCCCTTCGTCGCTAACCATTTCAGTCAATATTTTGTTCTTTCCTTGAAGTTTAAATTTTTTTTCATTTAGCTTTCCTGTAATATCAGAGAGAGAAACAAGATCAGACACCCACTTATCATCATCCAATTGAGGATCTGATTTATTAACAGTAGCCATAAATTGTTTTATTTCACGCAAAAGATCCAAGAATCTTTTTAAAAAATTAACGCAGCTTAGCCACTTTACGTCAGTATGTAATAAACTAAGAGCCGGCCGCCGCGGAGGTACTATGATATTACCTCAGGCTGGAATTTTGTAAGATGGTTCGGGCAACTATTGAAAAGTGCCATCTAATTTTTCTGGAAACCCCTGCAAAAGACACGTCAGACGTGTCAAAAAAACATGCTAAAAAATGTTATTACCTCCGGCTGAAAATTTGTAGGCTAGTTCTGTGGAGGTTATAGATGAGGCATACCAATCGTCGGACGGCTAGGTCTCTGTTAAAGGGGAGTCAGACGCCCCCAAATCTGTAGATTTTTTTGAAATTTTCATTTTCATTACCTCCGCCTGACAGTGTGACATATTGTTTTAGAGGCCCTCCTGAGCACATTCAATAATCGTCAGACGAAAAACATGCTGCAAACTTGCCCTATGAATCCGCGAACTTCCTGCCCGGCCGCAACGAACGATTGTGTTTTTGGAAATATAAATTTCTTACCTCTGTCTGATTTAATATATTATATCTAAGAGGCCCTTTTAAGCATAGATAAAAAATATCAGACAAAAATCCTCTAAAAAATTGATCTATGAAGCTTTGAACGTCGGACCCCTTCGTAATTTCATAAAATCAATTCATTTTTTTTAATTACTTGAACTGCATGTTGGGTCCTTTACAAGGAGAAACAGTCCATATGGAGCTGAATTTTTTTAACACAACCATGAAAACTATAATTTTAAATCTAAAAAAAAATGGAAACATTAATTCTGCCGTAAAAAAAATTATTGAGATTATCGTATTCTATAAACCACTATCTATGAAGGGTAACTTTTTTTATATGAAAGATTTCTGGAATAGGTAGGTACATACTGACTCTCTTTTAAAAAAAATATTAATACATTTATTTTGAATATTTCTTAACTGTAACAAAATTAAATAAAGGAAAAAAAATGAGGAATCCTTAATTCTAATGTATTAGTCGATGCTGGTATCTGAGGCAATGACATCATCCTCCGATTCATCGTCTTCTATATCAATATCCCACAAATGCTTTTCATCAGATTAATACTGGGATTGTGTTGCTGTAAAATAGTACAGATGGTATTAAATATTTTGATGTATTTTCGATTTTAGACATTATCGGTAGTAAAGGCATACCTGAATCATTTTCTGTTTCCTGTGTGTCCTTGAGAATTATATCCTCAACCGCTGGCGGCAATTGTTCACCCACTAACCAAACGAAGTCGTAGCATCCATTATCGTTTATAGTCCAACCACAGTTTTCTGGACGTCTCTTAGTTGGATTTTTCTGGTCCGCATTCAACCATACAGAAGCAATATATATATGGTTCGCAGTAAATGTTGACGTAATGACCTGAAGCAAATAAGGAAGTTTGAAGCGTCGGTGTTACGAATTTTTTTGTGGAATTATTGTTGCCCTTCCTCGGGTTTGTACATCCTGTCAAAGATTTCCAATCGAGCTTTATTTACGGTTTTGACGCTTCGAATATTATAAAAACAGCAGACGAATTCCTCTATCGCTGCAAAAGACTCCGCAGTGACGTCATTGTCTCCTAAGTTTTCAAAAGCTTTTTGAAACTCCGGGGATTTTTTCAAAATTTTCCACGGCTTGATCTTCCTTTTCCCATAAAAGGCTGGGTTATAATCACATCCCGTAAAAGCATGCAAGCCCGGTAAAGCTCAACAAAGTTGCACCCCCAAGTTACGATACAATTCAGTCACACTGATGTGTTGCTGCGAACTTCCAACTCCAGTGAGCATCCATATATTGTGAGGTTAATTCATTTTATTCATGTTGCCCAACAATATTATGAGTACATCTGTGTCCGAGCTACGAATTAAAATATTGGAGTCGATTTCAATTTTTGATACATGATGTATAATTTTGGTATCAGCCTCTTCGTGCAAAACACAAGATAAATTTGTTTCAATGGAACGTTGGATTTTTTCATCGACAACCTAGAAGGAGTAACAATTGTCGTAATTTACGTTCAGAGTTTTGTTTCTCAAGAAAGGTACAAACGTATTATTCATCCAGTGTTCTATGAAAAATTTAACCAATGCTTCTTTGAAATGATTGATCCGTAGTTCTTTGGAGAAGTCAACTTGTTTAGGTCCTGAAATTTCATAACTGGCCGAGCTGGATCCACGCAATTCATGCTGGAATTCTTTGATGGATGGATGGAAGTACCTATCAAAGACTACCTAGACTCTTTCGGCATTATTATTCGTTAGCAGAACTTTTTTTGCAACATTCCCAAAGCTTGCAGGAAGGTCCTTCAACAAATGTAAATTAAAAAATCCGTCCAAAATCATGACGTCGACTTGTTTTGGTGTTGAATTGTCATCCACTTCCTTCATCAATGCTTTCATCAAAGCTGATTTGTCCGTTTTGCATATCGTGCCATCAAAATGGCATAACGACAGAGGCATCGGAGTCAAGGGATAAGAAAGTATTTTAACAAGATCAATTTTTCTATTCGATGCTGCAGCTAATAAATGCCCAAACAAATCGCGCTGCATTCTTTACTTCATGAATTTTATCTCCAATCGCAATTTTTTTTTTCTTGAAGGTATATGCGAAATTATGCACAATATTTCTTTTTATTGCCTTTTCAAAATGCGTGGTGGCATCTGATGAGCATTTCGAAATGAAAGCTGTACGCAATGATTCTCCTTCTCTTTCAATATGGAGCAAAAAGCGCGTTACATCCGGTGAAGCGGATTTTCCAGTATGAATGTTGTACAAATTGTCTTTGTCAATATCAGGATGGAATGGATTCATTTTTTTTTGACAGTATCCATGAAAGCTTGGAGCTGGGAATGGCTGATTTTAATTTTGCTCGCTTCTAATTCTCCTGATATGTCCTGTGCTTTGTATAAACCCGTTTGTTCGTAGGTGTGTGAAATGACGGTCGAACGAATCCCCTGGCTTTTTGACCAACGTTGGCGAGCTCTAATGGAATTGGTGAAGTGGGACACCCCTGTTAAGCGTCTTGCAGCATCTGCTTTTATAGTTTGCTCCAACGTTAGATCTGTGGGCTGTCTAGAAAAAGGTTTATTGGAGCGCCTGACACCGAAGTTCCCTTTACGAAAAGATTCTTCAAGCCCAGGATGTGTGTCATTAATCTTCAACAGGTTATCATGGTATTTAGCCAACCAACGTGAATAGTTTTGCTGGTTAAAGCTGAAGAAGAGATTTGCGATTTTGCGAAAACCTAATTGCGAAAACTTAACCTAACCTAACCCAACGTGAATAGTTTTGCTGGTTAAAGCTGAAGAAAAGATTTGCGATTCTTGGCAAAGTGTATTTGAACAAATCAAAATCTCCCGTCCTTATACTTCGTCTCAAGTTCAGATAATGATCTACAAGATTAATATCTATCGCATAAAATTGTGCTGTCTTGCCGAACATGCCTTTTCTGGTATCAGCTTCGTATTCCTCAAACTTGGAGATTAAATGCTTCAGCTCCGAACTCAAGGACGTGGTGTCTGAGAGATGTTGCTTGAAAAGACTTGAAAAGCAATATTCGAAGTCCCAAAGCCATTAAGGGGTGCAATCGCTTGCACCGATTAAAATGTTTTCCAGCCACAAAAACAGCTACTGATCCACTGGCTAATATCTGGCTGTCTACCATGACGTGAGCCAGGCCACATTCATCAATAAATTTTCCGACCGTGTGTAAATTGGCCAATAGACCAATATCATTATATGGAAGCTCCCAAGATTAATAAATATATTGCTGAAAGTGTCTTGTTCCGTCCCTTGGATTTGCATCGCCATTTTCGCAATCGCCAAATCATACGTCACTTCGATGTATGAAAATATGTAATGTTTGAAAATTAAATAGAATATCAAAAATAATAGTGGGTCAATTTTACGGGGAACGACTATATTGCAGCTTTATAGAGCAATTTTCAGGGTTTTTTTCGTCTGACATTTTTTATCTATGCTTTAAAAGGCCTCTTAGATAATATACTAAATCGTCAGACAGAGGTAAGAAATTTTTCTTTCCAAAAACACAATCGTTCGTTGCAGCCGGGCCGGAGGTTCGCGAATTCAAAGGGCAACTTTGCAGCGGGTTTTTCGTCTGACAATTATTGAATGTGCTCAGGAGGGCCTATAAAGCAATATGTCACAAAGTCAGACGGAGGTAATAAAAAAAAATCGGAAAAAAATACAGGTTTGGGGGCGTCCGACACCCCTTTAACAGAGACCTAGCCTTCTGACGACTTGTATGCCTCATCTATAACCTTCACAGAACTAGCCATCAAATTTTCAGCCGGAGGTGTGTCCTTTGTAGGGATTTTCAGCAAAATCCTGGCGGATGACACTTTTTAATAGTTCCTCCAACCATCTTACAAAATTCCAGCCTGAGGTAATATCATAGTACCTCCGCGGCCACCGGCTCTCCGTCTATAATAGTAGTTCCACAAAATCAGATTTACATTACCCCAACTAATGCTCTAAATCTTCGTCTTTGCAAATTGCTTCCACGTATAGAATTAACTATTTTTAATGGTTTTAGGAAAATTGTTCGAAAGTAATTTGTTCGAAAGAATTTTGTTCGAAAGAAAAATCTTCGAATGGTAACTTTTTAAATGGAATTTTGTTGGAATGAAAATACAGGAATGGACTATTCCTGTATTGGTCTATTCCTTCGTACGTTCCTTTTTTAATTGTTAAACTTTAAATAAACTAAAAATAAGAAAAATGTAACATGTTTTATTTAATTAAATTAAATTATGTAACATTTAATAAATAAAATAGATAAATCCAAGAGCTCTACTGGACGTAGCAAAAGAAACCATACCTGTCTCGTCCAACAAAGGCAAGCATCACTGGTGGAACACAGAATGTTACCAGATCATAGAGGAAAGGATAAAGAGCAGAGTCTGGATTATATGGAATCAACGTAAGGATGAGCTCAACTATCAGGCCTTTTTAACTCAAGGAAAAATAACTGCAATCATTATCCGTAATACCAAGATAAACTACACCAGATCCCTGATACAACAGGCAGGGGAGGACTTCAAGGAGAACAAATTAAGAGACCTCTATATGGAACTCAGGAAGCAGACCACGCGGTACACAGCTCCCACTCTTCCGCTTCGTGAACCTTATGGGAAGCTTCATTTAAACAATAAAGACTGCACTAACGCCTTTGCAAGGTACTTCCAAAAACTCCTCAATGCAGAAGAACCTAAAGAGAACTATGAGCCCACTTCTAGGCTGCATACCTCCAACCAGGGAAGAAATAGAGAACATCATCAAGAGCCTGTAGAACAACAAGGCCTCAAGTCAAGATTGCATAATAGCGGAGATATGGAAAAATGCAGGTGAACATAGTCCATACAGAGCATCCATCAGATTATACAGGACATATGGGTAACAGATATCTTACCAAAGGGATGGACCTCAGCTGTAATCCATCTTCTTTACAAGAAGAGATAAGACTGACCTCGACAACTACAGAGGCATATCTCTGATATCTGTCACATACAAGATATTATCTACAATCTTCTTAACTAGAGTCAGCAACCAGCTTGACTCCCAAGTAGATGAATATCAGACTGGCTTCCGAGCTAGTATATCATGCACAAAGCAAATACAAAATCTCAAGACCATCCTTACACACCGGGGTTGCGGCGGACATCCCTGGGTAGTAATCCTAGTGGACTTTCAAAAGACATATGATTCAGTAGACAGGTAGACCCTGACCTCCACCTTTCGAAAATTGGACCAGGATGAGAAGACAACCAGACTAATTCAGGCCACACTGAGAAACACCACCTTCAAAGTCAAGTTTAGAGGTGAGCACCCTTAAAGCTTTCCCATTCAAACGTGAATTAGACAGGGTATGTCTTTCTTACATACTGTTCAACAGTTTACTGGAGAAAATCATCAAAGAATAAACTTGGTCATTACCATCGGTAACTGGACGGAGGATTGGATACAAGAAAGAGAACCTCAATGTACACTGCTTATCCTTTGCCGATGACCTTGCCCTGTTATCCAACGATATAGAAGAGGTTACTTACCAAATACAGAGCCTCTCCAGCATAGTTAGCTAAGGCCGGTTTGAGAGTCAGCATGCAAAAAATATGTGTTCATGGCTAACATAAAGGACGCCTCATCTACAATTCCACTAGAAGACACTACCATTTGCAAGGTCGTTGCAGTCGAGTATTTAGGAGAGTGGATTTCAGCAAACGACAGTGAGAACTTGGCTAAATAGATACCAGATGTAGCAAGTTGTATAAGGTCTACCACTCCTGTAAGAGCATTTACATCTGTTGGAGAGGGTCTACCACCCCTGCAAGAGCATGTTTCACATCTTTCCAAGAACCTTAAACTCAAACATTTTAACTTAGTAGTAAGACCCTCCGTAGTATATGCCTCTGAATGTCTCTTGATGAACAGGAAAGCTCCACTTAGGAAACCAGCGCTTAAAGAACGGAAATGAGAACTTGCTGAGAAGAATACTAGGCCCAATATGAGAAGAGCATGGCACATACAGGATCAGACACAATAGTGAGCTGTACCATATGCAAGAAGACATAATCACATCTATGAAGAAAGGCGCCTAATCTTCTATGGACATTTAACCCGCATGAACCGCTGCAGACTCACGAACAGTATCCCTTCACCAGGACAGGTAGAGGGAAAGACAAATTAATCCAAAAAAAAATTAATCCAAAACCTCCAAAAACAAATTAATCACCACAGTGAAATCTGACCTCAAGCAATTTAAAATTCCACCAGAAACCATAGAGGATCGGTCCAAACTCCTGCAGAACATTCGACAAGGAGTATTCCCAGTTGCCCTAACCAGCAAAAACATCACAATAAACAACAGACCAAAGTGGACAGAGGAGAGGAAGCTTGCCCATAGCCAGAAAATGAAAGCTTTCTGGGCTAAGAAGAAACAGCAGACCCATATAAGAGTGAAACCGAGCCTCGTGGTCCTAAGTATGCCCAAACGAAAAGGGCTACTCTAATAGACATATCTTGGAAATACATTCGAATAAATATACATAGCTGTGCGGTATCAGTGAGATCCGTTGATTCGTGGAATTGTGAGGATAGGAACCTGCATTCATTATCATTTTCTTTCAGAATTCTGGGACGGGTATCAGGCATGTTCACGATTCAGATAGGCGGGCGACTAGGAATATTTACGCGGTCGACGCTTTGGTCACTCCTGGTATATAGATTCTTTAATTAAGGAATTCTAGAATTATGATAATATTTTCCAAATTAATTTAGATGGTAAAACAGGACTGAGCGATAATGATCAGTACCGTTTAAATTTTCATTTCATCTGTAATTCAAGATTTTTAAATCAAGTTGGTATTCAATGTTAAAATTTAGAAGATAAAAATTGGACTGATAATATTCATGGCCGTTTCTGATGGAGGAATATAGCGTATTCCCTAAGCTGAACGCTAGACCCAGAGGCGACCGCTGGACTACATACAATGCTTTTTCCATAGAAATTGCACCGCATACCATGTAGGAACCACCTCCATAATCAGTCCGCTCTTCAATTCAGCATTCTGAAAATTGCTCTCTTCGTCTCCGGTACACGTTTCTTCTTCAGTAGCTACTATAGAGGCATATACTAGTCTCATCGGAAAACAGAACAGACCCCTATTGTTCCAACGTCCAATTTAAATGATCCCTTGCAAAACGCAGGCGTGCTTGACGACGATCTGGGGTAAGTTTTGGGGCAACTCTTTTTTTTCTGGGGGGGGCGTAGCAGGCGTATCAAGTGCCCCCCGCCCCAGAATCGCGAACATCCTGGAACCGCTCTTTACAAAGCACTCAAGGATGTTGCCGCCCTACTCTTGGCAACTACATTTTTTTTTCTTTCACTGGAGTACTTATCGTTTCGGGAAGCTGACTCTTTGATTTTGGTTTTCTTTCCTGAAGTTTCGTTTTGTCCGTCTAGTTCTTTTTGTGTCAGTATATCGCGTATAATGATACTCCGTTTATGTCCAGTCCTCTGGTGATCTTAGAATCACGTCTACCAGTATTTGGTCCTCTAGATTGAAGCTAGTCTGTTTCTTCCATTTGTGTCTCACGGATCCACCTACTGTATTCAAACACGGTATGAAGTGCACTGTCTATGTAGCCGAAGTATTCTCACATTGGTTCACTTGCTCTGCCAAAACTATGTAGATACTCGCTGAAGCATCCGAGGCTGCTGATGATGTTTTGACAAACTGCATGTATCTTATGGGTCAAGTTACTCTCCTTCGTCTTACTGTCCACTGACTAATAACGACTTTTCGTACCTCACGGAGCTGTTGTTGCAGTTGAACAGAATTAAGGTGACGATTTCTTAATGATGTTGATACAATAAGGCGGTTATCAATAGCCGTTGTAAATCTCCTTCTGCCTGTACCAGGTCATTTTTGAAGGGATCCAGTTTCCCCATAACATTGGACCACTGTTCGAAGCGCGGCGCGTGTCATGTCCAGTTGTAGAGCAACAGTTCGCTGGCTAAGTTCATATTTTATTAGAACAAAAACTTGGGCGGGTTTTTGCGGTGTAGTATGCATTAAATTCCAGTGCTACTCAATGGCTACGAGAGCTGAGACGCTTACAGACGGCGATGCAAGTACGCCTTTGAGATGTACTTGTATCGCCGTATACTGCGTATATCCTGGGTAGGCAGGATAACCAACGAGGAGGTACTGAGGAGAATAAGTAAATGTAAAGAGCTGATGACAGCCGTCAAATAACGATAGCTGCAATACATATGGCACGTTGTAAGAGGAGAGCGGAACGAGATCCTTCGACTCGTCGTCTAGGGAAAGATCTAGGGTAAACGATCTGTGGGCAGACGGCAGAACTCGTGGCTAAAGGATCTGCGTCGATGGTTCGGATGGAGATCTATAGAGAATTTCAAAGGCTTTGACGCACTATTAGAGCCAGTTGGATCGCCAACCTTCGATGGTAATCAATTAAAATTAATAAAAAACTAATCAAATTATGAAACACGAATAATGTGCAAATTTCAATTACAAAGGCAATAATTACAATCTTTCACAGGTTTGTTATTCTCGTTATAACCACCACATAAATACGTTCGTTTTTTGTTCACCGGTTGCTACGCCTGTAAACGATAAAAATTCTTGATAGATTTAAACCCATAATAAAGCATATTGAATTGTCTTTTAAATAATTCTTTATTCCATGCGATTTCCATGCATGCAAGTTTATAATCGCAATCTAATTTAGCAATAATGACATTTCGAGCAATATTAGAGACAGTAAGTTAGTAACTCAAAACCTGAAAAGTCAAAATAGTTGATAACTAATTATAATTATTTATATTCTAATTCAGTTGACTAAAGTGGAATTAAAATTAATTTATAATTTCAACAATAAATAAACGATTATTGGACGGATGAGTGGAAGCAGACTCACAGCCAGAAGATGAAGGCGTACTGAGACAACAAAAACTAGAAGACCCTAACTGAGATTTACGACGAGTCTCGTGGCTCCTACTAGACCAAAACGAACTGAAAAAAATATAAATAAACATTAATATTTAAATAAAAAAGTAAACTTAAATATATATATATATATATATATATATATATATATATGCACCGTGGATCGAACTAAATAATTACAATAAGAAAACTCCAAAAATATCTATATAAAATGTTACGACTCCAATAGATAGAGATATATCTCCCCTATCGACAGTTCCATTATTTTATACAGTTGATACGGCAATAATCATTAGGACGCCGCGACGCCTAAGCTCTATCAAGTTTAATATTTATCAATCCATTTTTTATAGTCTGCGTCTTTTTTACCTCCAACATTCATTCAAGGCATTTGTATTCAGTGTCTGTTCTTAAAATACAAATTGTGCACTTACACATAAATTGTATTGCTGTTTTTATGTGTAATATAATCCATCGAATCTGTCTTCAGGACAGACTCTTCAAGACAGATTCTTTTATTCATTTCATATTTTAGTCTGCTCTAGACTAAAAGTAATTTTATCCTGCAATTTTGTGTATAGATGTATTGGATTGCAGAACCAGTATGTTACTGTAGATGTCGTAGATTTAATTTTGTTTGCTATCAACACTTTTTCATCTTCAACTCATTTTAGACATTTCTTTCGGGATGTAATGTTTTGAATCTCCCGATCGTCTGGTTTATTTATCTAAAGATTTTTGTGGTAACCTGTATTTATCCATTGTACAGATATTGCCAAATCCATTGTACATACATTGAGAGATTTATTTTACAGATATTTCCGAACTTTTGTTTATGTTGATTAATGTAATTATGGGTAATTGTATTTAAGGCTGGTCTGCAAATTTTACGATACAGGGTAATCGATGTAAACAACAATATACCAAATAACCTGTTCTGGCTCATCTGACCAGGCCTTTTCTATAGCCAATATTTAGAATGTGTATTGGATTGCGGAAACAGTATATTGTCTGTGTCGTAGATTTATGGATTGTCTTCAAAACGTTCTTCTTCTTTAACCGTTTCAGCCCTGGATTTTAAATTTGAAAAAAAAATGTTTTGTTAATTATTATTGATGGGGAACTTCCAAGATGGGGAGGGGAGCTTCTTAAGACCATAAATACCAAATTTGAACTCATTTGCTTAATTGGTATAGGAATTAATTAGTGGTGACAAATGCCACCAGCAGGTCCTAAAGCTAAAATATGCTAAAAATGAAAACTTACATTTATTCTAATAAACTTGCAATTTCGGACATAAACACAAACATAATTTATTTGATATGAAATTTTTTGAAACGATTCCTAAATTTGGACAAAAAAAACTGTATTCTGTATACTGTATTCGCGAGCGCCCTTCACATGTCTCGAGTTTGCAGCGCTGCTCGTTGCCATTTATATGTGCCGGCCAGTGACCAAGGTTATCATATCTTACGTCGTTTACCGGAATATTATGCGTTTTCTTACGTTTGATTGATACTGGATTGCTGGGACTTTCGAGCAATGGCCTACTTCGTTTCGGCGTACTAATTAGGCAACTAGAAAATACCACCCCTTCTACCATCCTATCCACAATATGCAGATTATTTCATTATTTTAAGGTTTTCGAAACGATTGAGTTATTTGAACATCATTCACGAATTTTATTTTTGTGGCAGGTGTCCAATACATCCTCAATCTGGGAAAACAAATTATACCCATCAATATATACAGAGCTACAAGTATTTTTAATTTCTTCCGTGTTTGTGTTGATATCTTTTCCGCTTTTATAAATTGAGTACGTGTAGGTTTTTTTCGCAAGTTCAGTGAAAATATTATTTGAAATTTTTTTGTAAAATAGGTCATTGGTGTTTGACACTTATTGGTATTTTCGTCATCACTGCCAGAGGGAGTAAAAATAACGTTTGGCGGAACAAACACATCTCGATTTCAATTAATTTTTTTCTCGTTTTCTTTTTTAATTTTGAATTTTGGACTCTTGGATTCTTCTCTTCATCTACCTCTTCTATAAAATCCATTTCGTTTATATTTTCCACTTCATCTATTACGTCCGAATCAGGCAATGCAAATATTGCTGCATTTGCATCCTGTTACTTTTCGGGATAATTCCTTTACATTGCCATAAGAAGTCATTGGAGGAATTCTATTATTATCTAAGAATGCACAGGAAACAAATTATTTTTTTAAGAATTTTTGCGTAGACACCCAGTGGTGGCAATTGCGTACACAAATTTCAAAGAGTTATGACAAGGATTATTTGGGCAGAATCCTCAAACATCTTACGTTCTACTTATCAAACATATCTTACAGTTCACATATTAGTAAAAGTTTAATGAATATTGGATTTCACGCAGTCTTTGGGCAGATGTATGGGGGTTTCCTCTGCCGAGCCCCAGAATCTGCATCTGTCATCTTTCTCTAAGTATAGGACTAGGTATAGGACTGTTTTCTAAATCTGCAGTGTCCCGTCAAGACTTCTGTCAGAATTCTAAGCTTTTTCGTGATCTATAAACTATGAGTTATATGAAGGACTATTTATCCAGTTCATTAACTTGTATTACTGTTTATGTTTTGTGTGTTTTGTATTACACATTTATAGTTTACACATCCCAGTTTGTGTTGGTTAGTGCAAGGTCTTTCGATCGAAATATCAAACAATAACAATCAAGGAAACATCAGTAAAAGATACTAAATGATGAATGATTAAATTTACTATCACTATTACTCAACTTACGATGTATTACTATTTATAAAATGATATTTAAATTTTTTGTTATTGATGTTTGGAAAATTGCGATTCTTTTATCCAGGCGACATCTATATTACACAAGCACAAATAAAACCTCTAAACTTGAAATTTGTTGTGAAATTTCAGTAAAAAAACCTTGTATACTTAATTTGTAAACGATAACAAAAACAAGAGACTCAAAAATATTTAAAAACCAAGTTAGAAGAATATAAAGAAACAAATATAGGAAAAATATAAAGAAAAAAATAAAAGACAGAAACCCAGAGAGACGTAGGTAAAGACTACATAGAGTATGCAATAACAGACAGAGTATGCAACACTAAACAGACATTTACAAGACTACGCAAAGTATGTAAGACTACACAGATTATGCAAGACTATAGAGTTGCTATACAAAATTTGCCAAAACTAGACAGACATAAAGGAGTAAGTAATAAAGAGTAGATAGACCAGATTAGACAAACAACACTGATAAATTGAGAATATGAGATAAAAAATTAGATAGAGCAGACTAGACAGATTAAACAAAATCATCTAGTCTAGTCAGACAAAACTAGACCAATAAAATTTGACAGAGAAGACTAGGCTAATAAAATTACACAGACCGGTAAGATGGACAAAATTAGAGAGACAGTACTACCCAAACGATATTAGACAAAACTGGATTGATATGACCATAACAGGCAAGTATCACGCGACCCAAATAATTTTCAAGAAATGAGAGTACGACCGAATGAGAGGTTGGGATGGACAACGGGAGATATTTTAAAAATCGATGAAAAATTTGACGAAAATTTGAGATAAACGCAGGTCCCGACTACGTAGGCAAGATAAGGTACGACAGACTTAATAAGAGTAGGCAGACAAAATATAATACTGTAATAGACTAGACCAGCGTTTCTAAAACTTTTCAGCACGCGACCCATAAATTTTGTAGGTTTTGGTTCGCTACCCAAAAAACGGACTCTTTTTTAGCTCACCATTAAAATGCGAGGCGTAAAAATATCTAATAGGATCTGCCTGCACCAGGTTCTCTATGAATAACAATTATATGACTAACAATTTTTCTATATGTGTATCCCAGTTTATATGTTAAATCCCAGTATTTGATCTATGTATATCCCTAAAAGTTTTACTTCGGTCTTTACATCAATAATATCTCCGACAGTAATAATTTCTAATATAAATGAATCTCATAAAAATACACAACATGATCGCAACTCTGAAGACAAACAAGCAGTGGAGTACATCTTAGAAGATTATAATTTCTATAAAATCAATGTTAAACAATTTAGACTCGGAAAATTTAATGCATCAAGAATAAGACCAATTAAAGTTGTTCTGAGCTCTCCACAGGACGCTAAACTTGTGTTGAAAAACAAATCAACTAAAATCACAGGAATAAAAATATCTGGAGACCAAACAAAAGTGCAACAAGAATATTTTAAACGCGTTAAAGCCCAACTTGAAGAATACAAATGGTGATGATTCAAAAAGAATAAAGTTCATCAACAATAAGCCAACCATAGTCAATAAAAATGTTACTTCACAACAAAAAAACATATAAATGACCCTAATATTCACCTCTTCACAGATATCATCTACATTAATGCCCAAAGTCTACTGAATAAAATTTATCACATTCAAATAAGCATTCTGTGCTACTTACCAAAAGTAATCTTAGTGAGGCAAGAATACCAAGTGAAATCGAAGATTCTGAAATCAAACTCAACGGTTATAATCATATCCGATGTGATTCTCCTAATCGCCAAACTGGGGGTGTGGTGATATATGTGAAGGATAGTCTGCAGTTCTCAACAAAGAAGACTTACATATTGCGGGATAATTATTGGTGTAAAATAGTTATGGTTAATTTTGGTGTATGCGAATGGTTAGTCGGATGCCTTTATCATTCTCCATCTAGCTCGGATGCTTTATTTTTAGAAAATTTTGAAGATATATGTGATGAAATCTTTACTAGAAAAAGTCGTTGCATTTTAGTGGGAGATTTTAATTTAGATTTTTCAAGTAACAGCTTTTATGTAAGAAAAATTAAAACTATGCTTCTTCAATACGGAATTGATCAACTAGTATTAAACCCTACTAGAGTTACTAATGTCAGTAAAACTTTAATTGATTATGTTCTAGTTAATGATAATTCTGCTAATTGTTTTGTTCATTCTACTCCCAAATTAAGTGACCACTCTTTGATATCTGTTTGTCTCAAAAATAAGAACAGCAACGAAAGTACTACTATCAGAAATTATAGAAATCCTAGTGAGAAGAATATCGATAAAATTAAACTAGATTTAATCTCATGTGAGTGGGATTTAAATTCGACAGATGTTAATATTATATATACAAATTTTTTCAATAACTATGAGTCTGTTATTAATAAGGTAGCGCCAATTCAAGTTTGTCAGTATAAAAACCACATACCATGGTTTGATAATGAAGTAAAAAATAAAACAACGTGATAAAACATATTGGGATTTTTTATTAACTCTTGACGTCAATAAAAATGTTAAATGGGAAGAATTTAAGAAACAAAGAAATGAAATAGTGAATTTATTAAAAAAGAAAAAAGACCAATATTTCTTCGAAAAAGTAGATATGTATAAAAACAATTCTCAACTTATGTGGAAAACATTAAAAAATCTGATAAGCTTAAATTGTCAAAACGTTCCAAGATATATTGAATATAACTTAGATAACCAGATAAATATTATATAGAATAAAACTGAAATAGTAAACAAATTCAACTACTTTTTCATTACTAGTATTCAGCAACTTGTGGATAGTATTGATAATGTCGATATTTTAAAATTCTGTAATTATAACTTATATCCTAATTTTTCAAAGATTCACTTATTATCATTGAATGAACTGCGTCGAATTATTGATTCCTGGGACAACAAATATAGTGCCCATGATATCCTGAATTCCAAAATGCTGAAAGCCATTTTTGAGACCTGTGGCCATATAATTCTAAATTTGATCAATACTTCTCTTCAAACTTCTAAAATTCCCAATTCTTTAAAAGTTAGTACTATAGTTCCTATACCAAAAGTAAACAACAAAATCAATGCCAGTGAATTTCGTCCTATAAATACATTGCCACCAATAGAAAAAGTTCTTGAATTGGCTGTGTACAATCAGGTACTAGAACATGTTGAAAAAAATGAAATTCTAATAAACAACCAATCAGGTTTTCGTAAAAAATATTCATGTGAATCTGCATTACAACTTACATTGTCTACATTCAAAAGAGAAGTTGATAATAAGAAGTTTGTGGTAGCGGTTTTCTTGACCTGAAAAGGGCATTCGAAACGATCGATCGTAATATTCTTTTGAAGAAGTTAAGGGGATATGGCATTGATGGTGAAGTCTATCAATGGTTGGTTAACTACTTGTCTCATAGAAAGCAAAAAGTTAGGATTCATGATACCATCTCTCAGGAGTTGGATATAAATATTGGTGTCCCACAGGGCAGCGTTTTAGGACCTCTGCTTTTTATTTTATACTTGAATGACATAAACCTATTTGTTAATGTAGACTTTGTAAATTTATTTTCAGATGATACGCTATTGGCATGCTATGATACTAACTTAAATAAAGCCATTGAAAAAATGAATGCTGCACTTGAGGAGGTTAATGAATATCTCATGGGAAATAAATTGAAATTAAATACAGTAAAAACTAAAGGAATGATCATAACAACCAAATATATGTTAAGCACTCTTGACTTAAATGTAATAAATCTACAAATTGATAATGAAAAAATTGAAATTGTGTCGTGTATTAAATATCTGGGATTCCAGTTAGATAATATATTACTTTTTGACATGCACTTCGATTATTTATGCAGAAAAATATCTAAAAAACTATATTTCTTTTCAAGAATTTCTAAAAATTTATCCACTCAGACAAAAATTACAGTTTATAATGCTATCATCCAACCCCATTTTGACTACTGTGCTTCAATTATTTTCCTTTTTAATCTAAATCAAACATCACAATTGCAAAAACTTCAAAATCGAGGCATGCGCATAGTCCTAAAAGCAAATAGATACACTAAAATAGGAGTCATGTTGCAAACATTACAGTGGCTATCAGTTCACCAACGATTACATTACTTAACAATGATCTTCATATATAAAATACTGAATAATTTAGCATCATCATACTTTCGAGAATTTATTATTTTAAATTTATTTGTTCATAATTATGCCACAAGAAATAACGCCAACTTGTATGTATGCAGAACGAATAGAAGTAGTACCATGAATTCTTTATTTTTTAAAGGCTTTTCTATGTACAATAAATTACTATGCTTAATTAAATCAAGTTCTTCATTAACCATTTTTTAAAAACAGTTATTGGAATACATCCGTCACATCAAATAAAACATGAGTCCTGAGGAATTCTTACTAATAATGTGTTGTAGTGTATGTTGTTTTTATTAAATATTTTATTTGAATCTGTATCTTTCATAAGTACATAATATCCACAAGTAATCTTGATCTTAATATGTATGTTTCGGTAGAAATAATCTACTAATGTATAAGTATTAGTGTTCAAACTTTTTATTTTTATTTTCTTTTGTAATGATTATTAGGGTTTTCCTGTTTGTCAATAAAGATTTATTATTACAGTTTCTAATTGTTTTGGATAGGTTACATTCGATCGATAAGTTCTAAATATAATAAGATTAGTTTTATCCTCATTTATCGTTAATTTATTCTTTTGGAACCATGTCTCTGTTTGTTCTATTACCGATTTTGACTTATTTACTATCTCTTGCATGGTTTTACCGGCCACTAGTAATGTAGTATCGTCTGCATAATTTACTAACTTACTTTGACTTAACTCCAAAGATAAGTCATTTATGTAAATTGTAAACAAAAGTGGGCCCAATATGCTACCCTGTGGTATCCCCATTTTGATAACTGTAATCTTTGATTTGACCGTGCCATAAGCGGTGTTAAATAGTTTATTCTGTTGTGTTCTATAAGTTACATAAGATTGAAATAGATTTAGGGCAACACCTCTTATTCCATACTTTCCAAGTTTATCTAAGAGAATATCGTGGTTTACCGTATCATAGGCTTTAGATAGATCAATTAAAATGCCACAAGGAATGTCACGATTGTTCAGATGTTGTAATACAAATAGTAATTCTTCTACCATGATATTGATATCAGATCTTTGTGTCCATCTTATACCGTCTTTGCAGAATATCGCCACCCCTCCATGTGCACCTTCTTTACGACAAAAGGCGGTTGTTAGTTGATAATTTTTCTGAAATAATTTTAATTGCTCAATACATTTCCAGTGTTCAATTAACTTCCAGTACCATATAAATATTTTAACAGTTTCTGAACGTTGAAAAAAATCAAATAATAATTTTGGGCATTTGGCACAATATAAGAAGAATGATTCCTCACACCGCCAAAATTACTGTTCTTTCTAATCATTATCGAAGCTTAAAAGTTTAGCTTGCATTCTCTGCTCTGGACTGAAATAACAATTGAAAAAAGTTTTATTTCACTTCTGTTTGAGCTATCCATCTTTACTGTTACATTATTAATGATTTCCAAAGAATACACCTCATCAAATATGAATGGTAGTAGGGAAAGATAGTTCGTTCTGGAACAACCTCAACCTCCGACAGTGCGCATGCGCGACGACCTTGACTTGACCTTGACTTGACCTTGACTTGACCTTGACTTAACCTTGACTTGACCTTGACTTGACCTTGACTTGACCTTGACTTGACCTTGACTTGACCTTGGCTTGACCTTGACTTGACCTTGACTTGACCTTGACTTGACCTTGACTTGACTTTGACATGACCTTGAATTGACCTTGACTTGACCTTGACATGACCTTGAATTGACCTTGACTTGACCTTGACATGACCTTGACTTGACCTTTACATGCCCCTATTACATCACAGATGGCGCTTTACAGATACCTGTAAAATTCAAAAAAACAGATTCCTGTAATTCAATTTCCGCTACTATATCACAGATGGCGCTTTACAGATTCCTGTAAAATTCAAAAAAATACAGATTCCTGTAATTCAATTTCCCCACAGATGGCGCCGCGCGGAAACATGCCAGTTATTTATATATCTTGTGTATTTGGTTGCCTATGGATTAGAGTTATAAATGTATTGAGATTATCCTGTAATTAAATATATTCAAAAAAATTGAGTAACTTAAAATATCTTGTGTATATGGTTGCCTAACACTATTTAGCGGCTTAGTGAATTAAATACTGGACTACTAGAGTGAACTAGATTAGTTAATGTCAGACTAGAATAGATATTATCAGACTAGAACCAGACTGGGAAAGTAAATTCACATTCCAGATTAGCAAATCCGCATTATTAAAACTGAATAGTGTTTACTATCGCAATTAAAATGATGTAATTAAAATATAAATTGCAAAATTACAGGAGTTATTTAGTGGATTAGAGTTATAAATGTATTGGGATCATCCAATAATTCAATATATTAAAAAATGTATTATTATATTATTTATATATCTTATGGTTACCTAAGACTATTTAGTGGATTAAAGTTATAAATGTATTGAGATCATCCAGGCATTAAATATATTCAAAAAATTGTTTTTTCCCGCGCTCACGTATGAATAAATTAAATTATTTTTAAAATTAAATTATTTATAAATAACTAAAATATATTATAAATATCCAATTCATTCAGTTAATTTAATTTGATTCAGAGACTAAAATATATTATAAATGTGACGTTTGCAATATCCAAGACCGCACTAGACCTGATTTAAGTTAGTCCTTTGGACATAAATACGTAAACTACTATTATTTAAATTTCGTGAGAAAAGAAATGAACTGTCCTCGAGCTCTAACTTCGATTACAAAACACGTGCAAGATAACGAAATACTTCAATTTACAAGTAGTTTAATTTGATTCAGAGGATTAAAATCAATTAATTGAAATGACTGGCATATGGTGTTACTTCTACTAGGAGCCCAGACAAGAAGATAAATAAATTGTATTATTTTTTAAATAAAATAAAATTAAATTATTTTTAAATTAATATAGATTATTTTTAAATAAAATTATTTTTAAAAATAAATTGAATTATTTTTTAATTAAATTAAATTATTTTTAAATTAAAATAATAAACAACTGAATAGTGTTTACTATCGCAATTATAATGCAAATCACTTCTGCATTCCTGAATAGCATTTATTATCGCAATGGAAAATTTATTTGTGCGGTATTGACCTTGAGCTCATTGCGAGCGCGTGCAAGATAAGTGAAATACTTGGAAACGCCGCGTATTCAGTTTCCACATATTTTTAAATGCATGAAGCGTCGTATATAAGAACCGAGCTGAGAGCTGTAAAATATCATTCGACAACGAATCGTCATCATAGATTCAAGTTTTTAAAAAATGTTTTCCTGCGCTAAATGTGGAAAAGTGTACAGAAGGAAGAATACCCTGTCAAGACATCAGAAAACTTGTGGTGAGCCTAAAATATATTATAAATATCCAATTCACAAGTTAATTTAATTTATAGGGGTTAAAATAAATTATAAATGTGACGTTTGTAATGCTCAATTCACAAGAGAGGATAATTGCAATCGTCACAAGAAACAACAACATAACACCGATAAACCTACTACCTCGAAGAGGCCCCTAGATGTTGACGATTCACCCTCCACCTCGAAGAAGGTTAAATTGGATCATGCGGCCCCTTCGACCCACCACTGCGAGATATGTGATCAGCAATTCGCAACCAGAGTCAAGTACGCTGGACATCTGCGGTCGCAAAAACATCTTCAGGTGGCGGTGAAGCCGTTCAAACAAGATGTTATAGAAGTTTGCTCTAGCTTCAAGAACAGAGTGGCAAGCTATAGGATTAATGGATGGGGTATAGATATAGATAGTTTTATTAGTAAATTAAGGGACACTGTACGTTGCATGATTGAAAACGTTATCAAGTCATATAATTCCGGGTTGAAATTTAATATAGAGCTATTTAGTATTTACATAAATGAAAAAACCCCCGGGGGTGAATTGAAATCATTCAATACAAAGTATCGCGAGATAACACCTAGCATGAGTAACTTTATCGAAATTTATGATTCTATGTGTGCTACAATTAAAACAAAATGTGAAGAGTTTCAGGAAAAAGATTCGGGTTGGTCACTTAGGGAGATTTCCCATTTAGAAATTAATCTAAATAAATATAAACCAATACGTGGGTCGTCATTTATTGAACTGCCAAAAGAGATTAGGGACCGGAAAGCGTGTATCAATGTCCAAAACGAAGACGAGTTTTGTTTATTATGGACCATTGTATCCGCATTACACCCCGCGAATGCAAATCCTCATCGCCCGGCATCATACCCTCACTTCTCTCAAATTTTAAATTACGACGGATTAGAGTTTCCAATTAAAATTAAAGACATTTCCAAATTTGAACAGATGAACAACATTAGCATTAACGTTTATGGTTTAGAATTTAATTTTAAATCTAAACAACATGACGTTGTAGGACCAATTTTTCACACTAATGACACTAGGGTAAGACATGTAAATTTATTATATTTAGAAGACGGTGTTAAAGGCCATTATGTATGGATAAAAGATATTTCGCGACTTGTAAGAAGCCAAATATCATCGCATCACGATAAAAAATATCTTTGTGATGGTTGTCTTACCTTTTTTTCAAGCGTGACGACTTTTAATCAACATAAATTGAATGACTGCAACAAAATTTACACTATTATGCCGACAAAAGACATTGTAAAAGACAAGCGAGGTGATATGATCCCGGGAGATATATTAAAATTCCAAAATTACGATAGAAAAATGCGTATACCCTTTGTTGTATACGCAGATTTTGAATCAATTTTAAAACCGATGGATACATGTCCACCAAACCCCGACAATAGCTATACCAACCAAACACATATACACGTACCGTACAGTTTTGCCTATAATATAAAATGTTCATTTGATGATTCATTGAGTAAATTTGTCACTTATACCGGAGAAGATTGCCCGAAATTATTTTACGAGAACCTCTGTGCAGATGTTAAGGAAATATATAGGAATCATTTAAGCGTCACACTTCCAATGATTAAATTAACTGCAGATGAACAAAATTCCTACGATACGGCCACTTCTTGTCATATATGTAATAAATTATTACAAGTACCAGACAAAGTCGCCGATCATGATCATTTAACGGGTAAATTTCGGGGAGCCGCGCACTCAAATTGTAATTTAAATTATAAAATTCCGAAAATGATTCCTGTTTTCTTACATAACATGTCAAATTATGACGCACATTTATTTGTTAAAGAGTTTGGCTGCGATGAGGAAAAAATCGATATCATTGCCCAAAATAAGGAGAAATATATTTCAATCACCAAAAATCTGCCGGTCGGTGAATATGTAGATAAAAACGGGGTGGAAAATAAAATTTACATAAAACTGAGATTTGTCGATTCATTCAGATTTATGGCTAGCTCTTTGGAGAAACTAGCGAAAAATTTGAGCGATGATCAATGCAGAGAGGTTAGAAAATTTTATCCCGACAATGAGCATTTTATGTTATTAAGACAAAAAGGTGTTTTCCCATACAAACACATGGACTCATTCGAAAGGCTGACTGAGACATCTATACCGCAAAAGGCCTGTTTTAACGACTACCTAAATAATCATATCATCACCGACAAAGAATACGATTTTGCACAGACTGTTTGGGCTACTTTTAATTGTATAAATTTAAAAGATTACTCTGACCTGTATTTAAAGACTGACGTATTGTTATTGACAGATATTTTCGAACAGTTTCGAAACGTATGCGCCGCTACTTATCAGCTTGATCCGGCTCATTATTATACGACGCCCGGACTGAGCTGGGATGCAATGTTGAAAATGACGGAGATAAATTTAGAACTTTTCACCGACATAGACATGCACCATTTCATCGCCAAAGGCATTAGAGGAGGTATTTGTCAGGCCTCGCTGAGATATGCTAAAGCTAATAATAAATACTTATCCGAGCATAATCCCAATCAACCCAGCACGTATTTAGCGTACTGGGATGCCAATAATTTGTATGGCTGGGCACTTTCCCAACTAATGCCCTGTGGCGGTTTTAAATGGTTGACGGAAACTGAAATTTTAGACTTTGACGTGACTAAAATTAATGATGATTCACCTATTGGCTATTTCATCGAAGCAGACATTGAGTATCCTGAATCGCTACAGGTCCTACATAATGATTTACCATTCCTCGTTGAGAGCATGATTCCACCGGAATCAAAATTTAATAACAGAAAACTTATTCCAAATTTAGAAAACAAAGAAAAGTATATTGTTCACTATCGAAATTTAAAGCAGGCAATAAATCACGGACTCAAAATTACAAAAATCCATAGAATAATTGAATTTCGGCAATCTGCTTGGCTAAAACAATATATTGATTTAAACACTACTTTACGACAGGCGGCTAAAAATGATTTTGAAAAAGACTTTTTTAAATTAATGAACAATAGCGTATTTGGCAAAACGATGGAAAATGTAGACAAACGAGTGGATATTAAACTTATCAATCATTGGGAAAATATTGGCCGTAAACCGGGCGCGGAAACACTTCTCGCTAAACCGAATATGAAAAGTGTTTCAACATTCACCGAAAATTTGGTCGCGATTCAATTTGAAAAATTAAAAGTTCTGTATAACAAACCGATTTATGTGGGGTTTTCCGTTTTAGAACTATCAAAATTGTTAATGTATGAATTTTATTACGATTTTTTGAAACCAAAGTATGGCGATAAAGTTACTCTATGCTACTGTGATACCGACAGCTTCATTTTATTGATTGAAACCGACGATCTTTATACAGATATCAAGGAGAATATTGATAAATTTGATACTAGCAATTACGGGTCTGATAACGTTTTCGATATGCCTCTAAAAAATAAAGGTGTCTTAGGCTTAATGAAGGACGAGTTGGCGGGTGAGATTATGTTTGAACATGTTGGGATAAGAGCGAAAATGTATGCTCATTGCACAGACAGGGATAAAGCGAATTGGAAGAAGAAGGCTAAAGGTGTGAAAAAATGTGTAGTGAATAAAGACATTAGTGGTGAGGATTATAAACAGTGTTTGCTCACCGGGGAGCAAATATATCGTAAACAAAGGACATTTAGGAGCTACAAACACGTTATATTTACCATAGAACAGAATAAAATTGCACTGAGCCGCGATGACGATAAACGTTACATCTGTCCCGATGGCGTACATACTCTTGCGTGGGGGCATTCCAAAATACCAAAAAAATAATACAACCCCAATGTGATAAATTCATATATATATATATTTAATTGTAAATAATGTTTATTCTTGTAATTATAATGTTTTTTCTTGTAATTATGAAGTGTTTTTTTTTATTGTGAATATTGTTTTTTAATTATAAGGATTATACTAATAAAATGTATTATTAAAATGTTTATATATCTTCTTTTATTATGCTACCCAATTTAAATGTTTTCAGCGTGAGCATCTATGTAATATTGATAAGGAAATTTATCCTACACAACAAGTGATAAGAGAATCATAGAAAAAGTAAATTAATCTTTTTTAATTATTTTATTTATTTAAATATTGAAACATTTTCAACACCACAAACAGAATATTAAAATGATAATTTAAAAAATGGTTTTTTTCTTGTAATAATGAATATTGTTTTTCTTATTTTTTTTGTTTAATGATAAGGATTATACTAATATAAAGCATTATTATACTGACCACTTTAAATGTTTTTCAGCCTGAGCGTTGATGTAATATTGATAAGTAAATTTATCTGGCACATTTAGTCTAACCATAATATTTTTAAAAAAGGAACATTTGGAGGGTATTAAAAAGATAAAATTTAATCAATAAAATGTATTCCCTATTAATACAATTCTAATATTATTCATTATCACAATTAATTATACTAGAATGTCCCCACGCTAATGAATCCACATTGTTTATCCAGTAGCGTGTGTTATCCCAGTAGAAGGGTGATTTTAGAATCTCATCAACAGACCTACATCCACGCCACAATTCACAATTTTTAATGTTCAATTTTAGACGCTGCATTATATCATCCTCGGAGATTTTAGCGCAGAATATTTCCCGCACGTGTTTGTTATACCATTCCTTCAAGTTTTCATGTTGTGATAATTGGATAAAATTACGCAAATAGTAGTAATTCTCATCATTCGGTCGCCGGGTAAACAATTCTATAGATATCGATAGAGGTGATTGAACTAGTTGTAGCATTCGATTCATTTCAGCTTCAAACGGAGTAAAGCACTTATTAAAAAACGAATCGTTATTTTCAGACATAGGTATGATAAAAGCGGATATCATAGAGGCGTTAGGCCAGGTAATAATGTCCCAATATATGTATTCAACATTATCACAACTGGTGTTCTCCTCAATACAAGCATCCTCGATGAAACACATCGTAGTACTTAGCACTAATCTTCAGCTACATTTGATATAGTAGATTTTTGTGCGAGTAGTTTTTTCTATAACATAAAGTATAATATTTAGTTTAGCATCTATTGTTTGAGATATAGTTACACCAATCATATTTATCATGTCTGCAGGAACAATTTTTCACGATGATCATGTTTTGCACATGTTATGCACACGGAAGAAGCAGCTTAAACAATAATGACTTGCACACATATTACAGCGAAACTTTACACAACTAGTTTTACTTGAGGCCTTTAGCCTACCAAATATCATTTGGTTTTCTTTATAACAGCCAACACACCGTCTTTTAATATCAGTTTTCTCTAGGGAATGATCACCATCTTTAGCGTTGTATGAACAAGCAACTGATTGGTTTATTGAATCAGAAATATGAACATATTTTTCACTGTAATTATCAGTTTTCTCGATAGGGTGTTCACTATCTTTAGCGTCTAACGAATAAATAGTTGTTTGGTTTATTGAATCAGGAGCATATTTTTTACTGCTATTATCACGACCATCAACACAATTCTCAACTTTATTCTTTTGACACCAAGGAAGTGTTTCGTATGATGATGATAAACTCGTAGATTTTGGAAGAAGAGTCGAATCAGTGGTATAATTATGAACACCTTTCTCATTAAATACAATCCCCATCTTGATAATAAGACACCGGCGTTAATATTAAATTATAAATGCTATACACCTCTATTTATTTCATGTAGAGTTCTTTGCATCGATGAGCCTGTGGGGTCTATGAAACCCCACGCTAAAGAGGTTGTGAGGTCTATGTAACCCCACATTAAACCGGGGTGTGAGGTCTACTAATCTAATTCTAACCCACCCTAATGGCGCTTCATTCCTAACATCTGTAACCTAACCCAACTATGAGGTCTATGTGACCCCACGCTAAACAGGGTGTGAGGTCTATGTGACCCCACGCTAAACAGGGTGTGAGGTCTATGTGACCCCACGCTAAACAGGATGTGAGGTCTATGTGACCCCACGCTAAACAGGGTGTGAGGTCTATGTAACCCCACGCTAAACAGGGTGTGAGGTCTATGTGACCCCACGCTACACATAACCTTTCCATCCACTTGCATCCACTTTCCATCCACTTGCATCCACTTTCCATCCACTTGCATCCACTTGCATCCACTTGCATCCACTTGCATCCACTTTCCATCCACTTTCCATCCACTTGCATCCACTTGCATCCACTTTCCATCCACTTGCATCTACTTGCATCCACTTTCCATCCACTTGCATCCACTTGCATCCACTTTCCATCCACTTGCATCCAAGGATTATGAGATTCAAACTATCGAAAACGCTATAAGAGAAACCGACATAATCGAGTAATATTTGGCGATAATCCAAATCAAGTCAACATTGGTAGACGCAGATACTCGTGGATTTAAATCATCATCAATTAAAATCAATTCAATTCATATCAATTCAAATCAATCCAAATCAGTATCCTAACTCACTACATACAAAATTAATTTCATTTTCAAACGTTTATTGGTATTATCTAATTCAGGCTGGTATTATATGTTTTAGTCCGACCTAGTCTGGCTGTACGACGTTTTTCTTTTCTATTATTTAAAAGTATTTCACTTATCTTGCACGCGCTCACAATCGAGGTTAGAGCTCGATGCCAATACATAAAAACTTTTTTACAAAGAATTCATAGCGATAAGGATTTTTGCATTTAATTGCGATTCTATGCAAATTTGAAAAATAGGAATTGGTTTTTTGTGGTCTTATCTGTTCTAGTTCGGTTTTGATTTTATTTTGTATGGGCTTGTCTAGTTTTTTTTCTGATCTAATCTAGCTCAATCTGCCTAGTCTATTTTTTTATTCATATTAACGAATATGTGATAAATGTGAGAAATGTTGCAATTAAATGCAAAAATTCTTAGACCAATATTAACACAGGACGAGATAATCACGATTTTTAACAAGTGAGGTATGATAATTTTGTTGATGAGAATTACTACTATTTGCGTAATTTTATCCAATTATCACAACATGAAAACTTGAAGGAATGGTATAACAAACACGTGCGGGAAATATTCTGCGCTAAAATCTCCGAGGATGATATAATGCAGCGTCTAAAATTGAACATTAAAAATTGTGAATTGTGGCGTGGATGTAGGTCTGTTGATGAGATTCTAAAATCACCCTTCTACTGGGATAACACACGCTACTGGATAAACAATGTGGATTCATTAGCGTGGGGACATTCTAGTATAATTAATTGTGATAATGAATAATATTAGAATTGTATTAATAGGGAATACATTTTATTGATTAAATTTTATCTTTTTAATACCCTCCAAATGTTCCTTTTTTAAAAATATTATGGTTAGACTAAATGTGCCAGATAAATTTACTTATCAATATTACATCAACGCTCAGGCTGAAAAACATTTAAAGTGGTCAGTATAATAATGCTTTATATTAGTATAATCCTTATCATTAAACAAAAAAAATAAGAAAAACAATATTCATTATTACAAGAAAAAAACCATTTTTTAAATTATCATTTTAATATTCTGTTTGTGGTGTTGAAAATGTTTCAATATTTAAATAAATAAAATAATTAAAAAAGATTAATTTACTTTTTCTATGATTCTCTTATCACTTGTTGTGTAGGATAAATTTCCTTATCAATATTACATAGATGCTCACGCTGAAAACATTTAAATTGGGTAGCATAATAAAAGAAGATATATAAACATTTTAATAATACATTTTATTAGTATAATCCTTATAATTAAAAAACAATATTCACAATAAAAAAAAACACTTCATAATTACAAGAAAAAACATTATAATTACAAGAATAAACATTATTTACAATTAAATATATATATATATGAATTTATCACATTGGGGTTGTATTATTTTTTTGGTATTTTGGAATGCCCCCACGCAAGAGTATGTACGCCATCGGGACAGATGTAACGTTTATCGTCATCGCGGCTCAGTGCAATTTTATTCTGTTCTATGGTAAATATAACGTGTTTGTAGCTCCTAAATGTCCTTTGTTTACGATATATTTGCTCCCCGGTGAGCAAACACTGTTTATAATCCTCACCACTAATGTCTTTATTCACTACACATTTTTTCACACCTTTAGCCTTCTTCTTCCAATTCGCTTTATCCCTGTCTGTGCAATGAGCATACATTTTCGCTCTTATCCCAACATGTTCAAACATAATCTCACCCGCCAACTCGTCCTTCATTAAGCCTAAGACACCTTTATTTTTTAGAGGCATATCGAAAACGTTATCAGACCCGTAATTGCTAGTATCAAATTTATCAATATTCTCCTTGATATCTGTATAAAGATCGTCGGTTTCAATCAATAAAATGAAGCTGTCGGTATCACAGTAGCATAGAGTAACTTTATCGCCATACTTTGGTTTCAAAAAATCGTAATAAAATTCATACATTAACAATTTTGATAGTTCTAAAACGGAAAACCCCACATAAATCGGTTTGTTATACAGAACTTTTAATTTTTCAAATTGAATCGCGACCAAATTTTCGGTGAATGTTGAAACACTTTTCATATTCGGTTTAGCGAGAAGTGTTTCCGCGCCCGGTTTACGGCCAATATTTTCCCAATGATTGATAAGTTTAATATCCACTCGTTTGTCTACATTTTCCATCGTTTTGCCAAATACGCTATTGTTCATTAATTTAAAAAAGTCTTTTTCAAAATCATTTTTAGCCGCCTGTCGTAAAGTAGTGTTTAAATCAATATATTGTTTTAGCCAAGCAGATTGCCGAAATTCAATTATTCTATGGATTTTTGTAATTTTGAGTCCGTGATTTATTGCCTGCTTTAAATTTCGATAGTGAACAATATACTTTTCTTTGTTTTCTAAATTTGGAATAAGTTTTCTGTTATTAAATTTTGATTCCGGTGGAATCATGCTCTCAACGAGGAATGGTAAATCATTATGTAGGACCTGTAGCGATTCAGGATACTCAATGTCTGCTTCGATGAAATAGCCAATAGGTGAATCATCATTAATTTTAGTCACGTCAAAGTCTAAAATTTCAGTTTCCGTCAACCATTTAAAACCGCCACAGGGCATTAGTTGGGAAAGTGCCCAGCCATACAAATTATTGGCATCCCAGTACGCTAAATACGTGCTGGGTTGATTGGGATTATGCTCGGATAAGTATTTATTATTAGCTTTAGCATATCTCAGCGAGGCCTGACAAATACCTCCTCTAATGCCTTTGGCGATGAAATGGTGCATGTCTATGTCGGTGAAAAGTTCTAAATTTATCTCCGTCATTTTCAACATTGCATCCCAGCTCAGTCCGGGCGTCGTATAATAATGAGCCGGATCAAGCTGATAAGTAGCGGCGCATACGTTTCGAAACTGTTCGAAAATATCTGTCAATAACAATACGTCAGTCTTTAAATACAGGTCAGAGTAATCTTTTAAATTTATACAATTAAAAGTAGCCCAAACAGTCTGTGCAAAATCGTATTCTTTGTCGGTGATGATATGATTATTTAGGTAGTCGTTAAAACAGGCCTTTTGCGGTATAGATGTCTCAGTCAGCCTTTCGAATGAGTCCATGTGTTTGTATGGGAAAACACCTTTTTGTCTTAATAACATAAAATGCTCATTGTCGGGATAAAATTTTCTAACCTCTCTGCATTGATCATCGCTCAAATTTTTCGCTAGTTTCTCCAAAGAGCTAGCCATAAATCTGAATGAATCGACAAATCTCAGTTTTATGTAAATTTTATTTTCCACCCCGTTTTTATCTACATATTCACCGACCGGCAGATTTTTGGTGATTGAAATATATTTCTCCTTATTTTGGGCAATGATATCGATTTTTTCCTCATCGCAGCCAAACTCTTTAACAAATAAATGTGCGTCATAATTTGACATGTTATGTAAGAAAACAGGAATCATTTTCGGAATTTTATAATTTAAATTACAATTTGAGTGCGCGGCTCCCCGAAATTTACCCGTTAAATGATCATGATCGGCGACTTTGTCTGGTACTTGTAATAATTTATTACATATATGACAAGAAGTGGCCGTATCGTAGGAATTTTGTTCATCTGCAGTTAATTTAATCATTGGAAGTGTGACGCTTAAATGATTCCTATATATTTCCTTAACATCTGCACAGAGGTTCTCGTAAAATAATTTCGGGCAATCTTCTCCGGTATAAGTGACAAATTTACTCAATGAATCATCAAATGAACATTTTATATTATAGGCAAAACTGTACGGTACGTGTATATGTGTTTGGTTGGTATAGCTATTGTCGGGGTTTGGTGGACATGTATCCATCGGTTTTAAAATTGATTCAAAATCTGCGTATACAACAAAGGGTATACGCATTTTTCTATCGTAATTTTGGAATTTTAATATATCTCCCGGGATCATATCACCTCGCTTGTCTTTTACAATGTCTTTTGTCGGCATAATAGTGTAAATTTTGTTGCAGTCATTCAATTTATGTTGATTAAAAGTCGTCACGCTTGAAAAAAAGGTAAGACAACCATCACAAAGATATTTTTTATCGTGATGCGATGATATTTGGCTTCTTACAAGTCGCGAAATATCTTTTATCCATACATAATGGCCTTTAACACCGTCTTCTAAATATAATAAATTTACATGTCTTACCCTAGTGTCATTAGTGTGAAAAATTGGTCCTACAACGTCATGTTGTTTAGATTTAAAATTAAATTCTAAACCATAAACGTTAATGCTAATGTTGTTCATCTGTTCAAATTTGGAAATGTCTTTAATTTTAATTGGAAACTCTAATCCGTCGTAATTTAAAATTTGAGAGAAGTGAGGGTATGATGCCGGGCGATGAGGATTTGCATTCGCGGGGTGTAATGCGGATACAATGGTCCATAATAAACAAAACTCGTCTTCGTTTTGGACATTGATACACGCTTTCCGGTCCCTAATCTCTTTTGGCAGTTCAATAAATGACGACCCACGTATTGGTTTATATTTATTTAGATTAATTTCTAAATGGGAAATCTCCCTAAGTGACCAACCCGAATCTTTTTCCTGAAACTCTTCACATTTTGTTTTAATTGTAGCACACATAGAATCATAAATTTCGATAAAGTTACTCATGCTAGGTGTTATCTCGCGATACTTTGTATTGAATGATTTCAATTCACCCCCGGGGGTTTTTTCATTTATGTAAATACTAAATAGCTCTATATTAAATTTCAACCCGGAATTATATGACTTGATAACGTTTTCAATCATGCAACGTACAGTGTCCCTTAATTTACTAATAAAACTATCTATATCTATACCCCATCCATTAATCCTATAGCTTGCCACTCTGTTCTTGAAGCTAGAGCAAACTTCTATAACATCTTGTTTGAACGGCTTCACCGCCACCTGAAGATGTTTTTGCGACCGCAGATGTCCAGCGTACTTGACTCTGGTTGCGAATTGCTGATCACATATCTCGCAGTGGTGGGTCGAAGGGGCCGCATGATCCAATTTAACCTTCTTCGAGGTGGAGGGTGAATCGTCAACATCTAGGGGCCTCTTCGAGGTAGTAGGTTTATCGGTGTTATGTTGTTGTTTCTTGTGACGATTGCAATTATCCTCTCTTGTGAATTGAGCATTACAAACGTCACATTTATAATTTATTTTAACCCCTATAAATTAAATTAACTTGTGAATTGGATATTTATAATATATTTTAGGCTCACCACAAGTTTTCTGATGTCTTGACAGGGTATTCTTCCTTCTGTACACTTTTCCACATTTAGCGCAGGAAAACATTTTTTAAAAACTTGAATCTATGATGACGATTCGTTGTCGAATGATATTTTACAGCTCTCAGCTCGGTTCTTATATACGACGCTTCATGCATTTAAAAATATGTGGAAACTGAATACGCGGCGTTTCCAAGTATTTCACTTATCTTGCACGCGCTCGCAATGAGCTCAAGGTCAATACCGCACAAATAAATTTTCCATTGCGATAATAAATGCTATTCAGGAATGCAGAAGTGATTTGCATTATAATTGCGATAGTAAACACTATTCAGTTGTTTATTATTTTAATTTAAAAATAATTTAATTTAATTAAAAAATAATTCAATTTATTTTTAAAAATAATTTTATTTAAAAATAATCTATATTAATTTAAAAATAATTTAATTTTATTTTATTTAAAAAATAATACAATTTATTTATCTTCTTGTCTGGGCTCCTAGTAGAAGTAACACCATATGCCAGTCATTTCAATTAATTGATTTTAATCCTCTGAATCAAATTAAACTACTTGTAAATTGAAGTATTTCGTTATCTTGCACGTGTTTTGTAATCGAAGTTAGAGCTCGAGGACAGTTCATTTCTTTTCTCACGAAATTTAAATAATAGTAGTTTACGTATTTATGTCCAAAGGACTAACTTAAATCAGGTCTAGTGCGGTCTTGGATATTGCAAACGTCACATTTATAATATATTTTAGTCTCTGAATCAAATTAAATTAACTGAATGAATTGGATATTTATAATATATTTTAGTTATTTATAAATAATTTAATTTTAAAAATAATTTAATTTATTCATACGTGAGCGCGGGAAAAAACAATTTTTTGAATATATTTAATGCCTGGATGATCTCAATACATTTATAACTTTAATCCACTAAATAGTCTTAGGTAACCATAAGATATATAAATAATATAATAATACATTTTTTAATATATTGAATTATTGGATGATCCCAATACATTTATAACTCTAATCCACTAAATAACTCCTGTAATTTTGCAATTTATATTTTAATTACATCATTTTAATTGCGATAGTAAACACTATTCAGTTTTAATAATGCGGATTTGCTAATCTGGAATGTGAATTTACTTTCCCAGTCTGGTTCTAGTCTGATAATATCTATTCTAGTCTGACATTAACTAATCTAGTTCACTCTAGTAGTCCAGTATTTAATTCACTAAGCCGCTAAATAGTGTTAGGCAACCATATACACAAGATATTTTAAGTTACTCAATTTTTTTGAATATATTTAATTACAGGATAATCTCAATACATTTATAACTCTAATCCATAGGCAACCAAATACACAAGATATATAAATAACTGGCATGTTTCCGCGCGGCGCCATCTGTGGGGAAATTGAATTACAGGAATCTGTATTTTTTTGAATTTTACAGGAATCTGTAAAGCGCCATCTGTGATATAGTAGCGGAAATTGAATTACAGGAATCTGTTTTTTTGAATTTTACAGGTATCTGTAAAGCGCCATCTGTGATGTAATAGGGGCATGTAAAGGTCAAGTCAAGGTCATGTCAAGGTCAAGTCAAGGTCAAGTCAAGGTCATGTCAAGGTCAAGTCAAGGTCAAGTCAAGGTCAAGTCAAGGTCAAGTCAAGGTCAAGTCAAGGTCAAGTCAAGGTCAAGTCAAGGTCAAGTCAAGGTCAAGTCAAGGTCAAGTCAAGGTCAAGCCAAGGTCAAGTCAAGGTCAAGTCAAGTCAAGGTCAAGTCAAGGTCAAGTCAAGGTCGTCGCGCATGCGCACTGTCGGAGGTTGAGGTTGGTCCAGAACATAGGATCTTTCCCGAAAAAACGTTAACAATAATTGCCTCAGTTTTGGTTTTAGTAGATACAAATTTTAGCTACGTACAATTTCTTTTGCCGTTTTCTAAACGTTCAGACAAACAACGAATAGATATAAAACGCTAAAAAATGTAGACCAGTTACTTCTTATTCGAAAACAACATAAAGTACGTCTTACATTGGTGCGATTTCAATAAAGGCATACGACATAGGATTCATTGGAGAAGGGTAACAAGAAGCATGCGCTACTTCATGCCTGCCTCTTGGATATTGCAAGATTTCAGGGCGCAAGCCATGACGCAGGTAATATTCAGCCACTTGGATTTTCCGCACAATCGTTAGAGAATGTTTAAAAATGCTATATCGAACATATAGGTCTAAAATGAAAACAAAATTCTCGCCTATCATAAAATTCTTAAAACCCTGACATTTTTGCAACCCAGGAAATTTCTCCGGACACCACTTAAAAACAAGACTGTCCTGGCTAATCTCGGACGTATGGTAAGCCCATGAATAGAAGACTAGAGAAATAATGGTTAGACCAGAATAGGTAGACAAAATTGGTGAGACAGCACCAGACTTAAACAGTTTCGATTAAACTAGATCAGGAGTTCTCAAACTGGCATGGTTTTGCCGGCCACGTAAAAAAAAACCTTGCCACGTATGCCAAGGGTGAGAAGGCAATAATCAAACAAACAGGGGTGACGCATGCGTATGCCAGGGGTGTCAAGGCAAAAATCAAATACAACAGATAGAGGAGCAAACTTGGGTCAAGTGGTTTGAGTACTTACTTACTTTCCGTGTCCGGCTCATACGATATATTTCCAAAAAATAGCGGCTGCAATAGCCTTGTCGTTACATAAAATTAAGTCTTCGTGCGTGCATCCTTCTTCCAGTTGTGGGCAGACCAGTATGTGGCTCATATTGTGGGGCTGACCACACGCAGACAGCACATCGTCGTTCTCAGACATTCCCCACCTCTACAGATTTGCCTTGCACCTTGCCACTCCTGTCCTGAGTCGATTTAGGTTTCCATACCGCGAGAGGGAAGTGTTTGCCGGGGGCCATTTCTTCTCTTGGGGGTTCCCGAGTAGTTAGCTGTTGGGTTCACCTAGTGATACGGTTATTTTCTATGGAACCCTCGAGTGTGAGTGATCTTGCCATGAAACTCTTCCTTGATCTTAGGCATCGACCGGCTGGCTGGTGTTGGTGCAGAGGATGGCGAGTATCGGTTTCCTGTTTCGTCCTTTCCGCATCCGTGGCGACGGCTCTTGACACAGATGGGGGTGCCGCGGCAATAAGTGGGTACAAACTATTGTTGAAACATATTATATTTGAATATTGTATTGGGTACAAACTGGAGTTGGCTTTAGGCAGCCTGTCACGATTCTTGCTGTCTCGTTGATAGCGACGTCCACATGTTTCGCGTGAGCTTAAGCTGCCCAAACCGGTGCGGCGTATTCCGCAGTGGACACACAGAGCGCCAAAGCCGAGTTTCTGAGCGTTTCTGGTTGAGCTCTCCATGCTGTGCCTGTGTGTTTTCACAATATGTTATTACGCGCACTAACTTTGCCTTTAGTATTGATGCAGTGTTGTCTGAAGGACAGAGTACGGTCCAGGGTCACGCCCAGGTATCTCGGCGTCGGGCAGTGCTCCAGTCGTTCGCCTTGCCAATGTAAGTGGTTTGAGTATAAAATTAACTAAACATCCCCTAAACCGAAACGAAATAATGATAAAATTCAAACAGTTTTATTCATTGAAGTAGGCATTAAATTTAGTCTTTCTTCTTCTTTTCCAAAGTATTCAAACCGCTTTAAGGGTGCCGCTAACCTTGTTTAGCCCGACAAGGGTTCTTCTGGGTCGTGACTTCATAGCTGAAGTATCGTGACATTATAGGATCGTATGCATATTCAGTTGGCCTGGCAGACTCTGTTTTTCTATTTCTGTGTTCTATGTCTGCTTCTCTGAGACTCTTGTGCATAGCTGTCCTGTGATGTGTTTTATTTGCTCAAACACTCGCTCTTTTCCGCTGGATTTTCCCCTGGATGAAAAAACCTGACGAAACTGATCGTCCTGGGCAAAATCAAGGGGAAAAGTGCGAGTGACAGATCTCCATCACGCTGGTTTGATAAAATAAAACACATCACAGAACAGCCAATGCATAAGGGTCTCAGATAAGTAAAATACCGACAGAAATGGAAAAAGCGGGTCTGTCAAGCTGACTGAACATGGATACGATCTAATAATGTCATTAATCTGGTAGGTCACATTTAGTAGTGCGATACCATTGTAGTTGCTACATTCCTTGCAGTCTTTCTTCTTGTGTATTGGTATGACAACAATGGTATTCTAGTTCTCCGGGATTCGCTCCTGTATGCACACCTCCTTTATAAGTCTATATACTTACTGTCTTAGTTTATCCGATGCATATTTGAGAAATTCTCTGAGCAGGTTATCTTCTCCTGCTGCTTCTTTTATGTGCACAAAAAGCTATTTTTATGGTTTTTGTTGAGTACCACGAAGGTGGGCTGAAAGCTATAAAATAACTTACAAATTTCATATGAGATTTGTTTTGGTAGTCCTAAAAAGACTCAGTAATTGTTATAGAGCTCCAGAAAGGCTGAATATCTTTATATATTGAGGCTGTGTTCCGTTTGTTTTAAGTTTGTATGATTATCTATAACGTAGGATGGTTCCACCAATTCTATCTTAGCTGTTTTGACTTCTTCGTTTGAGGGTTCTGGGGCAAGAGGCTATGCTGTGTATAAGTATTCCGCCTTTCTGTTCAGTATGCGCTCCTTCCCCTTTAGTATGTTATCGTCCTTGTCCTTGCATTATGTGCTTCTTGGCTGATAGTTCTTCCTAATATTACTCACATTTTCGAAGAATTTTCACGACTCATTAGGATTATTTTGCCTTTCTCCGCTTATTGCGGAGGAGTATGTGCCGCACGTGTGTTTATTTGAACTAGTCTAGCTCTTGCATGACATTTCTCGTTGATTCTAGCCTGAGATTCTTCTTCAAACTAGGTATTTTTTTCCGTCGTTTTATGTACCCAATTTTGTTAGCTGCTGCTGATGTTAACACGTTTTTTATTCATTTTCACTTCTTTTCTCGTCTTGTGTCCTTCTGGTCTTCCTTATCTGTTCTCGGGGTTTCTCTAGCTTGGCGTCAATATCTTCTTTGAAGAAGGCCACAGTTTCCTCCGATTTCAGCTTTTCAATCACGTATGCAGACGTCATACGGAGAGAGATTGGAATATATTTAAACTGACGAAGGAGGTGAAATCCGGATCAAAGAAGAACCTCTTGACGATTATCCAGATTATTCTCTGTATCAGCAATCATCATATGATCAGTCGAATGTTAAGTATGAAGATGAGGATGAACATAAATTTGAATTTGATAATACAAATGGTAGTAGTAATAGGAGAGAGTATGAGGAAGAGGAGTATGAGTAGGGTGAGGCATATTAGATGTAGTTTAATAATATAATAACGTCTTTCAATCACGTATGCTAGTATTCCAGAGCCTATTGGCTGATCCTTTACCCTTTTTGTCTTTGATATAAGGCTTCTGTATTTAACTTTCACCATGACGTGGTTGTAGTCCCATTTCGCTCTTTTGTGGCTTCTAACCTGTAGAATATTTGAGCTCCTAGGATGATTTTAACATAATTTTTGGGCACGCGCTGTAGACTTTATCCAATTTAGCAATGAAGTCGTATTTTGCTCTGCGTGATATCCTCGAATAACTGATCGTCCAGGGAAAAATCGAGGGGAAAAGAGCGAGAGGCAGATCTCCATCACGCTGGCTTGATTAAATAAAACACATCACAGGACAGCCTATGCACAAGAGTCTCGGAGAAGCAGAAGACCGATAGAATAGAATGGATAGATGGAAAAACTGGGTCTGCCAAGGCAACTGAACATGGATACGATCCAATAATGTCACGATAATTGAGCTATGACGTGACGACCAAGATAAACCCTTGCCAATCCTCAATAAAGGTATCGCAACGACCAAAGTTTGAGAGCTACAATTTTAAATACAACTTGTACTTTAAAAAGGACTTGAAAAGCAAAACTATAGAATTTAGTGTAATTACAAGTTATTATTTAACAAATTACTAAATACATTTACATAAATCTTCATCTGTTGTTGTAATATAAATTGCCTCGGGCCAATCAACAATAATTAGGTATACCAAAAACAATTTTAAAAAATAAATTCTTGAGGTCTCAACTCCACCAAACCATAAAACATTAAGCCTAATAAACGTTCATTACAAATTTCCATAATTGCAAACACGAAACAATTATTTACAATATAATCAGACAAAGTGCATTGTATTTAAAATTACTTCAAGCGATAAGAGTATATTATTATATTTAGTATATTATTATTATTATATTATTAGTATATTTAGAAAAGCGCATGGAATTTATATATTTTTTGCACCTGAATGTTCGTGACCACACAAACGTTTCTTTGATGAAATCGCATAGTACACGAGCCGGATCGAATTATAATTGGTCGTGTAAACGTTCAAGGAGCGTTTTATTAATGTTTAGAGATAGTTGTGTAGTTGCTTCGTGAAGGCGGTCAAGAGATTGATTGTTTTGTGTCTGCCGGTTTTGTTTGATAAAGGAATTTATTAATACGATATTCTGCAGACTGTTTGCTGAAACTTGTTTTTGTGCTGATATTTAGTTTATTATGAAATATTGAAGCATGAAATTTGGTTAATTACTTTCCATTTTGAACATAGTTTGTACATTATAATTTAAATCTATTTGAATTTGTTAAATTATTTTTCAATTAATTATAATATATTGTCTGTCTTATATATAGCTATTGTCTCTCCTTATATCTGTCTTTATATAAATATAAGTTTATCAAAAAAAGGAATATCTCGTTTTAAATTTGATATCGATATAAATTTAAACAATCATTTTGTAATCGTTTAAAATAAAATTAAGACTAAACAATAATTATTGTGAATATTTTAAATAATATTAACAAAATTATATAAATAACTTCAAATTATCTTGCAATAAAATTTTGATTTTCACAAAATTTTTGATATCCTTGACTGCAATTTTGAAATTTGGTATTTATTTCTCTAAAGACGTGAAAATCAAAAACAAATTATTTTTAATAGAATTAATGAATTTCATAAACAAATGAAGGAAGGGCCACTTGTCTGTCAGCTCTCAGCTGCCTGCTACGTCCATAAAAAAAGACTATTTTAAGTGTAGCTGTTGAATATAGGTATTATTAAATTTAAGGTATTATTAAAACATGAATTACCAGAAACATAAAATAAAGACAGAAAAGTTCAAATAATTAATTGCAAAGTAGTTTGTCGACCTTGTTGTTTTTCAAATTAATATAGTAAGTAAAACACTCTCAGAGATTCTCTGTCGAGTTCCATCCAATTTCTTAGTTATTTTTATTTTTCTGTGTGCTTGAGAGGATTAAGAAATATTTCTATTACCCAGCGCAAAAAATTAACAGAAAAAAGGATAACACGCCATAAAGAATAATGTTTTTAGTCTAGAAGTTGCCGAAAGGACACTTGGGTTTTACGGCTTAAGACGCAGCAGTGAGGATAATAAGTGGAAAAAAGGAATTAAATAAGAATCGCCGTTGTAGGAACTGTTTCGTTATAATCAAAGTGGTCTGCATGCTTTTATTGCGTTGAATCTCGCCGAAAGAAAAAAATGTTAACTTAATATTTGGAATGTGTTTAGAATAAAATTAAGGATGTACAGGGTGAGTAAACTCGATGTCTCAGCTCTATTAAAAGAAAACGAAAAACGATAGAAAAAATCTGAAAAGAGGTTTTTAAATGGGATTGAGTAAGGACCATTTAAAGCCTAATTTACATATTTTTCCATATTTGGAAACTGGAGCAATGACCTCATCGAATTTTGTTTTCCCAGAACCATACCTTTATTTTTGCATATTTGGAAAAAGCTAATTTTTCTGAACAAAATGGACGGAGTTATTGTATATATGTTACGGTAAAATTGCGTAGTTGGGTAAATGTGAACATTTACCGGTATATGTACACATTTACCTTCTTGGTTGGTAAATGTGAGTTCAACTTACATTTACCAATTATTTCCGGCAATTGTGCATATATGCATTATGTTGTTGGCAATTGTTAGAGGTTTACATTAACATACACAACGCATGGGCTGTCCAACAAAACACACGTGATATTGTAACACACAAAAAGTAAACATTTTCCGGTAAAAGTAAATATATAAAGCTGATCTCAGATTGAAACTCACATTTACCTATCACATTGGTAGATGTGTACATATACCGGTAAATGTTCACATTTTGTACTTTTACCGTAACATATATACTTCATTTATACTTCATAATATATGGGGTATTCCATGCCAAATCGACCACTTTTGACCCCGACCCTTTTCGATTTGGCCGAAAGTTTTCCATCCTTTTCTACCCTATAAAAAACGGTTCTCAGAATTTTTTTGAATTTTTTTACCTAACTCCAAAAAAGTTATGAATTTTTCAAAAAAATGGCTTTTTTATTTTCAAATAGCCATAACTTTTTCAAAACTAAACATTTAGGTACCTTTTTTTTTTTTAAATTTTTGTTTTTAGATGTACTTTCCGATAAAAAATATTAAAAAATTTTTGTAAGTCAATACATATGGAATTTTTCAGTTTTTTGAAAAAAATCAATGATTTTTCGAAGTTCGACATTTTTTTTTTTTAATTTTTTTTTTCTAAAATAAACTTCAATCAATTCCACAGTTATCCCTGTAGAACCCAGATTGGGCCGATTTCTCTTTCTATTTTTTTTATTCAATTGAAAAAAAATTGTTAAATTTTCAAAAATGGAAAAAAAAATTTTTTTCATAAATTTTATTTATATAATGAGATAAATACAATTCAACGATTTCACGGCATTATATTCACAATTTAGAGGCTTCATCGATGACTGTAATTAGTAAGATTCAAATTTTAATATATCAATTAGATCGATAAACTAGGGATAACAATTATCGACTTACCTATAGCCAGTAAACTAGATGCTATAAGCTAGTATGTTTTGATTAAAAGTGCGGCTTTTTCATTTTGAGATCTAAAACATAACCTATAAATCTTTTGTGCAATCTAGTGTTTTATAAAAGATTGTCATTACATTTGTTGTATAAATAAATAATTTCTCTAGTTTATAAGCGCTTTTTTAATTTGTCTTTATGGCGTCAAAAAAGGTATTTGATCGGTGTTGTAATCCTTTTGAGTTGGAATCTCATTTTAAAAAAATTGGTTTACGTCCGGCGACTGATATTATGAAAGTAACGTTAGGATTAGATGATAATTATTTATTATGCAGTTCATGTCGAAAAAAAGCTTCAGAATTAGTGAAGCAACAAACAAATGCTCGTAATGATCCTAGTGCTGATGTAAGTGACCGTGAAGACAACTATAGTGACAATAATGACAACAATGATCAGGCTGATAATGATAGTAATACAACTGCCACGGATCTCCCATTATCCTTATCATTCCGTAAGTTTTATTTTTTAAGGTTCCATGTCATTTGATAGCGAACCCAAAGCATCACAATCAAGCTCAGGATCCCAAGTTAGCGCTGCAACTCAATTACCCGTAATAAACCATGCATTAGAATTGTTAAATCAATCACCGATTCCATCGAAGAAATTGAATGATAATCAATTTTTGAACAATAAAATAAATCGGGTATCCGACAGCTTGAAAAAAGTTTTGCTTTCTTCTTCAGATGAAGAATCGATTGATGACGATGGTGAAAATTTTCGCTCTCTAATTAAAATGTTGTATGATAAATTCAACGATAAAGAAACTGATAAGTCTTTGAAAATACAAATTTTAACATTATTACCTGTAAAATGGAGTGAGAGACGTATTTGTGAAACTATGAATACATCAAGACATTTGTCAAGAGTAGCAAAAAATTTGGTTAAAGAAACGGGTTTACTTTCTACACCTGAATCGAAATTAGGTATGGGTAGCGTAAAATCGATGTTTTAAATACACTTGAAAACTAAATTACTCAACATTTTTGTATAGGGAGGACAATTACTGATCAGGTAAAATTTAAAGTAGAAAATTTTTACAACGATGATGAGTATAGTGCTCAAATGCCCGGTATGAAAGACTTTGTATCAATTCGAAGTGATGATGGTAATCGGATACACGTCCAAAAAAGACTTATCCTGTCTAACTTAAAAGAATTATACCAATGTTTCTGTGAAATAAATCCTGCTGAGAGAATTGGATTTTCAAAATTCGCTTCTTTGCGACCAAAACATTGTGTGTTAGCAGGGGCAAGTGGAACACACACCATCTGCGTGTGTACGATTCATCAAAACGTGAAGTTAATAATGCTTGGTAATTATCAAATTAATTAATAATTATAAATGCGTGAATTTTAAGTTTACTAAATTACTGTTATTTTAGGTGCAAATATTTATTCTTTGACAAGGAACACAGAAAAGCCCATTAAACACTACAACGATTACTTGAGCATGATTATATGTGAAAATCCATCTTTTCAGTGTTATTTAGGTGGATGTAAAAACTGTCCTGGGGTCGATGAGTTGAGTAAAATTTTACTAAAATGTTTTGAGGACCGGGAAATCGAGAATATTACATATAAATATTGGATATCAAAACCGAGAAGTAGTTTAGAAACTATTATTAAGCCTACAGAAGAATTTGTGGAAAATTTTTGTAGTGAGTTAGAAATTCTTCTACCTCATTCGTTCATTGCTAAGGAGCAAGCCCAATTCTTGAAGACATTGAAAGAAACATTGAAACCAAACGAATACGTTATTATTTGTGATTTTGCAGAAAATTATGCCTTCGTAGTACAAAATGCGGCAGCTGGTTTTCACTGGAATAATAATCAGGCAACAGTTTTTCCAGTCGTTATTTATTATAAAGTAAATAACAAACTTGAACACAAAAGTTTAGTAATTATCTCAGATTCTAACAAACATGATGCCGTTGCTGTTCATGTTTTCATCGAAATAATAACTGATTACGTGAAAAGTCTTCCTGAACGTTGTAACAAGATTTATTATTTTTCTGATGGAGCTCCTCAACAATTTAAAAACTTTAAAAACTTTGTAAATTTATATTACCACGAAGATGATTTTGATATTCCTGCTGAATGGCATTTTTTTGCGACTGCCCATGGGAAAGGTCCGTGTGATGGAATCGGTGGTATTCTCAAACGACTTGCAGCGAAATTTTTTTTCCATTTTTGAAAATTTAACAATTTTTTTTCAATTGAATAAAAAAAATAGAAAGAGAAATCGGCCCAATCTGGGTTCTACAGGGATAACTGTGGAATTGATTGAAGTTTATTTTAGAAAAAAAAAAATTAAAAAAAAAAAATGTCGAACTTCGAAAAATCATTGATTTTTGTCAAAAAACTGAAAAATTCCATATGTATTGACTTACAAAAATTTTTTAATATTTTTTATCGGAAAGTACATCTAAAAACAAAAATTTAAAAAAAAAAAAGGTACCTAAATGTTTAGTTTTGAAAAAGTTATGGCTATTTGAAAATAAAAAAGCCATTTTTTTGAAAAATTCATAACTTTTTTGGAGTTAGGTAAAAAAATTCAAAAAAATTCTGAGAACCGTTTTTTATAGGGTAGAAAAGGATGGAAAACTTTCGGCCAAATCGAAAAGGGTCGGGGTCAAAAGTGGTCGATTTGGCATGGAATACCCCATATACTTCATTTAATAATTTGAAAATTGTAGAATACGCGCTCTCCTTTCCAGGAAGAAATGCAGCAACAAAAAATGTTTTTTCTAGTATCAATAAAATATGGACAACTGAAAAAACTCAGTTGAACATTAAACTTTAAAATCTATATTAAGCGTAAAAAATAATTTGACCAATTCATGTGAGAAATTTCACGACATAAAAAAAAATTGACCGAGGTAGAAAAATCATAATTTTTTTCTAATTAAAAATCTTCAAATTATTGTTTTTTACAAATATTTTTATAGCTACCAATAATTAATAATAAATACATTTTTGTATATTTATAGACAAGTATATGAATGGATATAATAATAGTAGTTTATGATACAAGTGTGTGAAGAAGGGCTTTTGTGCATGAGTTGCATTTATGACCGAGCCGAAGGCGAGTGGTTTAATCGCAATGAGTAGATTTAATCTAGATTAGGTTATGGTTAGGTTAAGTTATATTAGAGCCATATAAATCCAGATTGAGAGGCCGAGACTTCTTGACTCAAAATAAGAAAAATTAATTCAATTTTTATATGTCAGAAAATTTATTTTCCCTACGTCGATGTTTTTTGTTTATTGACGGAACTTGTCGACGGAAGTTGCTATAGTAACAACAAACAGAAATCGTTTAATAATGAAACTCCATTTGATTTACATTGGACTTTTACGCACGATTTGGATACTTTTACACACGATTATAATAATGGCATCCTTCAAATACAGTATGTTTGCAATTAGGTTATAACATTGGTTATGTTTGTCCTATGTAGAATTTATCACAATTTTCACAAGATCTCCTACAATAATGCATACCCAATAAACATGGTAACAGAAATGTTAACCAAATTCAAAAAATCCAAAACATTTCAATTAATCTACCCCAAAACGAAACCTATACCACCCACAAACTATAGCTCAATAACATATTTAGGCAAAATTTTAGATAGTATAAGCAAGATAATTAAAAAATCAACAGACCTAACTATTGTCTTTAAAACAACAACAACATTCATTACATTATTATTCATTCAATACAATAATTATTACATACAGAAATAAAAAGTAAAAAACTTGACTTATAAGAAAGTTTATAAATTTACAAACAATAATAAAAAAGGCATCATCTTAAAAGATCAAATAGATTTAAATAATTCTCCCCTACTAAAAGAATTAAAGAAGCTTGTTTTCTAATTATTTCTATATTTCATCACCTGATGTAGCCACAGTGTGGAGAAACATATGTGGTGTCCTACAAATAAATTTTGAAACGTAAAACTGTGTTTTATTATCATTTTTAATAATCAATTAGAAATCAATACAACTAATCAATTAGAGGGAGTTTTCCCTCAGCAGCATAATATATCAGCAATCAGAGCACAATATAAGCATGGCGACTAAAACGACATAGGGAACAATAACCAATTAGCTTACAAACCTCATTTTCCAAAAATTTTGAGAAAATAATGGTTGAAAGAATGATTTCCTTCCTAAACAAAAACAAAATTATAAGTAGTCAGGGGCATGGGTATCTAAGAGGGAGAACAACCGACACAGCATCTTTTGAATATATAACGAGCATTCTACAGAATCTGGAAACCCGAAATATTCCATTCAAAATTTTATTAGATTTGTCGAAAGCGTATGACACTGACAATCACCAAATATTACTTACAAAACAATTTAGACAAGAAATAAAGGGAAAAGTAATAGACTGGATAAAATCATATTTAGTAAACAGACAACAAATTATTACCGCGGATGGCTTGAAGATTGTACACCAAAACAATTAATATGGAGATACCACAGGGTAGCATTATTGGACTATTGCTCACCCTATACATTAACGACTTACCACCTACGTTAAAGAAGATGCCCCACACTATGATAAATTACGCTGATGACTCCAGTATCTTTGCGATAAATAAAACACCTGAAGATATACAGCCAAATTTCAACTGGAACATGACCATGTTAACAGCCTGGTTTCCAGCAAACATACTGATTACAAACAGGGATAAAACCAATCAAATTATATTTAAAACGAAGAGGTACACAAGAGTTTATCCGACTAAAATACCAAATAACAGTGAAAATATGCAGATACAAACAGATGTAAGACTATTAGGTCTTTATATTGACTATTGACCAGCATCTTGATTGGACCTCACATATAAGCCACCTTAGGAAAAAACTAAATAAATCTATTTTCGCTTTAAGGATCCTTAAAAAATATATGAATAGGAAAATATTAAAAATAGTTTATTTTGCAATGTTCCACAGCCAACTACGATATGGAAAAATGTTCTGGGGCGGAGGATCTCAAATAAACGAAATATGCAAATTACAAATACAAGCAATCAAAATTATTATTGTATTAAAACATAGAGAGTCATGTAGATTGGAATTTATGAAGACAGAGTCACGGTCACACGGACATATATTCCAGAAACGATAATGGTCACAATTAAACAGATAGAGTTGTTCGAGAAATATAAACAACATTGTAGAGTTACTAAAATTAAAAATTAAGTTGCTGTATCTATGAATATGTTAATTTTTTGATGTGTGAGTATATAAAATATATTTTTTTAATTACTGGTCTGCTTTCATAACTTAATTATAATTCTCATTTCATCCCATTTGTCCCGCTTTGTGTCAATGAGGTCACAATGTGGTCACTTTACGAATACTACATCTGGAAAAAAATTTAAAATAAATAGTTGTGCAAATATGTCGCAGGCACGTTTCATATCATTATAAAGTAGATGAATGCAACTATATTATACATTAATTCGTGCCCCCCACGAGGGGACATGTGACTGGCAAAGATGAAAAATAGGCAAAAACCTGTATCTGTACTTTACGAAACAATTTTAAAAATAAAATGGTTTATATTACATTTAATGAAATGTAATATAAACGTAATATAAACATGTAATATAAATGTAATATAAATGTCTGACACCCTGTGGGTGCGGCGGCGACTCTATGCTCCAGGAACTAACAATCCCTGGTTCGAAGTACCCAGCATTGCTTGAACTCCTATTATAAGCCAAACATGATTCGAAATCATGTTTGGCTTCGTGTGTTCCTAAAGAGACCATTCATGTAAAATAATAATAATAACATTTAATGAATAAAAATATGCTTAAATTATAGTGCTTCACTCCAATCTCCATAATGAACAAATAGCACAGAACTTTTTGAAAACACATAATAAAATTTAATGTTAAGATGCACAAATGTTACTGAATGAATGAAAAAATCTCGTTTTCTTATATAAACCTATTTTTTTATGGCGTGTCATAAGGAAATATGATTAGAAAAAAAATCTGAAATTGTCGTGTTTTCTGTGAATTGTGATAATTATATTCCACGAATTAAAGGGTTGTTTTTGTCCACCTAATTTAGTCTTTTGAACCACTGTGCAGCGGCTTGAATTTTTGAGCCTCCTGACGATACCTCCTATGTTCAGCAGGCTAGATGCTAATGCGTTTAGGTGGGTACCGAGCCCAAGTTCGTAGTTTGTATACAGCGTTTGTGCAGCTGCCTTTACTTTGTCAATTTTAAGATCCTTATGTCGGTTTGCATTTGTGACGTACCAAGGAGCGTAAGTTATCAATCTGAGGGTTTTTGCTTGGAATCTCTGCATGCTTCCAACGTTTGAGTTGCGCAACAAATTGATGACTAAAAATATCGTTTCATATCCCAAGATATCTGTTTCAATGCTGAATGTCCTCGTTTCAATATCATACCCAACTATATCAATATCAAAATTTGCGCCACGGTTTCGGCCTTAAAATCAATCATAAAATCAGCCCAACACACAATTTTTGTTCGGGAAAATGTCAATGAAGCTAACCATATTAAATATTTAATATTAAAAACGAAATTGTACATTCTAGCAAAGAATAAAAAACAGTACCACAAGAAGTACTACCGCAAAAAGGACTACCCCAAAAATTTCAAAACCTAATCTAGTGTCTAAATTTCTTGAAAGCTACGTTCAGTCCCATAGAACAATCTTTCTTTTCACGAAAACCCAGCTAACCCAATCATTTATCAATAACAAATCTGATAAGTGCACAATAATTAAAGTAGAGTAAAAAATCGCGTTCTTAGGCTCGTAATTTTGCCTAAGCTTCCGCAATAATCTTAATATATAAAACACAGTCGGGTTTGAATTTTGACTTTGTACAAAATTTTGACTCAAAAAACTCAAGAACGGCTGGACCGATTTTTAAGATTTTTGATTTGTTGCATTTGTCTCAACTTGCTATTATAGTTACTATTAAAATATTGGAATAATTCACGAAAAAAAGGTAATAACAATGATAATAATTAATTTTCTCATTTTTTGTGGAACTTAAGCTATGCCAGTAGATGGCGCTTTTCATTCCCCATTCGTGAACGTCATCCATGTGTTTTACATTTGGCGGTGCATCTAGAAAATGGTCAACGAGTTTATTTCAACGCACCAAATGTTGCTCAACGTACTGCAACACCTCCAGCCACAACATTGACAATTTTATTTTTTATTTGCTAAAGCGATCCATTTGCACGAACGTTACACTACTCTGTAATGTTCGTGGGTCGACATCCTTTGAATCACTACGATCTGTCAATGGTGCAGTGTGCCCAAGATTTCGTGCTGCATTCCAACAGCTCAATTTGCTTGAAAACCAAACTTATTGGGACATTACAATAGCTGAATCAGTACTTTCTGCATCTCCAACTCAGATACGCACATTATTAGCTATCATTATTATGTTTTCGATCGAATTCAGTTGAACTGTTGAACAAAAACAAGGATGACATGTCAGAAGATATTTTACATCGAATTCATGTCACTTCAGGGAATCCCGATCTCGAGGTGAATGAGGAAATACATAACCAAGCCTTGCTTTTGATAGAAGACATGTGTTACCTCATGTGCGACAGTTTGTTAGTAAAGTTAGGAATGCCAGAGCCAAATCGTGTTATGAACGACGCCTTCAATCGAGAATTGGAACATGAACATGAATACGATCGAGATGCATTGAACGAATCAGTTTGAATGAATGTACCACTGTTGAACTCAAAACAAAAGGATGTGTACGATAAGTTAATGAAGGCAATTGATAATGGTAATGGTGGCTTATTTTTCCTCGATGCGCCCGGTGAAACTGCGAAGACATTCCTTTATGTTATTGATTTTAGCCACTGTAAGTGCGAGATCCGAAATTGCCGAAGCAGTTGCTTCTTCTGATATAGCGGCCACGTTGCTAGAAGGATGCAGAACGGCTCATTACGCGTTTAAATTACCGTTAAACCTTCAAACGACTGAAACACGCACATGCAACATTGCGAAACAATCGGCAATGACGAAAGTGTTAATAATGTGTTAAAGCAAGTAGAATTGTCAAATGGGATGAATTCACAATGGCGCACAAACGTTCATTATAAGCACTAAATCGAATCAGGAAAGATCTGCGCAATAGCTCAAGATGTTTTGGAGGCGCAATGATTCTGCCGTCTGGCGATTTCCGGCAAACACTACCAGTAATTCCAAGATCCACCGCTGCCGATGAAATAAACGCATGCCTCAAATCATCTACTCTGTGGCGCTATATTAAGAAACTTCAGCTGGCGACAAATATGCGAGTTGCATTGCTAAACGATCCACCTGCCAAAGATTCGTCTTCCCGTCGACGAAACGAACGGATTGATTTTGTTTCCGCATAATTTTTGCATCAGATCGCCTTTCGGAGGATGAGCCCATCAACAAAGTGTTCCCGAACATCATTGTTAATCACAAAAATTACTATTGGTTTTTGACCTAGCAATTCTAGCGGCAAAGAACTTAAACATCATAATTCAATATCAAATCGTTGGTTCACCGCATTCTATAAAATCTATCGACCCTGTTACATATGAAGACGAGGCAATCAACTATCCAACAGAATTTTTAAACTCATTAGATCTGCCTGGCTTGCCACCGTACAACTTACAACTGAAGGTTGACTCGGTAGTCATCATGCTTCGAAATCTGAACCAACCAAAGCTATGTAACGGAACGCATTACGGAACATGGTGGAGAAAAAACTCATGAGCAATGTGATTCACGCGACGATACCTAAAAGTAAATTCAAAGGTAAAGAAGTTCTCATTCCGATAATTGCGATGATCCCAACGGAGTTTAAACGAATTCGTCTTGTAATTGCCATGATCAACAAATTGCCACGATCAACAAATCATAAGGCCAATCCTTGAGTGTTTTGGCCTGAATCCCGAAAATCAGTGTTTCTCTCTCGGTCAATTGTACGTAGCATGTTTACGTGTCGTCAAACCATCCGGTTTGTTCATTCTCGCGCCCGTCAACAAAAATGTATATCGCAAGGTGCTGCAATGAAGGTAATCAACTCGATTTTGGACTTCTGCGTTTTGGTCATTTTGACATTTGGATTTTGAGGTTTTGGATTTTGAACTTTACGATTTTTTTATTTTTGGGCATTTGTACTTATCGATTTTGAACTTTTGGGCTTTTATATTTTAAACTTTTGTCTTTTTGGATTTTGGTCTTTTTGACTTTTGGTATTTTGTGATATTATATTTTGAACTTTAGATTTTGGGCTTTTGAAGTTTTGAATTTTTGACTTTTGTATTTTGGATTCGCAGAAAAATGTGAATAACGTCGCCGATAAAAGTGGCGCAGCGACGAGAGTGGTATCTGATGACACGTCTCGAAGTTTTCTACCGGAATCCTTGCGTGAATTTAATTTTCCCCGGGCATCTTCGCCGCGTCCTCCGTAAAAGTGATAATTTTTTTAATGCAAAATTTTGGGGGCCATGTGGGGAAGTGTTCGAACTGAATCGCCCGGTTGCGACGGAATCGCTAATTTCGATCAATTCTGAGACGACTGACGTGTGGCATTTCTCGAATTTTACCTGGGGGACCGCACCACGTGGATTTAAAAAAATTCAAATTTGGAGGCGGCAGATCTTGAGTATTTTGACCGCGCGTCTGCGACGGTTTAACTGAGGGTGTCCGTCCGTACGTTGCGCATCTCCAAGTTTCGACCCCCGCCTTGTAGCGCTCCTCCGGGGATCCAAAACCCACCCGAAAATTGACGTTTTTTGCCGAATCGGACCGACGGAAGAGGCAACGGCGGCGCAAAACTGGATTCTACATTTTTCGGTGTAGAAACGAGATCCCCGTCGAGCGGTGCTGTTTTCGCGACTCGACTCCCCCAGGTTCGGATGCACCAGCCCGAAAACTGAAATCACGATTTTTTACTTTTGAGGCGCATTTTTGGTCATATCTCAATTTCTTTTTTGGCACCGCCGTGCCACGTGTTTAGAGCTCTCGCTCACCGTCCTGCGACGTCCCGTTCAACTGGTGCGAGAGCCAATAATTTTATTTTTTTGCCGATTTTGCACTCACTTCCACGGACGCCCAGGACTTATTTGAGGGGCTCCAGGTGGCCGGCTGGGTTCGTTCACTTCAGAACACTTGCCCGCAGCCATTCCGGCAAGAATTTTTAAACTGCGACCACTTTTTGCGAATCTGCGGCAGTTTAAAGAGAAAAATGCACAAAAAGTGCGAAAAACCAGAGTGGTTTTGCGGGGATCCCTAGGGCGTCCGAACAAATTGACGGACCGCAACCGGACCGGTGCCGTTCGATCGGCCATATAACCTTTTAGTTTGTTTGGGAGTTTAATCTCGATTTCGCCGAAGGTGGCGCCGTGACGCCATAAAAACGACGTTTTTTGGATGTCCAGGAAAACTCCCACGGAACCGCCAACTTGAGCTAAGCGGGAGCGGTTTTTTCCGTGGATTGTAGAACGGTGTTTTGGCTTTCGGCACCCATAATTGGACGTCGCGGAATCGCGTCGCGACGACCACTTATAACTGTTAATCTGCACGGAGAAAAACTTGAATGTCGATTTGGGACACCGGGATGTCGCTTTTCTGAAATACCAAGTCGACCGGCACGTGGGCCCCGCCGATACACGTATTTTGGTACCGGCGCCGCGTCGCTGCGACCACGGAGTCGCCCGCCACAAATCGAAACGTATCGGCCCAAACTGCGAAATTTTCGCCGGAAGGTGGGGTCAGTCTGACCGCTGCAGTTTCGCCGTTTCCGGGCGGAGCGACTCGAAACTGCACGCGTTCGGTTCGCGAAGGACGGACGCGCCTCTCTTGCATTTAAGGGTTCGCGATCCGAGTCTTCCCCGTCGAGCTGGCGACGTCTGAAAATACCACTATTTTTTTGCACACAACATTTATCTGGTAACATTTATTCAACACTTTTGTAACATTTGACTGACTTTAAATCAGCTAATAAGATATGTTTTAATGATTCTGAGGCGATACGAAGTTCGCCGGGTCAGCTAGTCAAATCAATAAAATCACAAATATTCCATGTTTAACATCCGCCATGTTTAAAAGGCTGAATATGAAAATTTCGGGCATATTTTGTTATTTTCACTGGTTATTCGTTAAAAAGTGCCATAAAAAAAAATTCAACTATGAAAAGGTTTATTTTGGTACACGTTATAACGCTGTAACTTAAAGAGCAACGTTGCTACTGCAAAAAAAAAACTATTTGACTCCGTGGTTTTCGGCAAATAACTCCGCGAGTTTTAGTCGCAGCTTAAAACCGAAAACAGATTTTAAAACTAGATTCAATCTAGTTTTAAAATCATCTGTTTTCAGTTTTAAGCTGCCACTAAAACTCGCGGAGTTATTGAATGCTATCAAATGAAGTATTAATCGTTGCCCTATGTCAATTATTACCGCTGTAATTCGAGGGTTTAGTTTCTGTAAAATGTTGATAACTTTGTTGTTTAATGATCTGGATTAAATCTAAAGGCAAATTTGGAGATGTTGCGGAATCATTGAAGGTTTATTGATAGTTTCTTCCCGTTATCTTATCAGTGTAGCATTTTATCTTAATTGAATTGTCCTTGGGAGACCGTTTTGATAAATAATGCACTTGTTGGCCAAAAAATTCGCAATAACAATTTTTATTTTTCTACTAAACCTGTGTTAAGCAGTGGAAATCTGATTCTTTCTGAACAAGGAATTGTAAAACTCATTCTTAGCCTCCAATGTCCGGGTTATTGGAGCCATGAAATTTACCAGCTTTGTGTGAATCGTGTCGATTCGATAATCTTCTTCCCTTTAGTGGGATAGAAGGTTCGATGGATTTTAAGACAGATTTTAGTAGCTTTAGTATCGATCTTCCTCTTCATTTTGCTCCGGAGATTCTGCAGCTGGATCCACTGCCTGCCAAGCTACACCGGGTCAGTCAAGTCTGCGGATTTCATCTCGATCAGCTCCCGCAGCAGCTAGTGGTAGAAGTCGTTGTAAATATCAACGTTGCTTGGTTCTTGGGGCTCTTCGAGCCACAAAATCTTGAAATCGGAGTTTCAGTTGCGATTTTTCTATCAGCTTCTGGGAACTTTCTATATGTAGAATTGTTTAGAAACTAGTGAAGGTAAAATAGTCTACTTTGAAGGAATCAATAAATGAATTAGATTACTCGCTATTTGCCAAATTTAGTAATCTTAGCTTGATTATTAGTCGTCGACATATTAAGTCTACAATACATTCTCTATCAGATCTTGTCTGTCTAATCTTATCTACCTAGTCTTGCCTTATCTTGTCTTGTCTGTCTTGAATGTCTAGTTTTGTGTGTTCAAATTGCCAGGCAAGAGAAACTGAAACTGTTCATTTTGTATCAATCGTTCAAGATAACGTCCAAGTGTTTTCTCAATTACAAGCTTAATTCTAATCTGTAGCAAACACATTAAGTATCAATTTAAAGGTAATTTAATCAGCGTTACAACGCTGTAAAGTATGTTTCGATTACCTTATTACTTCTCGAGTAATCAACGAAAAATTAAAATGGGCATAAGCACGTTCAATTTACAATCTCAAACTGTATATAAACAATAGACTTTACTTAATGAATAAACGCGATTAAAACGGTTTTAAAATGGGGATTTTGCTCGTTTTCATTCTAGTAATGAACTCGAGATGACCTTGCGCGACGTTGCGCAACCTCTCGCAAAAACTAATCGCAGGGAAATGGCGCAAACATTTTTCTGATTTTCAGGTTTTAAACCAACATGTAATCGTCGTTGTAAAAGCATTCACAAATTGGTCGTTCAAATTACATAATCGTTTATTTGTTTGTTACTATGGACCTTGAAAAGTGACGTTATCTCGGCAGTGGGGATTATAAAGCAGGCGTTGGAACGCGGATGCAATCAGTTACAATGCAGCAGCAAGAGAAGTTGGAGCAGTTGGTGCGGGAAGTTGTGAAGGAGAGGGGTTTGGAAGACTGTGAGATCTCGTTTCGCTTCGCCACGAATCCGGGGGATGGTTACATGGGGGTGATGAAGGGTGCCGAAGTCCAGGGAGCGAATAAAAATCTGAGTTTGATTCTGAAAACCGCGCCGAGCGACAGGAAGATGCGGGAGACGAACCCGATTCGCGAGTCGTTTCTGCAGGAGATTTTCTTCTACGAGAAAGTTTGGCCGCGGTTTCGGCGCTTCCAGGAGGAGAGCGGCATCGCGGACGCTTTCACCAGCGTGCCCACTTGCTACAAGACGGACGACACGCCTTACAACGAGGTAATCATCATGGAGAATCTCCTCAAGCAGGACTTCCAACTCTTCGACAGGCGATGTAAGTTCACAGAGAAGCAAATGGATCTCGTCTTTAGAGAATACGCCAAGTTTCACGGGATCTCCTACGCTTTGCGAGCAGCCTCCCCTGAGATCTACGCGGATTTCATATCACAATTTCTCCACCCCTCGGAACTTTTCTGCGAGAAAACTAAGATGTTCCAGGTGCTGACCGATATGGCCATGCGGTTGCTCGACGTGTTCAATCCCGAAACCGAGGCCGTTTACCACGACAAGTTTCTGCGATTCGCTAAGAACATCAAGACAAATATGTACGACTGTTTCAATTTCAGAAACAACGCCGTTATTGCCCACGGCGACTGCTGGTGCAACAACATGATGTTCAAATTTGATGTAAGCAACCAATAATTAAGCTAAGATTACTAAATTTGACTCAGAGTGAGTAAACGAATTCATTTATAGATCTCTTCAAACTAAACTATTCTACCTTCACTAGTTTTTGTACAATTAGAGCTAAAAGACAGGTCGACCAAATTTCAATTAATCCCCACGAAAAAATTAGACTTAACTTGTTGGCTTAATATTTTGACTAATACTCAGGCAAAGATTACTAAATTTGACACAAAGCGAGTGAACCAATTCATTTATAGATCTCTTCAAACTGGACTATTCTACCTTCACTAGTTCTTGTACAATTAGAGCTAGAGGACAAGTCGACAAAATTTCAATTAATCCACATGAAAAAATTAGACTTAATTTGTTGGCTTAATATCTCGAATAATACTCAAGCTAAGATTACTAAATTTGACACAGAGCGAGTAAACTAATTCATTTATAGATCTTTTAAAATTAGACTATTCTACCTCCACTAGTTTATGTAAAATTAGATGTTGAAGAGAAGTCGACTAAATTTCAATTAATCCTCACAAAAAAATTAAACTTAACTTGTTAGCTTAATATCTCGACTAATACTCAAGCTAAGATTACTAAATTTGACACAGACGGAGTAAACTAATTCGTTTATAGTTCTTATTCTACCTTCACTAGTTTTTGTACAATTAGAGCTATAAGACAAATCGACTAAATTTCAATTAATCCCCACGAAAAAATTAGACTTAATTTGTTGGCTTAATATCTCGACTAATACTCAATATAAGATTACTAAATTTGACACAGAGCGAGTAAATTAATACATTTATAGAACTATTCAAACTAGACTATTCTACCTTTACTAGTTCTTGTACAATTAGAGCTAGAAGACAAGTCGACTAAATTTCAATTAACCCCCACGAAAAAATTAGACTTAACTTGTTGGCTTAATATTTCGACTAATACTCAAGCTAAGATTACTAAATTTTACACAGAGCGAGTAAATTAATTCATTTATAGATCTCTTCAAACTAGACTAATCTACCTTCAATAGTTTCTGTAGAATTAGAGCTAGAAGACAAGTGGACTAAATTTCAATTAATCTCCACGAAAAAAATAGACTTAACTTGGCTTAATATCTCGACTAATACTCAAGCTAAGATTACTAAATTTTGCACAGAATGAGTAAACTAATTCATTTATAGATATCTTCAAACTAGACTATTCTACCTTCAATAGTTTCTGTAGAATTAGAGCTAGAAGACAAGTGGACTAAATTTCAATTAATCTCCACCAAAAAATTAGACTTAACTTGTAGGCTTAATATCACGACTAATACTCAAGCTAAGATTACTAAATTTGATACAGAGCGAGTAAACTAATTCATTTATAGATATATTCAAACTAGACTATTCTTCCTTCAATAGTTTCTGTAGAATTAGAGCTAGAAGACAAGTGGACTAAATTTCAATTAATCTCCACCAAAAAATTAGACTTAACTTGTAGGCTTAATATCACGACTAATACTCAAGCTAAGATTACTAAATTTGACACAGAGCGAGTAAACTAATTCATTTATAGATCCCTTCAAACTAGACTATTCTAGCTTCACTAGTTTTTGTACAATTAGAGCTAGAAGACAAGTCGACTAAATTTCAATTAATCCTCACGAAAAAATTAGACTTAATTTGTTGGCTTAATATCACGACTAATACTCAAGCTAAGATTACTAAATTTTACACAGAGCGAGTAAACTAATTCATTTATAGATCCTTTCAAACTCTCCTATTCTACCTTCACTAGTTTTTGTACAATTAGAGCTAGAAGACAAGTCGACTAAATTTCTAGTAATCCCCACGAAAAAATTAGACTTATTTTGTTGGCTTAATATCTCGACTAATACTCAATCTAAGATTACTAAATTCGACAAAGAGCGAGTAAACTAATTTATTAATAGATCTCTTCAAACTAGACTACTCTAATTTAACTAGTTTTTGTACAATTAGAGCTAGAAGACAAGTCGACTAAATTTCAATTAATCCCCACGAAAAAATTAGACTTAACTTGTTGGCTTAATATCTCGACTAATACTCAAGCTAAGATTACTAAATTTGACACAGAGCGAGTAAACTAATTCATTTATAGATCTCTTCAAACTAGACTATTCTACCTTCACTAGTTTTTGTACAATTAGAGCTAGAATACAAGTTGACTGAATTTCAATTCATCCCCACGAAAAGATTAGAATTAATTTGCTGGCTTAATAACTCGACTAATACTCAAGCTAAGATTAGTAAATTCGACACAGAGCGAGTAAACTAATTAATTTATAGATCTCTTCAAACTAAACTACTCTACTTTAACTAGTTTCTACACAATTAGAGCTAGAACAAATCGACTAAATTTTAATTAATCCCCACGAAAAAAATAGACTTAATTTATTGGCTTAATATCTCGACTAATACTGAAGCTAAGATTACTATGTTTGACACAGAGCGAGTAAACTAATTCATTTATAGATCTCTTCAAACTAGACTATTCTACCTTCACTAGTTTTTGTACAATTAGACCTAGAAGACAAGTCGACTAAATTTTAATTAATCCCCACGAAAAAATTTGACTTAGCTTGTTGGCTTAATATCTCGACTAATACTCAAGCCAAGATTATTAAATTCAACACAGAGCGAGTAAACTAATTCATTTATAGATCTCTTCAAACTAGACTATTCTACCTTCACTAGTTTTTGTACAATTAGAGCTAGAAGACAAGTCGACTAAATTTCAATTAATCCCCACGAAAAAATTTGACCTTACTTTTTGGCTTAATATCTCGACTAATGCTCAAGCTAAGATTCCTTAATTTGACACAGAGCGAGTAAACTAATTCATTTAGAGATCTCTTCGAACTAGACTATTCTACCTTCACTTGTTTTTGTACAATTAGAGCTAGAATACAAGTTGACTGAATTTCAATTGATCCCCACGAAAAAATTAGAATTAATTTGTTGGCTTAATATCTCGACTAATACTCAAGCTAAGATTACTAAATTTGACACAGAGTGAGTAATGTAATTCATTTATAGATCTCTTCAAACTACACTATTTTACCTTCACTAGTTTCTACATAATTAGAGCTAGAAGACAAGTGGACTAAATTTCAATTAATCTCCCAGAAAAAAATTGTCTTAACTTGTTGGCTTAATATCTCGACTAATACTCAAGCCAAGATTATTAAATTCGACACAGAGCGAGTAAACTAATTCATTAATAGATCTCTTCAAACTTGTCTATTCTACCTTCACTAGTTTCTGTACAATTAGAGCTAGAGGACAAGTCGACCAAATTTCAATTAATCCCCACGAAAAGATTAGACTTAACTTACTTGCTTAATATCTCGACTAATACTCAAGCTAAGATTACTAAATTTGACATAGAGCCAGTAAACTAATTCATTTATAGATCTCTTCAAAGTAGACTAATCTACCTTTACTAGTTTCTACACAATTATAGCTAGAAGACAAATCGACTAAATTTCAATTAATTCACACAAAAAAATTAGACCCAACCTGTGGAGAATGTGGTATTAGTCTTTTTTTCTCATCAGAAGTCGTTAAGTGTGGACTGCCCGGTGGAAATACGACTACTGGACTTCCAGATTCTTCGGGAAGCTTCGCCGGTGCTGGACCTAGCGTACTGCTTCTACACGAGCGCTTGCCCCGCCTCCATGGACAACTACCAACACTACTTGAAGACTTATCACGACTCCTTGTCGACTTACTTGGCGCAATACAACATCAACGCCGACGACCATTTCAGCATGCAAACCTTGCAAGAGCATTGGCGCAAGATCGCCAAGTACGGCCTTATCCTCGCCGTGATGATCCTCAAGACGCAAGTCTCCGAAGTCGACGAGGTTCCCGACTTCAGCAAAGCCGCCGGCGAAGACATCGACATCATAGAAAAGTTAGCGTTCGTGTGCAAAAACGAGGAGGAATACAGGCGGCGGATCAAAGGCGTCATCAAACACTTTTGCGACAATGATTTGATTTAGTGCGATAGTCTTATCTCGAAAATATCTCAGGAAATAAGCTAGTACAAAGTCCGACTTAAATTTTCCTCGATTTAGTGTAGGTTGCAACACCGCAACTTAAAAAGCACAATTTACTCACAATTTACCTTGATAACTCGAAAACTAATTAAACTGCAACCAAACTGATTACATCAAGTTCAAGCTGATTAAAATGTCTTTAAACTGATACACGTTGCGACACTGTACATTAAAAACCAACGTTGCCACAAATTAATAGTTACCTTTGCTAGTTACAAATATTTGAAGCTAATGAAATAGACCTTTTTACTGTTAGTTAAGCGCAAGCTCGTCCGCCATGTTTAAAAGGCGGGAATATGAAAGTTTCGGGCACATTTTGTTATGTCACTTGTTATTTGTCAAAAAGTGCTCGAAAAACATGGCGGAAATTGACTATGAAAAGGTGTTTTGAAATTCAACTATGAAAAGGTGTATATTGTCGTTCTCGAAGGAGAACAGTAAATTAATAAAATGAACTGAACTCATTTCAACAGAAAATCTTTTGAACTCTTTTGAATAAGAATCCCACACCAAAGTTACCCATATTAGAAACTTTTTAAAAAATATTACAACTTTGTTCCTGGAATTTGAGAAATTTAAAATTATCAATCAGAATCCCATAGCTCCCGGTTTCATAAAAACTCACAAACCCGATTCTCTTTTCAAAAAATACACCAAATTTACTCCAAAATGGACTAGCCCTATCTGAACTCCTTAAATCAGAAACAACCCCAATAAACTCCAAGCTTGTATCCTTTGATGTTAGTAGTATGCTTTCTAATATACCCACTAAAGAATGCTACCAAATTATCAAAGATTTACTTGATGATAATAATAATAATAATAATAATAATAATAATAATAATAATGTATTTATTTTTGCCTCTTTGACAGAACGATCAGTATAAAGTAAAGTAACAAAAAAATATAACAGAAAGAGAAAAATACATTCTGATGCAGAGGAAAAAAAGCAAATTGCAACCATCTTATAAAAACAGAGCGTTAATTAACCTGCTGTTCTTTTTTCTAATTTGTTTAATTATATTTTAAATTTTAAAACTAGTAGTTCACAAATTTAAACAGTTTGTTCTTTCATTGTCCTATAGCCACCAGTTAATTTCACATTTAAATATAACCCCTTATTGAACATTTAAATTTAATTAGTTTACTATATACTTATGGTAAACATTTTTAATATGAGTTTTAGGAGAAAATCTTATTCCTTAAAAAAATATGCTTGAATCGAAACACCTTATATTCCTATATTCAAATAAAAATCCGGTAATCACTTAAGATAAGATAAAAACTTATGTCGAGTTGTTGGTTTTAAATATGACTTTCTGTTTGTAAGCAAGGATGGCACGAAACTCAAACATGAATCTTATTATTTTCTGAACAAAAAAAAAAGTTTTAATTTTTATTTGTACAATTATTTCACATATTGTACATAATTATTTCACACATTTGTCTCCTCCAAATCCAGCGCAATCTTCAACTCTTTATCTAAATTGTTTGTAAACGTTGTTTAACATTTCAACATTAATTTCTCGAACAGCCTCCGCAATCCACATTTTTAGGAAATTTTCATCGTTTCCCATTGGTTGCCGGTAAACTTTTTGCTTTAGGTAACCCCAAAGAAAGAAATCTAAGGGAGTTAAGTACGGTGATCGAGCTGGCCATTATATTGGTCCATGTCGTCCAATCCATTTGCCAGGAAAATCTAAATTTAAGAATTCTTTAACAATTAAGGTGCTTCGCAATAGAGGCGTCGCAATTTCTTGCACATAAACTTTTTGATATCGCTGATTCTTGGCGTTCTAAACTGTACAATCCCCTTCATATCTAATCGGACAATATCTCTTTCTATTCCTCTTACCGCGCACAAAGGAACAAAGGAATTAATCACTATCATGTCAGTTGCCGCAAAGAATGGTTTCCCAGTTACACTCATCCAAAATTGAATTAATTAAAAACGGAAACAAATAATAATGACACAAATATACCGGAAAATTCCAAATTCAGAACTCATTCAAAACTTTGATATTACAACCGAGCAAATAGCAAATATTTTGCGAGAAGAAAAAATCTACTAATAGTATTTGAACCTTCTTCAAAATTATTCCACATATTATTTAATCGCTTTCAAAATATCCGGAGTGATTCATTGTTGCGAATGCAATAGCGCAGGCCTGGGAAAATGGCGGTCCGCGGGCCACATGCGGCTCGCGTTGACCTTTATGCGGCCTGCGAACATTTTATAAACTACTTTAATTAAAAAAAATATCTACGTATAATAAAAACAAAAATAATAAATTGGTTTTGTGATTCTGTGATACCAAAATTTTACTTCTTTGAGAAAGTGATTACTAATTTATCTATACATATCACCCACAATAAATGATCTTAATTCGTGTTCTTCTTCCTGTGGTGCTACAATCATACACCCGTATCATAGTCGCTCCTTGAGGAACAAGGCTCCTTCCTTATTTCCTTGTTCCTTATTTCGCGTTTCATAGACCTTCATTGACAGCTCAAAGATCCTTATTCGGCTCCTTATCTCAAGGAAGGTTTCGAGCTTGCTTGAGGAAGCCTTCAGCACTGTGATTGGCTGTTGCGTTTCGATGACGCTTGCGCTTGTCGTCGATGTAGTTTTGACATATTGGTTAACCTCAGAAACAGTATAATGAACAACAATTTTTGAAATAATTATGATAGTGAGTTTGATAATGGTTTTGAGGAAAATCCAATATGAAATGGAAATAGATTTCAAAGGCGGCTCGCCAGAAGGTACATTCGATACTTTCAGAATCCTTTCGATAGACCAATGTTCAATCCAACAATGTTCCTTTTCGAAGAAGATATCGGTTCAGCAAAGGAGACGTGGTCGAACTTCTGTTGCCGTTGGTAAATGCCCAATTAAGGAGATTAAATAATCGTGGGCTGCCCATGTCTCTGTTAACACATTCACTGCCGCCGTGACACCGGTGACCCGGCGGTGTTTGCATACTTTTTTTGCTTATTACAGACCAGCACGTCACTGGGTCACCAGTGACCCATTTCGTGAAAATCACCTAAAATAGTGAATTGGTGCGTTGGACAATACGTTATTCAATAGCATAGTTAGGGCAGCCCACAGCCATTATGTTGACATGACATCAACCAAATGGATAAAATCAATGCTGCAAAGCAGAACTGTACAAACTACAATTGCTGGCGATACAATGCGGGGATCTGGTTGCTGACAGCCGGCTTGTGTCCTTAAACAAAAAAGGATTCTACATCCAAGGCTATGTGGATGACATAGTCATTCTCATAAGTGGAAAGTTTCTTTGCATTATTTCAGAGCCTATACAGGAAGCTCTAAAAGAGATAGAAAGGTGGTGTAAGGTAAAAGGCCTGCAGGTTAACCCCCATGGAAAACCTTAAGAGAAAGGACATAAACACGGCAGAGAGCTTAATGGAAACCATACATGAGACCTGCAAGGAAACCTTCAGGAAAATGGTGCCCCTAGAGAAAGAAAATAAATACCATATCATTATAACTATCGATTTTGTAAAGTGGTTTAAATCGGAGATACAGGAAAGTCATAAAATCAGGCGCTGCAGTGAATGTGTTAATACAACGCCTAATAACATTGCATTCTTATCGGTAAACTGGGTTTAATGACAATCTTTTATTGAAAAATTGTCATTAAACCCAGTTTACAAACTTAAATGAGAGTTAATAATTGTGTATATGTAAATGTATGAAATAAATATACTTTGCTCTAAATATGTTTATATTTATATGATACGGAATATTTTGTATTGTACAATTTATTGTATAATCTTTAGTAGTCTAGCTTCTCTTCTGCTTCGGCATTTTTTTTAATGAAACTCTTGCTGTTGTTCAATCACTTCTGGCAGTCGTATCAGCCTCAGTAACTTTTTATTGGAAATATTAGGAAAGGCAATTGCAAAAAATTGCTGTAGACCTGACGTTGACCCCATGTCACCTGAAAAAGTTAAAAGAAAATGGAAAAGAATGCTAATACATTTTTCCTTTTTATAATATTTACAATGTTCTTCAAATGCTACTGTGCTGTCAAATGGACAATCAATTTTCACATCAATATTTACACTTGTTTCATCGATGAAATCCATGACTCGAACCACGCTTTCTACAGGCGCAGGGCAGTCATGAGACGTTGGTGTTTCATTGTTGTTGTCAACTTTCGTTTTCTGAAATTATTTTTGATAAAATAATTGCATTTTGAAATAGAAAATATCATGCAACAATTCAATTAGATAGGAACAAAATTATTGTCACTTTTGTTTCTGATTTAGTGCTGTCCCAGCACTTTCTCAATTGTTTGCTGGAATGTGGTGTCCACCCTTCACTTATAAATTTCATCATTACCCTTTCCCATGCTTCAGCTTTTTGTTTCAAATCAACAGCACTTGTTTTTTTTTGCAGTCGATTGCGCTTTCTTCTGATATTGGCTGAACTAATAACAGCCTTTCGCGGTTCGTGTAATGCACACTTTTTACTTCATCAATAATAACAATTTTAAGGTTATATTTACAATCAGCCTGGCGGTTTGAGTAATTTGAGTTAGTGTTGCCACCATAAGCAATCACACATCCCTAAATGTCCCTAAATAAGGCTTCCTTCTGGAAGGAAGCCTTATTTCGCGACTATGAAACGAGGACGCCTCAGAGATTTAAGGAAGCCTACATCAAGGTGTCCTTATTCCTTGAGATAAGGAGCGACTATGAATACGGGGGTTAGTGTACTTTAAACTCCTCCGCCTTCCTACATTTGTGCTTGGTGTCTATATCTTAGACACAAGTACAGAAGGGGAGGTTTTCTTGGCAGATTACTGTGATCGCCTTACTAGAGCCAGCACACGAGGTCGGTGGCTTTCCATATTCGTGCTTCCGGGATTTGAACCTGGGACTAATCCAACCGCCTCTAACTTGTATTCGTACCTTAATTCGTATTCGTACATAAAAAAAATGCAGAAAATCCCGAAAGCATACCTACGACATGCTTATTATGTCCGACCTGATGTTTACTTTATTATATACCTGCCACTATTTTATAGACACTGCACATTTACGAGTGTTCTCTGAAACTATTTCGTTTTAAAACCAGTATATATTGTCCACTATGAGAAAAGATAACAATATTGTTGTGTATAGGCGAATATATATGCAACGGTCGTGGTATACAAATAACTATTGAAATTGAAACATTTTTAATGCGGCCCGCGGTCAAATTTTCAAACGTAATGTGGTAATGTGGATTTGCCCACCCCTGCTATAGCGTGTTATGCACACGCTATTCAGACAGGATTAAATATTTCAACTTGCTTTTCCGAACATTTTCGTGCCTTTCGTCTTAAAAAACACACAAGTTCATTGTTATTTCCTAGTACTGTGGTCGAGAACGCGAGGCCCGTTAAAAATTTTTGTGCGGTCCACCAAAAAGTGTAACACCTTGACTAGCGAATAACGTTTCTCTGTAACGGGCAGGTGGTTTATGCGACTGCACTATTTGATATAGGTAATTTTGTAATTAGAAACACGTAAGTTATTTTCATTTTATTGGTAAAATAATTAAAATTATATTTTAATGAAATACCAAAAAGGAGAAAAATCAATGTGGAAAACCTTGAATTTAATGAAAAATGAACTTATTTGAATGATTATTTTTTTTATTAATAATTACAATAAAGACTATGCTTAATTTATAAAGAATCTATAAGTGCAATTCAATAATTTACCAACTTATTAAAGCGGAACACAGCTTGAATATATAAATATATATTCAACCTTTCCGAAGCTCTATAATATTATGAAGTCTTTAGAATTAAGTCTTTAAGACTATAAAACAAATCCACATGTTGAAATACAACAGATATTTGTGTTGTTCACTAGGACTCGGTTCACTTTAGTGACACTAAATCAAAAAAACTAGATAAATAACATTGTTTTTTTAATATCAGATCTCTATTTAACCCAAAGTGAATAGCCAATTTTATTTCTATTTTACCCAAAGTGATGAGAGATAGATCTCGAAATGCGTCTTCGGATGGCTATTAACTTTGGGTTAAATAGAAAGATCTGATCTAGAAAAACAATGTTATATATCTAGTTTCTTGTTTCTAAGTATAATTGTATCTATAATTAGTTTTGTTACACCCTATATTCAATTAAACAGTTTAATTTGCGAAACACAAAAATGATAAATTTGAATCACAATTTAGACAAAATAAAATTGATTCTTTGCAAAAATCACTAGCAACAGTTTTTTAAAAATGTAACGAACAAAAGTCAGCATTGGTCAAAACAACTTCAAATATTTCGAAATTAATTGCTAACAATAGCAACAAGATATTACGGACGCCGAAGATATATTTTTGCATCTATTAGATGTTTTCGCTATCTACAGTCTTAAACGGGAAAATTTAAGACTTTAACTGATGAAAAAACATGACATCACAATACCGGTATAATGAGGTTGAAAAGTTAGAGGATTGAATATTGCACATTGTTTCCTCTACTATTATTGAATATTGTATACTCTACAACTTCATAGTACTATTCATCAAGATGCACTTTGTGCATTGTACATCCATCAGTATGCACGAAATTGATGCAGAATATGAAGGTATTGTATACTTTTCTCAAGTAAGATGGGAAAGATTTTTCGAGTTGAGAGATGAGATTGAAATGTTTTTGACAGAAAAAGGAAACAATGTACCAGAATTATCGAATTTTAAATGGATAAGCAACTTAGCTTTTCTTTAAGCTACATGTTGACTGTTTAAGCTACATATTTCATTACCAAACATCTGACTGTGCAATCATTTTTTTTAAATGGCCCGCCGTCAGAAAAAGGTTGCCGCCTCCTGGTCCACTATATAATTATAAATAATCATAATAAGTTAATCTCCTTAAAGAGCAAGGTCGGAACCTAATCTTTTCACAACTTTTAAATATAACTCAATCGTCGCCAGTTAAGTCCCAAACTTCATGTTCAACATTCACCATTAGTACATGGTGAATGTCGATATTCACCGGTGTAAGTCAGAAATAAGGGTATTTAGCAAATATTTCGGACATACACCAAGCGACTATGTGAATGTTTACATTCACCGGTGAAAGTCGACATTCCCCAAATTTTGGTCTTTCACGGTAACATGTCCACTGATGGCTCTTAGCGTTCGTATCTCTGTTGTTCTGAGGACGTGTTTGGTAATTGACGTGTCCGCTCGGGTTTCTAGCGCATATGTTAAAATGGGACTTATGAAAGCCTTGTAGATCCGAGTTTTGGTGGGTATTGATAGCATGTTGTTCTTCCGTATAGCGTGGCGCAAGCATCCTGATATCTTTGCAGCTTTGTTTGCTTGGTGTTTGATGTCTTTTTGCAGGTTTCCCCAAATGGATAGTCGAATTCCTAAGAAATCGAATGACTTCACTTAATAAATAATTTCATCGTTGATTACAATCTTGCATCTCGTGGATTCTTTGCTTATTGTCATGCTCTTTGTTTTCTTGGTGGAGATTTTCATGTTATTCGTCGTACTTCGTCGCTACTTTGTGGAATTCGTGAATTAGTTTTTGAAGCCTCTTCTCACTGTCCGCAAATAGGGTGGCATCGTCTGCGTAGCAGACACATTTGATTTTTTTATTACGTATGATCTTATTGTCTTCTAAATGCGATTTTGTCCTCCATAGATATCTTTCTCCATTTCAATATTGAATTTCTCCCAAAATTCTTTCTTGATGTAGTGCCGGATCGTCTCTGATGACGCGTTGTTTCGAAATTGTATGTATGCTTTCCTCTTTTCTGCAGTTACTGCTTTGACTTCTGGTGCAAACCATGATTTGGCTCGTTTACGATGTGTCGTTTTCAGTATTCAGGTGCCCACGACTTCTGCGGCTGTCTTTTTGATATTGGTTAGGACTTTTCCCCATGCATCTTCAACGGAGTTATTGCCAAATAATTGGTTGCCTGTTTATGTGTTCTTTTAGACGGTTCTTGTATAGCTTCTGTGTGCTGTGGTTCTCGAGCGATTTGATTTTAAATTTATGTTTTGGTTCACATGGTTCTTCTTTCATTTTGATAGGATATATTTTGGTCTTGCAGAGAATTAGTTTGTGGTCTGAATTTACATTTGGTGAACTCAGGCATCTTACATCTTCAATGATTTCTAGTGATATCGGTCTATTCGTTATGACAAAGTCGATCATTGAGCTGTTTCCTTGGGTGCTTGTGAATGTAATTTTATGTTGTGGTTTGAGTTTACAGAAAGTGTTATTAATTCTCAATTTGTTGTGAGCACAAAATTCCACCAGCATATCACTTCTTTCATTTTGAGCGTCTTCGTTAAATCTGTGTTTCAGGCCTTTAATTGGGACGCTACCTATTCTTGAGTTCATGTCGCCTAGTATAAATATTCTCTCAGTTAGTGGTATTCTATTAAGCTCTTCTTTTAGGTGTTCGTACCACTCAGAGGCTTCTTCGTTTGATCGGCTTGTGTCTGGTGCATAGACTGAAATAATGTGGGTGGGTTTATGTGGGTGAAATTGAAGGATACTGTTGGTATTCTGTCGTTGACGTATCCTTTGTTTTTTATGTTGTTTTTAACATATCGTGAATTAACATGGCCATTTGTCATAATGATTATTAAAATTATATCCTCCATGTTATAGTATATTAAAGAACGAGTTCAGTAAGCGCGATTTTACTAAAAAACGCCTTACGAAAGAGTTTTTTATACTATTTTTTCTATTTTGGCCCTTTTATTTCATTTCTAAATAAAAAAATCGCCGATACATATTGAGAAAATTGTATCGCACTCGGCGAGTCATAACTGCACACATATGAGTGCTGTTATGTGTCCATTACAGTTGCAAAATAGAAAAATATAATTATGACAGCATATGATTGAATTAATCAATTAAGTATGAAATGGCCATTATCGTACTAATTATTAAAATTGTATAATCCATTTTGACATATTTTGTGAAATATATAAATCTACAATATGGAATTTGAATAAGTTTTCATTATCATATTAATTATTAAAATTATACCATCCATGTTGATACAATAGTAGCAGCATATAATTGCATTAATCAATTAAGTAAGAAATGTCATTTCAATTATTAAAATTATATCATGCATGTTGACAAATATTGTGAAATTTATAATCCTAAAAATTGAATAAGTTTTTAATAAAGTGTGAAAATAATAAAAAAAAAAACTTTAACACAACAAAGCCATTCATAAACAAAGCTTTAATTTACATATTTAATCATGTTTTTCCTTCAAAAAATGCAAATATTAAATTGATAACCTTCTCACTTAACTGTGTTAACATACTGAATTGATATGGCCAAATCACAAAGAAACATTTACAGTCCAAATTTTGATTCATTTAAATTAAAATTTTAATTGTTCCACAATTAGTTTTGATTTCAGTAGAATTCATGAATGGCAATGCAATGTAATGTGAGTCCCAAAAGTCTTGGAATCCACTATTGCCATGAATTTGAAGAAGTAGGTCATTTCTTAATTCAGACACATAAAATTGTTAAATGTCATTTTTAAGTAGCTGTCAGTGGTCTTGAGGTTATGTCGCATTATGTCACGAATATTATGTCACGAATACACAAATTAATTCGCCGTTTTATGTTATTTCTACCGGTCTTACTTAATTTATTTCATTTAAAAATGTTTGAAAATGAGCAGAAAACTTTTATTGTCGAAAGTTATTTTCGAAATGGTAGACGCCTGGAAAATGGTGAATGGGAATACAGTATCAACTCGTGCATTGAAGAATTTAGGCAACGCTTTCCTATGGCTGTATCTAATAGGAATCAGTTTAGAAGGCAGGCATTACGACCAGTTAATTGCTTTTGAAGTACTGGTAACATTAACAACAAATCAAGAAGTGGAAGGCCTCGTATTAATAATGAGTATATTATAAACATCAGAAATGCAGTCCAAGACGAACCTACCACTTCAATTAGGAGACTAGCTCAACAGTTGAATTTAAGTCGTACTACCGCTCACATAATTATTCGTCAAGATTTTCACATGAAACCATATAAGTTGCAAATGTACCAAGAACTTTTACCACTCGATTATAATAAAAGACTGGCCTAATGTCGGTGGTTCAATGAAAATATTAACGACGAAGTGTTAAATTTAACATTTTTCACTGATGAAATCTGGTTTCATCTAAACGGATACATTAATTCCCAAAACATGCGCATGTGGAGTGTTGGCAACCCACATTTTTTTTAGGGAGACCCCACTGCATCCAATCAAAGTTAGTGTGTGGTTAACAATGTCAAGACGCAGAATTATCGGTCCAATATTTTTCGATGGTAATTTAAACGATGCCACTTATAGAGACACTATTTTGCAACAATTTTTTAACGAACTTGATGATGATGAATTCCAAAATGGCTTCTTCCAACAAGATTCTGATAGTCCACACATTGCCCGTGAAACATTAAATTATCTTTAGGAATTCTTTGACGACAGGCTAATAAGCAAAGACCGATTTCCACCACGTTCTTGTGATCTAAATCCTCTGGACTTTTTTCTTTTTCCATATTTAAAAAATGCAGTATTCAGCAGTCCAGTTCATACAGTAGATGATCTACGAAACAATGTAATAAGAAAATGTGAAGAGATAGACAACACAGTATTACAAAATGTGTTCGATAACATAAAACTGCGAATTAATTTGTGTATTCGTGAAAATGGATAAAACACATTCAACATCTGTTGTAAGGTTTGGTAATGTTTGCTGTAATGTTTCTAATTTCTTCTTTGTTAATTTTATAATTCACAACACTATAAATTAAATCAGTGTTAAATTTATGAGAAGGCGTTTTATATATAAATAATGAAATTGTTGAACTTAGCACTACAAACAATGCGACATAACCTCAAGACCGCTGACAGCTACTTAAAAATGACATTTGATAATTTGTAAGTTTATGTGTGGAATTAAGGAATAAATAATAATAATCTTCAAATTCATGGTAAGAGTGGATTCCAAGACTTTTGGGACTCACGTTATTTATTACCTATATTAATTAATTTTTGCTCAGTTGCAATAATAACAATATTCATCAAGTATCAATTGCATTTTTTAAATTATTAAAAAAAGGAATCAAAAATTTATTATACAATTAAAATGCATTGTTGAATTGGCCTCATTAACACTGAAAATTATTATAAAATTTGGAACGGAGACCCCGGGGTCGGCCGTGAGTTGGCAACTAATTTTTCAATAATCGATTATTTTTTTTAATTTATCTTCCTAAGACATTTTATATTCTGAAATTAGCTTTGGCTAAAACTTTTATTGGTTCATGCCATTACGTTTATTAGTCTGACCTCTAAAAATTGACCCGAAATTTTTATAGAATCGCACAGATTTTCAATAAAACTTTTTTTGCAAAATATAATTTCCCTCAAAAATGCTTGTACAATTTGCGGGCAGGCGAACTCAAGTGAAGCGAGTGTGGTTTATGTATTGGGAGTTCGAGGAAAGCCACCTTTCTACGTGTCAGTGTCAAACTTGTTATTGTCGTTGAAAGTTGCTAAATATTTTGGTGAAGCTCCAGGGGAGGCAAATGTCGTTTGTAGACTTAATTAACAACTTAATTTCAATTTACGATATTTCAATAACAACACACTATTTTGAAACTATGCCAATCTCCCATGTTTAGAGTCTTTGATCTAGTCTTGCCTGTCTAGTTTCATCAGCGAAGTGTAACCTTTCCCGATTTTTTTCTATGTTATAATTTGTGTCATCTTATTTACATAATCTTGTCTATCTAATATGTCACGCCTAGTTTTGTCTGCGTAGTCTATCGCGTTAAATGAAGTATGTTTACCCTAGTCTGTCTATTTCGTCTATTTACTTTTTCTATTTAATTTCGTTTGCCAGTCTTATCTGTTTAGTGGACTTGCCTCTCAAATCTCGTCTATCAAGTCTCGTCTGGCTGTGTCCTCTGTATAGCATTGTCTAGTCTAGTCTTGTCTCCTCAGTCTTGTCTGTCTACTCTTATCTGTATAGCCTTACATGTCTAGTATTGTCTGTCTAATCTAAACTGTCTTGTCTTGTCTGTCTAGTCTTGCCTGTCTAGTCTCATCGGTTAAGTCTTGTCTATGTAGTCTTGTCTGTCTAGTCTTGTCTGTTTACTCCTGTCTCTCTAGTCTGGTCTGTCTAGTCTTGTCTGGCTAATTTTGTCCATCTAGTCTTCCCTGTTTAGTATTATGTCTCTTATCTATATATAGTCTTGTAGGGGGAGGTGGGGCAGATTGATTCATAAAAATTGAAAATCAAATAACATATGTATAAACGTATTATTTTTTATTTATTTTCAACTCAACGTTTAGCTAAATGTATAAATATTATACTGTCAAGGATCAAAATTGTTTAAGTTATAGAAAAGGAAAATTACGTTTTTTGTAAAAAATGGATTTTGAATCATTCTGCCCCACCAACGGGGTACTTAGATACATCACGTGGGGCACTTTAATACAGAATGGAAATTGTATGAAATGGTTATATTGTAACACTAAACGATAGATAATCCCATTATCACGACAATAGTTCACAGCTTTAGTAGAAATATGCGATTCATGGTTGTCACAAATAATAATTGGATTATCTTTAGTGCACAGGTGTCACCCACCCTCTCCTGTTTGCCAAAGCAAGACTGCCTTAGGGAACCCCATTTAATAATGGGTCTTTGAATTGGACACGAGGAAAAACATAAACAGGTGGAAGAGCAGCACATGTTGCTGTTACTATTCCACAAAAAGTTACGAGTTCTCTGCGTTCAGCTGACACAATTTGTCCTACTTGCCTCTGTGTCTTTTCAGCCAAAACCTTAGGTGTTGGTAAGACCGTGTTAATGCCTGTTTCGTCCAAATTTAATATACGGTTAGGTGTGAATTTATAGCGTAACATTACACGATCAAAATTATGAAAAAATTCAGCCACTGTAAGACCGCAGTGGCAAAACCGTAGATAAATGCAAAACTTCTTGCGGCGCTTGTGTTTTCAGACCTCCTTAGATTGAGCTCCTGATTTCTCCTTTTAAACCTGCTGCCCAATCTTTCCCTGCGCGTTTATTCTCTGATCATCATTTTCTGATGGCAACAAAGAATATATAAATTTAACATATTTTATATTATTTAGGAACAAATTTATATTGTGCAAATTTTATTGGGGCACTTTGATATGAGTACGGGGCACAATAATATGTATCACTGTGCCCCGTACTTTTTTGTACAAACATTTTTTTCAAAATGCAAATTATACTGATGAAACTAACTTATTTACTTCAAAAATGCACTAAATCTTTAATATTTGATGCCCTAACTTACCTTTGGTATATATAGATCTTAACAAGATGGCAAAGAAGATCTTGAAAATAGCTTTACATTTTAAGTATTTGTTTAGTTGGCCGCACTCGAAACACGATAGGACTTGTAAAATGCCACCGACTGATAGGCTGTCTGCGCGATCGCAATGGATGCGTTCAAACATTTATAGAAGCGTTTTAGAGATGTCATCACTTGAAAACATTCAATAGATTATTAAATAATGCTTGTGTATCTAGGTGCCTTTTGTATAATTGTACCCCACCTCCCCCTATATGGTATATATAGTCTTGTCTGTGTGGGTGGATCAAAGGGCTGCAAACGAAGAGGGTTATGCATAGTGGTTCACTAAACTGTGCTGTATGGTGCCCCAGTATGAATAAGGCCCTGAAAAAGTCTAGCGCGAGACAAAAGTTGGCATCATTTCAAAGGAATGTCTGAGGACGTGCAGAGCAATGTTAGGGATATTGTCGTTACCTGCACTTTTCTTAGACTTTAAGGACATGATTGTTAGGAAAAGTTCCTCCCTTCTTGTTGGTTTAAGAAAAATTAATGCGCTATTACCATGTATGTTGTTCGAATAATGGCTTCTTATTGCATATTGCGCAGATCTCCTGCTTGTTTTTGGCAAATAGTCGTTTATGAATGTGGTACTTTCATGGGATGCTGGGCAATGATCGCCGTACGAGTCACTGTTTCTTCTTGAGGCCCACAATTTGGTTGACTATACTGCAGGAGTTTTTTTGGATATTTGGGGATTTTTGGATCTGCTTATGGAAGTAGAGTTTCTTGCCGTTGCGATGACGTCTAGTAAACCTCCTTCGAAATTTGTTAAATACCTGTTTATAACGGCGGTCGGTTTAAGAAAATGTTTGCTATAAAGCGACTGTTTTTTTTTAAAAAAAAAACTTCAAAGAAAACTCGAGGTTTTCCTGAGGTTTGTTTGAAGTTGCTGCGGATGAAGGTAAATGCTTCATTAAAATTAGCATAAAAAATGCTCATGTACAGTTCCCACCGGCTGTTAATTTCACAAGAATCAATTGTCAGTAGCTCGTCCCACGATATTTTGTCCATAAATTCTCTGTGCAGTATTTTGTTATCTTCGCTATAGCTTCCAAATTGTTTAAAGCAGTGCTCGGATTCTGCTTCGGATTCAATCGAAAGTATTTGAGCATAATGGTCCGATATAAAATAATTCGATGTATTTAACTCGCATTTAAATTTGGAACAGCATACTATTATGTTATCTATGCATGAACCTGTTTTGGGATGGCTGATATGTTTAGCCAGTGGCAACGTATTAAGGGGTTAGTTACATGGGTTTCACAGCTTCAAAATATCGATTTTTTTTATTGTCTTATTAATTTCTACAACATCTCGAGAATATTATCCTAAATTTTCAAGTCGATCCGAATAAAAGTTTTGGAGATACAACCTTGGGAAGGTGCGTGCTCAAAGTCAGATAGGCTCAGCGTGCCGCAGGTGTATAGAAGCAGCTGCTCGTCTATTGTTTGTCTGTCTTTATTTTACAATGCATTCACTTTCTAAGGGCAACTAGTTTAAAATACTTCAGTTGGTGATTACTTCTTGAATCACGAGGTTTATTTGAGATTATCTAAAGTGTCTGTTGTAAAATTTATTAAAAAATGCCTAAAGTTTCGAGAACTTCGAATAAAAGACGATATATGAGCTACATATTATCACTACAGCTCTACAGACAAGAATCCTCTGCACGGAAATTTCCCGAAAGGTCCAAACTCCTGGTGCGCTTGACAGCGGGCATCAGCTACGAACACTCTTTCATCATTCAAACATGATTATGCTCCATTGCCAAATGATGTTTTGAATGATGTTTTGCAATGAAACCTATCTATGAAGATCTCAGTAAAGATGAGCTTCTGGAGCGGTGTGTTGGTGGTTTCACACAAAATAATAATGAAAGCTTGAACCAGTTAATCTGGAAGGTTACTCCAAAAATACTTTCTGCTGGTTCAAAGATCGTTAATATTGCTGCATTGGTCGCTGCTTGCATTTTTAATGAAGGAATATCAGCTTTATTATTATTTATGCACGGTATGGATTTAAAACTTGGCCGAAATTCCCACGAATATGCCCGAATTTCAGATGAAACCCGTGTGTGCGCAGCTGAAAAAAAATCAGCGAGCGAGACTCGCGAAGCCAGGATTCGTCATAGACAGGAGCAAAATTATGCCCTGGACATTGCAGCTGCTGCATGTTCTTTACTTTATGGCCCAGGAATCGACGATTCAATATAAGTTTAAAAAAAAAAACAGTTTTATTGTTACTGAAAACTTTAAACGCGTTTTTCTCGAAACTGTGTTTTCAAAGACGGTTGTCAAAAGTTCTCGAAAACTACACAACCGATCTTGATGAAATTTTACACAGGTTTTCGAGATACAATTCACGAGGACTTCGACGAAGGATTTTTTTCAATCGCAACTATTAAAAAAAAATTGTTGAGCAAATTTTACCAAAATTTGCATTTTTTTGTAAAAAAGTCTGGCAAAAATCCAATTTTCACTTTTTTTTTTCCTTCGTCCAAGTTCTAGTTTATGTTCTTAACTAAAAGGCGATTTTTTTTTCATTTGAGATGATCCTGTCATGAGTTCTACTATCAACGCGGAAGCACCTTTTTTCGGAGGGGTCACGGGAAATGAGTCACGAGTTTTGAATATTTTCCGTTGAAAAATTTTTTCAAATTTTTTCTTTTCAAATATAAATCTTTATGACAATAAAAAGTTTGAATAAAATATTTTGTTTTTTATATAAAAAAAAAATTGTTGAAAATAGACCTTTCTTCCTCCGAGTAAACCCATGTAACCCCATAAACGACTTCAGTAGACTCAAGAACTGTTGGCATACATTTGTGTTTCTTAAAACATCTATATTAAAGTCACCAGATATAATAAATGATTTGCCTTCTTCCGCTAGCAGAACTAGTAATTCATGTAATTTAACGATGAATGAACGACCGTTGGTTAAAGGGGCTCTGTAAACTGCAACAATTATTTTCTAGCTTTCTTTAATTTAATTTGGTTTCTATTGCCGAACATTCAAACATAGATTGTTCAGCAATTAGGGCAATATCACTTCTTCAACTTTATATACTACGCCCTCTCTACAATAAATAGCCACCCCTCCATGCATACCTTCAGGTCTGCAAAAGTAAGCGGTAAAATTAAAATTATTTATTATATAAGCATTGATTTGACAAGAGCTGTTGCAATGTTCTGTAACTATTAAATACATATAATTTTTGTTCTTTTCTAACATAAACTCAATGTTGTTAATTGAGTTGAGAATTTTGAAAAATCATTTTTATTAACGAATTTATAGCCTTCTCAAATAAAAATTTTAAATCACTGCCAGTTTCACTTCGGCAACTTATTTTCATAAATTAGAATCCGGGACAATTTTTTTCCAATAGTCAATAGTAATTTTCAATAATAATTGTGGTCATTATTCGAGAAGGAGTGCCAATATAAAAAATATGTAAGTATTGCTTAATTAGTATTAATTTAACTATTTAAAAAAGAATTTAATTTAAATATATTTATTTATTATATAATGTTGATCTAGTTATAAACAAATTATATCTACAATTGGTTTCAATTAAACTCAATCTATCTGTCTATAATTTCTATTAAAGCTTGCCAATTATATAACAAATCTAAATCACCTCTATTAAAGAAATATTTAGTTATTTAAATGTTTTTATCTACTGAATGTATCTAGCAAAATCCAGTTACATAACATCGCTTATTGCAAGTTTCAATTTCTTACTAAAAAAATACTTTCGCAACTATGTCTATGAAATGTATATCTCCAGAATGAAAGACTAAGAAACTGAATTAATATTAAAATTGAATGCATTTTATACCCACAAATAATAGTAACATACAAAAATCATAAAGTAATTCAAAGAAACGAAAATTTACCGTCCATAGAAAATTAAATGTCTATTCACAGACATCTTTATACTCGAATGAAATAAATTGTTTTCTGTCAATTGCACTTTTAACTAAAATCCTGTAAATTCTCGATATATTCATGGGTAGAAATAATTTTGGGTTTGAGTAACGGGCAAACTTTTGACCCTTATATAAAGGAGTTTACGGAGCTTTACAAATGGTTGACCTTTGGTATAAATTCCTGTCTGCAGTACATCTGTTACGGGAGAACCTGCGGGAATGTTTCAGGGTAAAAGGGATTCCAAGGAAGGACGCATAGTAGAAAATCGACAGCGGAAATAAATACCTTTTCAAATTAAGACAGTTTGGAAGTTAGAGGAAATTATATAAAACTTGTTCTATTAAATCAAAGGAGTGAGGACTTGATTTATATTAGACACTATTAGTTATATTGTAGTGAAGTTTATTCTTGGGAAAAGGACTTTCTATTGTTTCTATTTATATTTTTCTCTTGTAGCCCTGAAGAAGGTCGGAATAAAAAGACCGAAACGTTAGTTGTTTCATAAAAAAGTCCTTTTCCCAAGAATAAACACAATATTATAAAAAGGATAAGATGTCAAGATACATACTATTAGTTATGTTAATATTTTTGTTTTAAATATTAATTATTGTTTTTTTTTCAGGTGAGTCATTGAAATGATAATGGAAACTTGGAACGAAGATTGATACCGTTCTTTGATTGATACCTGAAACCACATTTCACCTTAGCAGTAAAATTCTACTCGTATAATTGGACGTTTCTTCTTTAAAAATAAAAGAAATACAAATGCAGGCAAGAAGTATGAACAAATGAGAAGAGACTTTGTATGAAAAATATTTCTAAAATTTTATAGATGTACAGCTTGGTATGTTTTACACATGTTTTAGAATTAAACCCAAATATTTGAGTTATGGGAGATATATAGCTGAAAAATTTGCTGTATTCAGATACCTGGATTCCAAGTAACGAAAGTGTTGGGAAACTAAAAATTTTGAATATTGCTCATAAAGTAAACTTATTTTGCCGCTTCGTTGCTTTTAACATCGGTAGTTCTCAAGATAATATATTAATATCCACACATTAATACTCTTTTTTCCACATCTCTTAGTTACATCATTTCAATACAGAATTGGGTGCTAGCTTGACATTAAGTTAGCACCGCCACTAGTCAAATTTCAATTTTTTCATTGAATGCTTTGAGCAGAAAAATCGCGATTGCGGCAAATAATTAGCACATAAAGAGAACATAATTTTCGTCTAATCAAATTTGAACTTTGAAGAAATCATGTGTCCTTTGCTTTTTGACGGTCCTTAGCCTTCCGCTCAGCTGTTCCGTCGTCTTGTTGTTTGTTTCTGTGTGTTTTTTTTTGTGTCGGTTTGCTTGTTTGTTTGTCGGTTTGTTTGTTCTTCTGTTTCACTCATAAACGGTTTTCTTTTCTTTCTTTTTTTTTCGTTCTTTTTTTTTTTTTCCTTCTTCTTCTCGTTGTTGGTCCTTGGTTTGTCCTGGTGTTGGTTCCTGGTTCGCCCTCCTGGCGGTTCCTGGTTCGTCCTTCGTTCTCGTGGTGGTTCCTTGCTCGTCCTCGTGGTGGGTGCTGTGTCTCTCTGGTTTGTTCGTGTTGTTCCTGCCTGTTTTTGTTCCTGGGTGCTCCGCTGGGTTCGGGGATGTGGGCTTTCCTGTGAAAAAGAAAGATCAGTGATTACCTATGTTGTTGAGGTTTTGGATGTTTCCATTTGACGTTGATGTTGTAGTTTGCTGCGTTGTTGATTGTTGGGTTGTCATGCGTTTTCATGCGTTCGAAACTTTTCGTTGCTAGTTTTTCTATGTGTTGCTTGATTGTCTCCATGTTTAGATCGCTGTGCACCTGCTCATTGGTCATGTACCATGGCGAATCTGTTATTTCTCTCAGAGTTTTGTTCTGGATGATTTTCCATTCTTTGGATTGTATCCAGCACGTCGATGAGTTCGTCATTGTCGGCCGTATTATGGACTTGTAGATTTGTAGTTTGTTCCTTATGTTCAGCTTGCTTTTCCTGTTTAAGAGCGGGTAGAGGTAGCCTTTAATTTGTTTTGCTTTTTTCGCTGTCTGATCGATGTGTTCTGAAAATGTAAGAGCTTTGTCTAGGATTACGCCTAGATATTTGATTCGGTTTTCCCATTTTATGTCTGTGTTGTTGATTCTCAAGCAGCTACTGGGTTCGTGCTTAAATCTTTTCTTCGTGAAGATAATTGCCTGTGTTTTTTCTGCGTTTAGTTTGATCCTCCAGGTGTTACACCAGTCGTTAATCCTGTCCAGGTGATTTTGGAGCCGTTTTGTTATGGCCTCGGTCGAGTATCCTTTTGTGAAAATTGCTGTGTCGCCTTCGTATAGTGCAATTTCTGTGTCGTTTAGTTTTGGGATGTCTGCGGTGTAGATGCTGTAAAGAAGGGGGCCCAGGACAGATCCTTGTGGGACACCGGCTGTCATTGTCTGAGTTTTGGAGATGCTGTCGTTTATTTTGACTTGGAATGTTCTGTTACAGATAAAGGACGTCACTAGTCTGATCATTGCTGTTGGGATTTTAAATTGATGCAGTTTGTATATTAAACCTAGGTGTCATACCTTGTCGAAAGCCTTAGAGACGTCCAGAAATACGGCTCCCGTGGCTAACCCTTTGTTGAAAGCGTCGATTATTGCTTCGGTTATTCTTGTCGTCTGATAGGTGGTAGAGTGCTCTGTTCTGAAGCCGTATTGTTCGTCGGGTAGAATACGTTTGTTTTCAGTTATTTCTGTCAGTCTTTTGTGTATGACTTTTTCTGTGATTTTACTGAGACCTGTCAGCAGACTTATTGATCTGTAACTGGAGGTGAGGTTTCGGGGTTTGTTCGGTTTCGGGATTAGAATCGTTGTTGCGTGTTTCCATTGGGTCGGAAACACTCCAAGTTTCAGTGCGGCGTTTATGATTTGTGTTATTCTGTCTATTGCGTTCGGTGTTAGGTTTTTTAGCGCGGCGTTGTTGATGTTATCGCAGCCTGGTGCTTTCTTGGTTTTTAGGTTTTTAATTATACCTTTTATTTCTTCCGGTGTTGTTTCCTCTATTTCCGTGTTTTCTACGCTACTATTTATTACTCTCAGTACGGTTTCGCGTATTTCTTGCCTTTTGCGGAGTGGGTGTGTGTCGGCGTTCGGTTTAAACTGCTGTGCAAGCGACTTTGCGAATTCCTCCGTTTTCTCCTCGTCCGTGCTTGCTACAGTGTCGTTTGTTGTTTTCAGTGGGGGAATTGTTCTCCTCTCCTTGTTTCTAAGATTCTTGGCTAATTTCCACGGTTCCTCTATTGTTTCGTTGATGCGTTCTAGTTTGTCTTCCCATTCGGCGTTGTGCTGTTCGCGCAGTGCCCATTTCAGTTGGTTTGTCAGTCTGTTTAAGACGTTCTTGTCCGTCGGTGCCAGCGTCCGTTGGAATACCTTGTTAGCTTTGCGCTTTTCTTTTAGTAGATTCCTGATTTCCTGTGGGAGGGTTGTTGTCGTGTTGGCTGTCCATTTCCTTGTGCTGCTTTTATTTCGTTTTCTATCGTCCGTGCTGCTTCTTCTAGTCACGGGGGGCTTGTAATTTCTGTACAAGTGACGTTCGTCAGATTATCTTTGAATTTGTTCCAATTTGTGATAGTTTTCTCGATTGTTTTCCTGGCCGTATTCGCTTGGAGATTTATGTGCACTGGGTTGTGATCTGAGCTCAAGTCCTTGATGCAGATTATTTCCACGTTTGCTGTGATGTTTTTCATAACGGCTATATCCAAAATATCCGGCATTCGCTGAACTCCTGGAAAGTGTGTTGGTTCGTTCGGTGCAATTACTTGTAACTTCCGGTTTTCCGTGTACCTTAGTAATTGTCGGCCCTTGGTGTTTGTTACTCTGCAATTCCATTGCGAGTTCTTTGCGTTGTAGTCTCCTGCGGCTATGGTACCTATATTTCTGTCGAATATTTTGTCCAGGTCGTCGGCATTTATTTGTTTCTGTGGCGGCGAGTACAGTGCGTAGAGGGCTATGGGTCCGTCAGTTGTCTGTACTTCTACTCCTACCGTTTCCGTGTCCGTAGTTGTTTCTACTTCCGGCAGTTCGTGGTGTTTTATGTTTCTTTTGATGACGATGGCGACTCCACCTCCGGCTTTCTCGCTTCTGTCTTTTCTATAGACTTGGTAGTTTGCTATGTTCAGTTGGTTGCAACGTCTGAGGTGCGTCTCGTTGATCAGGGCCACGTCGACGCTGTGTTCGTTTAGGTGTGCTACTAGTTCCTGTTTCTTGTTTTGTATTCCGTTTGCGTTCCAGAATGTAAGTTTCAGATTGTCTCTAGTTCTTCTAGTGGTCATTGTTGAGTGTGAGCATGATGGTTGTGATTCTTCTAGTGAACTTTTCTGTTTCCTCTTTGCTGTGTCCCATTTCGGCAAAGTCGAGCATCATTTCCGTCAGTTCAGATCTGATTACTTCGTTGCTATTCCTTTTGTTTCGGCTGGTTGAAGGTTTTGTCTCCGGGTTGGGGTTGTTGCTTCTTCTTATCGGTTTCGGTATTTGGCTCGTTGTCGGTGTTTGGGCTGTTTGTCTCTGTGTTTGGGCTGTTTGTCTCGGTATTTGGGTTGTTTGTCTCGGTGGGGGTCTCGTTTCCTGCTGTCTTTGTTCCGTTTGTCTAGCAATTTCCGGTCTTGCCGGGCAGTTTCTCCAGATTGAGGTGTGTTCGCCTCCGCAGTTTGCGCATTTCGGCGGCAGTGTTAGCGGTTTCTCGCACAGGTGCGTGCTATGGTTCTGTCCGCATTTCATGCATTTGGTATTCGGCGTTGCAGTGCCTCTGCACGTGGCCGAACATCTGGCATCGGTGACATTGCACGGTTTCTCCTCGTGTTTTCAGTGGTTCCATTTTCACGCACAGTCCGTAGAATCGATCCATTTGGTAGATGGATTTGTATTCCTTCCCAATTTCTATCAGGACCAATTGGATTGGCGTGGCTTCTCTCCCTTTCATCCTGGTCACTTTTATGGCCGGGTATCCGTTGTCGTTGAGGTTCTCTTTGATTTGCTCCTCCGTCAGGCCGCAGGGAACTCCCTTCACTACGACCTTCAGATTCCTTTCCGTGCTCAGTTGGTGCGTGTGGAATTCGTAGTCTTCTTCTTTCATCAACTTGTACATGTTCCGGTAGTCAGTTATGGTTTGGGGCTGGATTCTTATCCCGTCCCTGGTAGTCGTTGCCCTGGTGTAGTTGATGTTGTTTCTGTTTAGCTTTCTTGAAAGCCCTGCCCATTTGTCCTTGTTTCGTAGCACGATGGGAGTTTTGTTGTTGACGTTGTTTTCGGTGGGGGTCCTTCTGGTCGCGGCGGTGTCCTGGGGCTGTTCGGCGTCGGTGTTCTTCTTCCTGTTCAGGAGGTGGTTGAGTAGCCTGTCCAACCCGTCCTCGCTGATGGACTCCAGGAAGGCGAAGTTCTGGAATTCCTGGGCGGCGGCGGTTCCGTTGGCGCTGGTTTGTTTCATGATTGGATTCATGTCTGCAGTTTGGTTTTTTTGAATTATTTTGTCAAATAATTGCTAAGTTTAACGTTAAGCTGTGACGAACTTTGAAGAGGTGGATCCGAGCTTTATATATTTGTCACATTTGTTTTTAACCCTATAGTTAAACAGGAGCAGGAATACATAGCAGGAAACTATAGTTTTCTATACCGGGTGTACGTAGTTTTGTAGACGTTTGACTAAAGATGAGCCCCAAAAGCACTTTAGTTCCTAATGAAATATATCTACGATTTTTTTCATCATGCGCCAAATCCAATCAAGCATGTTTTAGCCAATATCACATATGTTTTGTCATAATAATCTATTATACGAATCGATCTTGTTCCTTTAATTTAGTGTATTTAGGTTTGTTTTTAATGGTTGCCATTTTATGTACAATAGATTTTAATTAAAAAGTCTTGTCATTGACAGCATTAACAAACTTTATAAAGTAATTTATAAAACATGCTACCTACATGCTCTATAAAAAATGTTTTATTTGAATTAAACACAATTAAAGAAAGAAGTTAATTTAATGTAGCAACTAATCTTAAATAAGTAATATTTATACTTATTATTGAAGTCAATGGTTTGTTTAATTTTTTTAATGGAATTTTATTGTTCGTGAAATACTAAAAGCGTTTCAACATAAAAGTCAACGTGCGTCGAGTGTATAGCAGAAATGATTATACGGTTTCCTTATGTCGCACACTATACAATAAAACTCATTTACTGTCTTAATAAGGTTTTTTCCACTTTCTTTCCTGCTCTACTAGTTTTCCAAAGTTTGCACACTAATTCCTACAAAAATTAAATAGAAATGTCTTTTTAGAAATATATACAAATGATTATTTTTTGTTATAACGTCCATCTTGTTTAATGATTATTGTAGTTTGACTCAGGTATTTGGACAAATTTTTTTATTAAAATTATGCCAACGTTTCGACCTGTATTCGGTCTTTCTCAAGGCTACAAATGAAAAACAAAATTACAAATTACAAAATAACATAATTATAAAAATTCTTATATTTTTATATAAATTATAATACTTCTTATATTTTATAAATACTTGATATTTTTTATATAAGTATTTAAGAATTTTTATAATTATGTTATTTTGTAATTTGTAATTTTGTTTTTCTTTTGTAGCCTTGAGAAAGACCGAATACAGGTCGAAACGTTGGCATAATTTTAATAAAAATACTTGAAAAAAATTTGTCCAAATACCTGAGTCAAACTACAATAATCATTATATACAAATGTTCTGTAAATTTTATAAAATATGTAATTAATTGTTATTCTCTTCTTCTTATGGTGCCATACGCTGTCTAGCGCGTTGGCGTTCATGTGTTCATTAGGTAATGATAAGTGTGCCTTTTTCGGCTCTTCTTAATATCGTTGCGGCCTCTGCGATATTGCACTAGTTCCGAATATTGCGGAACCATGAGTATTGCTTTCATCACGGTCCTCTTTAAACTTCGATTTTGCCGATGAGTATAGATTTTAGCAGTCTGTATCTGGGACCTCGCAGGATATGCCCCAAGTACGATGTTTTTCTTTGCTTTACAATATCCAATAGCTGTCGATGCGTATTTGCTCTTTGTAAAACCTGCTCGTTTGATACGTGGTCTATCAGAGTAGTCTTCTCAGAATCCATAATTCTATAGCTTCAATTCTATGAAGGGATTAGGCCTTTAATGAAAAAGTTTCTGATTCGTATAGCAATATTGGCCATAAGTAACATTTAACCACTCGTAAGCGGAGACTTGGGGTACCTCCTGTCGTAGGAGGTAGGTATGGAATTTAGCAAATGTTTTTCGGGTATAAGAAACACGAATTTTAACCTCTTCATCGTTATCCCATTTATCGTTCACCTTATTGCCCAGATATTTAAACTTTACAGTTTACTCTCTCAATTTGTTTATTATCGATGTAGAGTTGTACATTGTTATGAGGAAGTCGACCTACTATCATCAGTTTGGTCTTGCTTATGTTAATATCGAGACCAAATTCCTTGCCTATCACATTTATGTCTGTTATGGTTGCTTGTAGGTCTTCGAAGTTATCTGCTAATATGCCTGTGTCATCTGCATATCTTAAGTTGTTAATTGGCAATCCATTAACCATTATGCCTCTGGGGTTATTTTCCAGTGCTAATTGAAATATCTTCTCTACATAAATGTTAAATAGCAGCGGTGATAATATGCAACCCTGTCGGACCCCTTTAGCTATCGTTATTTTATTTGTCTGTAGTGCATTATGAATCTGGAGCTTTGTTGTTTGGTTCCAGTATAGTTAGTGTATTATCTGGATATCCTTTTCGTCGATGCCTGTTTCTCGTAAGGTAAGTATTAGGAGATCATGTTCTACATTGTCGATTGCTTTTTGATAGTCGATAAAACACGTAAATACATATTTTCTCTGGTCATAGCATTTCTGTACCAGCAGTTGCATACAATATAGGGCTTCTCTCGTACCTAAACCATTTTTGAAGCCAAACTGAGTTACGCCAGAGTTTCCTTGCATTTTTTATATACTCTCTTATGGATTATTTTCAAGAAGGCTTTAAGTACATGGCTCATGAGGCTGATTAGACGGTGCTCTTCGATGGTTTTGGCGTTTGGCTTTTAGGGATAGCGACAAAAGTAGAGTTAGCCAGTCGTGGGCTTTCACCACTGTTGTATATGTCATTAAAAGTTTGCAATTTTTTTTGGTGTTTATTAGCTGTAGTACTTCTGTGTGTATAGTATCCTGGCCCGGTGTTTTCTTCTTTTTTAGTTTTGACAACGCATATATCACTTCTGATTCTAGCATAGGTGGTCCCGAAACTTTCCTTGTGTCGTTATTCGGCGCTATTATATTTCGGATGTATTACGTACATCCTCAAACAGGTTTTGTATGTATTCCTCCCATATATTGCAAATTTTCTTTTGGTTCTTTTAGAATCTGTGATTTTTGTGGCATTCGTTTTTCTGAAAGTGTTGGTTATCTCTTTCAGTTTTTTGTGTGAACAAAGTGAAAGTTGTCGTATCTTGCTTGTAGATCCTCGGCTTCTGTGCACTGTTCTGATATCCATAGGTTTTTTGCTTTTCTGATTTTACGGCGAATGTTCCTGTGGATCATATTGTATTTCTGTATGTTACCCTTTACCAATCTCCTTTCCTCCATCATGTCAAAGATCTCGTTAGTCATCCACTCTGTCTTCACTTGTGTCTTTTTAAATCGTAGCACTTTCTTTGTAGCTGTTTGTACATACATACATACATACAATCCTTTATTGGCATAAATTTAAAAAAACATAAACCTTGCCTATTACAATACTAAATAAAAACAATTTAGTTTCCGCAAAGAAAAACAAAAATATAAAAAAGAAAATAAAATCAATAATCACCATAAACAATAAAGTCCAAGTTAAAAGAGAGAAAAAAAAAACTACACTGGACATTCCTCTGTTTCCGTTCCCTGTTCCTTCCATTCTTTTATCCTTTCCATCATTACTAAACCACTACCATCCTCATTCATGCACTGTTTCCATTTCGACCATAACACTCCCTCTCTCTTTCGGTCCACTCTCCTTTTTTGCACTCCTCAAACCAATGCACCCACACGTCTTTCCCTGCCCAACATACACCACAACTCTTATACTTGTCATACATCCAATACTTTCGCCCTTCACAGCCGCATCTAAACCTGGCAATTTCTGACTGGGCATTCAGGCCCATTGTTGATTTGAAGTATTTAGGTAGCTCTTCAAATATTTGTATTTCCGCATAGTCCTTACTATATCTACTTTCCATTATTTTCGTTTGACGTTCTTGCTGTTCAACTTCCTTCAGCCTTACCACTAGCCATTCGTCAACTCGCACGCCTTTCCTCCTAAGCCTCTCCATTTCCATGATAGACATACCACCTCTTTCATAGAGTTTCCTTCTATTCCTTCCCCAATTTGTCTCTCTCCTACCATTAATTCCTTCCAAACTTGCTACCCTGAACACTTCTTTTACAATTCTTTCCTCAGTCATTCCCTTCACTTTTCTTTTATACCTTGCTACTCGTCGGCTTGCTTCAATTCTTAATTTAAATGCATTTAGCTCCTGCAGTACTATGTAGGACGGGGTTGATCTGTCTAATTTCAGGGCCTTTTTAAAGAATTGTAGTTGCACCTTTTCCACGCCTTCTTCTTCCTTCACCCCCCATATTTCAGCTCCATACATCAATATACTTCGCCAGCAAGCCTTCCACATCATCTCCTTCGCCCCGTAATTTGTGCTAAACTCTTTTCCCCATACCTTCAAGAACCTTTCTGCCGCCACCCACGCTTTTTTGCCACGTACACTATATGCTGTTTATTGCCGCTACCACTCCCAAATACAAACCCTAAATACTTAAAATGCCCAACCTGCTCAATCTCCATTCCCTTCCATTCGAACCTCTCCTTCCTGCACACCCCACCTTTCTTAAACTTTATCCATTTTGTTTTATTTACATTTACAGTCAGTTTCCTTTTATCAAAAAATCTCTCCAATCTCTCAATCATTTCTTTCAATTCTCCTGCCGATTTTGCCAGTATTACCACATCATCCGCTTACGCCAGACTCCACAACTTCTTCCCCCCACCACCACTCCCTCTGCTTGTCCAGGAGTCAAGACCTTTTCCAAATCTGCCACATATATATTGAAGAGTGCCGGGCTAAGCGGGCAACCTTGCTTCAGACCCATATCTACTTTGAAAGCGCTCGACTTACTCTCTCTCACTTTGACCCTACACCACGTTTCTTTATACAGCCGCTCGATACCATCTCTCAATTTTCCAGATATACCTTTTTTTTCATACATTCCCACAACATTTTCCTATTTACCGTGTCTTATGCAGCCTTTAAGTCTAGGAACAGAGCAAAGAGCTTACCCTTTGGACTTGCTAATTCCTGGTCGATAATATACCTCAGGGTTATTAAATGTTCAGTAGTTCCCCTTCCTTCTCTAAAACCTGCTTCGTTTCTGGTAGCAACATTTTTCCTTCCACTTCCTCCCCCAAACGCCTTTCCAATAATTTCGCATACATTTTATAGGATGTATCCATGAGTGTTATACCCCTATAGTTTCTCATTTCGTCCCTCTCACCACTTTTGTAGACAGGTATCACTTCTCCCACCGTCCAACTGTTTGGAATTCCAACTTCTTTCCGCCATATTTTATTAAATTCGATTGTCACTCTCTCCAAACATTGCTCATTTGCCATCATCCAAGCTTCATTCGGTACCATGTCTTGACCTGCCGCCTTTTTTTTTCTTTAAAGATTTTGCCATATTTACCACCTCCTCCACTGAAAATTCCTCTTCTTCCACTATGCTCATACCGAGTTCGTGCCTCATCGGTTCTTCTTGATCTACCCCCCCTCCTACTAACTCCATGAAGTGCAGTTTCCAATCCTCCATCTCAAATTTTTCTGTCACTCCTTGTCCTCTACCTCCGTTTTTCCTTAGGAACCGCCACAGCTCTGCTTCATTATTAATGTTTGATATCTCTTCCACCCTTTTCTTTTTCCCATCTTCTTTTTTTGTCTTCATAACTCTCTCAAGCTGCAGTTTTTGTTTCTTAATTTCTTCTTTGACTCCCTTTCCTTCTCTCCATCTTTTTACCACCTGTCTCAGCTTTTTCTTTTCTTTCCTGCATTCTTCATCAAACCATGTGGATTTGGTTCCAGTTATCTTCATAGTTTTTGCCACCATTGACTCTCTCATACAATGCGTTATTTCTTTCATATCTTTGAGGTTTTTCCAATCAACTTTTGCTAGCCTCGTGGCATATATTTCTTGTGCGGGCTGATCCTATTTATATATTATCTTTTCCCCACTTCCCCTTGTTTCGTATTTTACTTTCAGGGTCACAATTACCGGCATATGATCGGAGTCCCCTCTAATACCAATCCTCATACTTTCTATTGAGTCCATTGAATTCTCATTTGCCACCACTAGGTCAATAACGGATTCACCACTACCTCCCACAAAAGTAAATTCCCCGTCCCAGTCTCCTACACAGCACCCATTTAGCACTTCCCATTGGTTTTTCTTCACCCACTCCAACCATAGCTTTCCTTGAGCATTCATTACTTTATCCTTAGATTTCCTCGTGATTTCACCTCCACTACTGCTAATTCCCATCGGCTGCCCTTCCCCAATTCTTACATTCCAGTCTCCTCCTATCAGAAGTTTTTCGTGTTCCCCTTCGTTCAGGCAATCTTCTATTTTTTGTTGTATTTCCATAGATCTATTATTATTATACACCGTCATCACCCCCCACCATTGCCCTTCAATTTCTATTTCCCTCATCACCAGACCTTCACACATATATTTCGCCGTATCTTTTTCTCTTCTGGGTATATCTGCGGAAGCTTCTTCCCTGAGAGCCTTGTCCACCCCTGTAACTATTCCACCTTTTGCCCTTCCGAAATTAGAATCTTTTTTTTGCAAATTGCGGCCTCCATCTATGGCCTTCCGGCAACCTCTTAATGCACTCCTCCCATTCCTCTTGTTTTGTCCAAGTTTCCACTAAGTTAATAACTTGTAAATCAGACAAGAACGCCCCAAATTCTTCCTCTCCTATTCTCAGTTTCCTTAGTAATCCTGCCACGTTCCAAAATAAAATTTTAATTGTTTTCCCCTTCCCGCACCTGGCTGCACCTTAGTTTTTTTGCATAATCTTCTGTGACTCCTCCCATGTTACCCAATTTCCATCCACTTCTATCTTCTTATAACCGATCTTCACTTGGTGCCCTCTATCCTTTAAAATCTTTGCTTTCTGTCGCAACTCCTTTTGAATTTCCCGTTCTTTCTTAGTAAGATCGTCTTGGATAAAAATAGACCCCTTCAGCTTATATTTATTTTGCATGACTATTCTCTTTACGTCCCAACTTAGCAATTTTGCGACAATTGGCCCTTGGTTCAAACCTGTATCTCCTATCTTGAACATGCTTCCTACACCTTCTTTTACTCCAAATCTTTCTTCCAATAACTTTTTAACGTCTTCTAACCATCTCTCTCCTTTTACCCCATGAATCACAATATTATTTTTATTTCCTTTTTTTCTCTTCTTTCTTCCATTTCTTTTAGTTGCTTTACTTCCTCTATTAGTGAGTCTTGACCATTCTCCCGACTTGTGACGGAGTTTTCTCTCTCTACTCTGTAGTCGTCCTCCAACTTCTTTATCCTGCCCTTGATATCGGTGTTTTCATTTCTTATCGCTTTCAATTGTGATATCATTTCCTCTTTTCACACCCTTTCTTTCTCCGCTACTTCCTTTTGTTCCCTCCTTGCCCTTTCCAAGTTTTCTTCGAGTTCTTTTTTTTCTCTTCTCATTTCTTCCATCTTATTCTCGACGGCTTTAAAATCTTTCCTCATTTCCCGAAGCTCTTCAAAGATCTTCTCCAAAGCTCCTCATATGCTCACACTCATTTCTCTCTTTTCCAAATCCTCTTTTTTTGAACGTTTTGCCAATTGTGTCGGCGACCGACTCAATTTGGCGCACCGATCAAACGGACTTCTAGACTCACTGTTTGATCTTGGCCTGCTGTCGTGGTCCATTGCCTATGCCTTATTTATTTTTTGTTTATTTAATTATTTTCACTTTGCTACCAAAAAGTTTAAAGACCCGCCCCCCGTTTAAAAGTTTAAAGGACTCGAACCCGCGCGCAGTTGTGCTTAACTATTTGTTTCCACCTCACCGGTTCACTCGGCTATATTCTAGCGTTTACAATTATTTTATTGTTTATTTCACATCAAACTTCGAGATTTTATTTACTGTGGCGAAAAAGAACTTTTATCGGCGAATAAAAAACAGTTTTGGGTAGAACCGTGCTATCATGGAGATAAGGAATAAATGTTGCGATTGTTTTTGTCGTATTTAATAGAATTTAATCACTATTGGGCAGAGTTAATTATTCAATAACACCGAAGCGAACCTATTATCACAATAGACAATTACATGAATAGATACACAACACTTTTATTTATTCAGTCGCAAAATTTCGGAACCTTACAGGCATAATTGCTGACGATTTTTTATAAATTTCTGGATTACACTGAAAGAGTAGACTCAAGCTGTTTGTATGTTTTCTTAAAAATTGTTCCATTGTTGTGCAATGGTCTCTTCTATGGATGAGTTGTTTATTATGTTCTTTTCCGACTCACTTTTTAGCTTTAGCTTTAGGCTCTATATCGTACTTGTTGGTCTTGGGCCGACATGAGACCAGTTTTCCCTTAAACCTGAAGATGCCTATTAGGGGGTTATGGTCCGATCCAATATCAGCTCCGGGGTATGCTGCCACTCTTTTGATATTATTTTGGTATCTTTTTTTGACCAGGAAGTAGTCAATTTGATTCCGGACTATATGTCTACCATTATCTTAAGACGAATTCCATGTATACAGTCTCCTTGGCGGTAGATTATAAAATGTATTTTTGATGACAAGCTCTTCTTCTGAGCAGAATTCTAATAACATTTCTGCCCTTTCGTTTCTATCTCCTAGTCCGAATCTACCCATCACCCCGTCAACCGGGTCATGTCCAAGTTTTGCATTAAAGTCGCCGATTACTATACTAATTTCATTCTTTTTGATTGTTCTTAATACATCTCGCAGTTGCTCGTAAAATTGTTTGGCTTCGTCGATGATTTTTCTGCGGTGTGTGGGTACACTTGTATTATATGTCTATCGGTTCTCGCGCTAGCTGGAGCAAAATTACTCTTTCAGAGTAAGGTATGACGTTTTTAACATATTTCTTAAGTGAGTCTTTTATTAAGATTCCCACTCCGCTTCTCTGGTTAACATCCGTCTCTTCCGCTCCCGAGTAGTAAAACGTTGTCCTATCCTGTTGACATATCGCTGTTTGCCCATTTTGTTTCTCTGATTCCCAAGATGTCCAATTCAAGTCTTTTCATCTCCTTAATTGCGTTTACGAGCTTTCCTGCGACGTACAGAGTACGCAGTTCCAATCTTGTTTCTTCTCTTCACTATGTCAAGCCGGGGGATTCTTCGCACCTCCTGATGATTCAACATCTGCCCGTGACTGGAGGCCATTTTTCTAATTTTTCCTGCCATAATAAAAGTTTGTGAACGCATTGGGGATATCCCGATGGATCTTTAATGCAGTGGTTTCCCGTTACCGTCTGCATCTCCTTGGTGTTGGCCAATTATTGACTCATCCGCTTTTGGTACGATTTCTCGTTCCTGGGACAAGAAGTTGCCCTTACTCTCGATAGCTCTTCCATCCATAGATATTGGCTATTTGAGAGGGGACTGCTTATATTCCGGCAGTCACTCGGTCGACAGAGCCTCGTTAGTTGTCTAGCAGGGTGTACCACGTGCAGGTGAGGTTGTCCTTTAAGGCTGGCATTTGACGTGTTGCCACCACCCCAAATTACACCCCAAATTGTTATTAAACCTATTTTTTCTTTTCTATACATACAATGCATAAATAAGTTCTTATATCTTTAGGATATATACGTTGTGTTTTTCTGTATTTTTCTTGAGAAATAAATAAAAAGTTTTAAAATCGGTATAAAAAATCTGAAATTATAATCATTTACAGATTTTGGATTTATTAAAATATTTGCAACATATTACTGTCTAAGATTGTAAATAATGAATTTCGTATGTTAGCGATGACTGCTTGTCAAATTTTATTTACTATTTATTTTTAATTACTATTAAGAAACAAAAAACATAATGTATAACATGTTGTACGTAAAAATCCTTTTTGCAACCCAAAGTAATATAATAATAATATTAATAATAATTTTTACTGTCTCCAAAAGGAGCAAATGGCTATCAACTATAAGGTCTTTCTGCCACAGAGCAATAAATTTTAAAAGTTTTATTTTTGCATCTTCTTCTTTATCTTCTTTCGAATAGGCCCACTTTGGACCATGCTTGTTCATCTGTTGGACTTTGACCTTTGCCCAGTATTGTCGCATCTTCTGCCGGTGTAATTCCTTTCTCTCTTCTGTCCAGGCGGTACCTTTCCTTCGAGGCTTTTCCTGAAATCCACGGACTTCCTTCAGGGTGCGTCTCACAGGCTGTCTGTTTTTGAGATCTGTTATTCCCAGTTCTTTAATATCCTTCTCAGTCCTAGTCAACCAAGTGGTACGAAGCTTATTGTTCTTGCCAGAAGGTGAACAGACGGTTGGTTAGTCGGTTTGGAGACAATCTTTCAACGTGGCCATAGAAAGCTATCCTTCTTTTCCTGCACAGTCAGAGTCTCAATATGTTCGTAGAGCTCAGAGTTATGCCGTCTTCGGAATTCCCCAATCCTTTACCGGGCCTAGGATCTTCCTGAGGATTCTCCTCTCTCTGATTTCCAATTTCTCTATTAGACCCCTTCGGTTGAAAGAAAGACACTCCATGGCATATAGGGCTTCTGGTCGTAAGACTGATTTGTAGTGCTTAAGTTTCAGGTTGCTTGACAGGCATTTCTTATTGTAAGTGTTCTTAGTCAGCCGATAGGCTAGTTCTAACTTGCTGACTCTCTTGGATAATGATGCTCTTTCTGATAAGTTGGGTTCAATCCATTCGCCGAGAGATTTCTCAGTCCTCTTGATGTTTCCCTGTTCTAGTAACATCTCTCTGTTTGCTTCTGTGATGTTGGTGAAGATTTTTGAATTTGAAAATTTATACATCAATTTACTATATAAAATTTTGTATTACATTAGTGGTAGAAGTATAGCAGAAAAATAATTTCTACTGACTATAAAGATTATCTGTCTTCGAAATCACGCGAAAAAATTATCCACAAATAATATTTACAATTTTTTTTGCAATATTTTCGTAAACAAATGCAAAGAGGATAATTGATTTTGTTATACTTAAAGAATACGCAATTTAAAATATATTACTTTGTGTTACTAAAAGCATTTTTATATACAACAATTATGTTTCTTAATGAGTAATTCAAATAAAAATAAAATTTGGCAAGCAATTATCACTAATATGCGAAATTCATTATTTTGGAATTACAATTTCGATTAGTAACTTCTTGTAAACAATGAAATTTTAATAAAATCAAAATTGTATATTAAAGAACGAGTTCAATAATCGCGATTTTTTTCGCAAGTTTAGAAAACGACGAGCGTAGCTACTTGGCTTGGCAAGTTATGTAACAAAAAGATACTGACAAGTCAAGATTCAAGCCTTCGATAGCCAAATTATGTAACAAAAAATCCCTTGAATCTCTTGTGTATTCTTTCGGGTGTTGACATTATAGGGGCCCTTACAGTTTTTAGAGGATCGCGAGCCACTATTTTTTAGGCAGTTTTTTACTGTGGTGGCTTTGCCAGACCCATGCACAGGAGGACGGTGGCTAATTTCATATTTGTGCCCTGGGATCGAACCTGCAACTTATGGTATAATAATGCGATGTCTTGCCTACTATAGACACACAAGACAAGAAAAATAGGGTAGAACTATAGCAGCCTGGACAGTTAGTGAAAACTGCCCTAATTGTCACTTCCCTGACCAGGATTCGAACCTGGGTCTCCTGCATTGAAAGGCGGGTTTGACTATACACACAAATTGAGACATACAAGACTAGACAGACAAGACTAGATAGACTAGACCAGGGATGGCGAACCTTTTTGAGTAGTAGGTTTACGGCCTCGTAAAACTTTTTTGATGTGGCAATTCTTTGAAAATTTGATCTGACAATTGCGATTAAACAATTTTTGTTTATTTTATTAAACCCAAAAATTATACTTTTTGCAATGCCAAAAAAAAAATCTTAACAAACTTACAAGGTAATATTATCGTCATTCAGCATTTGCTTCGAATTAAAGGTCGAATCTCGTCGAACAGTGAAATTAATAAATAAAACATTTGCCGCCGATTTTGGTCTTTTCTGTTTGGAAACTCGCATTCATTTAACTGTTTCCGAATAATTAACGCTCACGCGATTATTCCTCGCCGAAACTTTGCATCCGAATTGAAACGTGATATTGCAGAAAATGAACTCTCGCAATAATTCAATTTTATGCGGATCTAGATGAGAGAATTATTATGCACATAATTAGCCATAAACTGCATGCAGACTTCAACCTACATTACTACAAGAGTCACAATCCAAGAAATGTTTTGTAATTTGCCGTTCAGAAAATGTTAATTTCAACAATAATTAACGAAACTACTACAAATTATTTTTGACGTTATCATGTTTAATGGGGATGCATGGGGACTTGATATGGGGACTTGATTAGATCTATGCCTAATCGTACGACAAATGTTATTAGGCCAACGTGGGGTCATACGCATTATTAAAAATTAAATGTTAATTTAGATTATTGTCAATAACCATATATTCCTTTTAGTGATAGAGAAAGTTAGTTTGTTTCATGAGTTATTTTCACTATGTTAAACACAAGAAATCGAAATAAATTTTAACAAATGAAACTCATATTAAAGCATATGACCGTCTTTCAAACGGCATATTTCTTTAGTTCATCTCATAAATAGTTTCTAAAAAAATAGTCAAAGTCAGTTTACATTGGGCCGATTTCTATGCACGCAAATTGGTTTCTCATGTCTCAATAATACGAAAGTAACTCGGAAACTAAACGAAATTCTAAAATATGTCACAAATAAATCTTGTAGAGAATTAAATTTCTTATAAGAAATCTTGTTATCCCAATGTTTTTAAAGTCTGTTAAATTCATATTAATTAACCTTAAAACAAAATCAAAACCGTGTCTTACAAGTTTCTTCTTTCAAACACGAAATCAAACTTTTTTATGAGATTAGACATATTTTTCTTTTTTATAAATGTCGATAAACCTATGGCAATTGCATATAAGTAACCTTAGGCACACAATTCATATCGAGTTGTGTAATTTAGACTAGACCAAAGATGGCGAACCTATGATCCGCGGGTCACACACTGACCCGCACAGGCTTTTAAGTGACCCAGGCAGTGATTTTCTAACTTTTATATTTTCTTATAAAAGTTTCTCAACCACAAATGAAGAACCATTATTATAATCGTGTATAAAAGTATAAAAATCGTGCGTAAAAGTCCAATGTAAATCAAATGGAGTTTCATTATTAAATGATTTCTGTTTGTTATTACTATGGCAACAACTCGCGTCACTAAACAAAACACATACACGTAGTGATAATTTTATGATCTCTATTAAAATTGACTTAATTTTAAGTCTCGGCCCTTCGGTCTGGATTTATCTGGCTCTAACGTAACTTAATCTAATCCAGATTAAAACTACCTTTAACTAGATTACATCGACAACGACCAAATAGTGTGCCCGTAATTGTGCGTTTTTACTAGTTAGCAACTTTTGCCACGAGGGCGCTGAATGTTCTAAGAAACATGGTTCTATTCAATATCTTAAGCAGAATATTCCACATCCTTTAATTGGATTTCATTGTATAATACATCAGGAATTTGTATGGAGTTATTCATTAATACGACACCAAAGGAAGTAAATTCTTATAGAGCATTAGAGTTTTGTCTAAAGAGTTTTTGACTAACTTGTTTACTTCTGATATTATCCCTTAAAGTTGACTTGGCCCAAATAGAACCTTCACTCGGTTTTTTTGCATTTTTTGCATAAAATAACGAAATTGCAGAAAATTGGTTAAAACAACTTTTATTGAGAATTAAATTCTCTATAACTCTCATTCAAAACACTTTTGTCTATTTCATCTAGGTTCTGAGTAATAACCTGTCAAACATTCAGATTTTTTTCAAAATAATCTGCTATTAAACCTGTGAAGTAAATATCAATTTCTTATAACGCCATGCGAAATTTTTGAAAATTTTAAAAAGAGTCTTAGACAACATTAAAATTGCAACAAGTTTTGTCTAAAACGTTTCTCTAAATTCTTTACTTTATTGTGTGTCAGTCTGTCCGGCTGTCCCTATATGTGGCTGTTTGTGGAATCGTAGCTCCTAAACAAATGGACCGATGTTGATGCGGTTTTTTTTATTTGAAAGCTGACGTGAGCGAGGAGGTTCTTAGCTATAATTTATGAAGATCTGTTCATGCGCATGATGATCATCCGCTCATTTCCTTCTTGACAAAATTAATCTGCAACCAATTTGACACAAGTATTTGTCTAGTTCCGTATCCAAACTTAGGTTCTTAGCTATAGTTTATGTATATCTGTTCAGGCATTTGATGATCATTTTTAACTTATTAATATTTTGATGATTAGCGTCGCTGCGTCGAGGAACTGCTAAGTAAATCAAGTAATAAAACCAGAATACAAAGAAGATAATGATAAAGTGTGGATTATACTTACTCTGTGTAAGCATCGTACGTAAGTAACAAAACAACAATATCCAATCGTTTAGTTTTCAGTATTGATTCATTTAAACAGAAAAATTCGCAAAATAGACAGTTAACGACGTCTGCTCTCACCTATCTGCGGGTTCTCTTTAACGCCAACATGACGCATACCATATCGAAACTCTGCAGGAACTTAGTACACCTTGTTAGATAGATTGATACATCTAAGTTCATACGTATTTTCTATTCGTTATACCTATGTAGGTATAACTAATTATACTTCTTCACATAGCGGTCCCCCGACGAGGCAACGCTCATCATCAAAATATTAATAGATACTTTAAATGGAGTTAAATGGGCAAGAAGGAAATTTTATTTTTTTGCTTTTTAAAGGTTCTTTGTGTCGGGGGTTGCTTAAAATTTTTATTTTTTTTGTATTAGATATCATCCCTTAAATTTGACAACCCACAGCAGCTTTTAAGCTTCATTCCGTTTTTTGCAATTTTCTGCACAAAAACACGAAATAACAAAAAAATGTTGAAAACAACTTTTATAGAGAATTAAATTCTTTACAACTTTTATCTAAAAAAAATTCTTAGTTTTTGAATTATAGTCTTCCAAACTTCCAACTTTTTATTAAATTAAATTGTCGATTTTTTCAGAAAATTTTCAAAATAGTTAAAAACTATTGCAACGTTAATATGTTATAGACAATTCAATTTTCTACTAATGTTGTTTAAATCACGTTTGTCTATTTTGTCTGTTTTTCTCAAATTTATCCATTTAGACTTCCCTTCAAATCGTTCCAAAAATCACAAAACAAATTATAAAACCAAACAAATTTTCTCTTAGACAATGAAATTCAAACAGCTTTTGTCTAAAACATTTTCACGTACTTTGTTACAACTTCCAAGTTGCAACGAATCAAACCCAAACCTTGTCTAAACCTTGATTCCCTCTGAATTTTTCAAAATTTCCAAACCAAAATTTTTCAAAACAAAATTAACTCCGTTGTTTAGACAATGGAATTTTCAACGAATATTGTCGAAGCCAGTTTCATTTATTTTGCCTAATTTGCAAGATACAATCAATCAAGCTCAAAACTTAGTCCGATTTCACGATGGCATAACTATTGAACGGCTTATCACAGTGACTTCTAGTTTTTCCTAATCGATTCAGCGTCCCAAAATGTCGGTAAAACATATATCATATTCACAAGAAGCTTTTAATTCAAAAATACCATCCAACCAGGCATCGATCCGCTCGAGGACTCTTATACAGTATAATCTTGATCACATATGCGACTAGACAACCGCCGGATTATAAGAAAGAGTAGTGGGAGGGAAGAGCGCCAACGGTCTCCAGACAGCCGGATTACCGGACCTGTCGTCCAACTGCCGAATTACCGAGATTATACTTTATACATTTTTTGATTTCGATCTTTATTTTTTGCTCTCCACTTCCAAAGTAGAAGTTGTAAGACAAGAAGGAAACTTGAATTTTGTAAAAGCCTTATAAGTGAGAACAAAAAAAGTAGTCTTTGACCTCCCTCCTCTTTTCCAAGTGATGCCACTGGCCTAGTGACCCACGAGCTAGTACGTAAAATATAATTAACAAAATTTGAACCACTACTCAAAAAGGTTCGCCATCCCTGGACTAGACAATACTACATAAAATTAAACGAATATATTGATTTCTAAAGATGACTTATTAACTAAATAGAGATTGAGAAGTAACAAAATATTAATATTTCTTAAATATGGGACATTGAATAAAGAAAAAACTATTTTTTTATTACATGTGATATTACATACAAATAATGACGATCTAAAACTGCATTAAAATACCATTAATTAAAAAACAATATAACAATAAACATTATTGAATCGAAGAAAAACTTTTTCCTTCATTTGTTGCAATTTATTTTAAAGTCAATAACTTACAAACTTGAATTGCAGAGAACTGCATTTACACTTGCTAACCTCGTTAATCTGCGAAAGACGTTACGCAAACGGAACAAGAAAAAAGTGTTAGCGCTACGTGAAAAGCAAGAGAATGCCAGTTTCCTTATCTGAAACTCTCAAATGCACATTAAATATTTCAGGAACTTTTACATCGAATGGAAAAGATATATTGGAGCTAACTCGGAGTTCGCGTTTCCGATGCCACTTACAATGCGGAAGGTTTTTCTTTTTTTATTATTTCTCGTTGAATTATTTAAATTTCCTTCTAGATCTTTCTCCACACTCATACATACTTTAATCTCCTGGTTCTATAAAGAATTTAATTTTGTTTCAAAATGTTGCATGTGCTTTTATTTGGCACAATCCCATTCATATATTAAAACATTGTGTCTGTGACGTTTAATGTATTACATAATTTATAAATCAGACGGATAAATTTAATAGCAGAAAAGAATATGAATATCATTATTTGCAAGTTTATTTTAATACTCCTTGAATTTCACATCAGTTTCTAAATAATGCACTTCATATACTTAATATACAAAATATACTTAATCACTAAATTATATGTAAAATATGTTTCAATGTTCAAAAAAACTTTGTAATTAATAACATTTTAGTAGTCCTATTTAATAAATCATATCAAGTATATGAAAATTTCTCTTCCATAATAAAATGCAAAAAAAACTCGTTTTGTTATATAATACGATTTTTTTATAATTCTAAATTTCTATTAAATTTACATTTATTTAGTGATCTTATATAATACAAAACGTATGAGGGCAGGGGAGCCCCGTCAGGGACGAAGTTCCTCGCACATTTTTTAACTCCGGATGCAATTCGAAATAAAATCTGTATAGTTCATGTATTTTCTATTTTATATCATATTTTCCATACAAATAATGTAATAATGAAAAATAAAGATTCATATCAAGAATAAAATATATTAGGAATATATTAGCAAAAAAATGCAGATGGCTTGAAAATGAGCTTCGCCAGACGAAACTTTAACTTTTCAATACAGTGTGGAAATTATCGGTTTATGGGTACTGTAAAAAGATACATATGTTGGAGATTTTATTTTATCCAAGGACTCAATTGTCGTACAGTTTCTTGTCGAGTACTAACTACCCTGGATGATTACACTGGTGAACAAAAAAAATAAAATTGTTTCCTGTGTATTGTATTTTTTTTCTCAAATTGACGCGTATTTTTTAAATATGGCAACAATTTTTTAATGACAACAGCTTTTGTTTTTGAATTATAGCTAACTCATCATCATCAATGGCCATACAACCCTATAGTAGGGTCTGGACTTCTCCAGCTTCTTTTGCCATTCATTCCTGTCTGTGGTTTGAATCATCCAGTTCGGTGCACCTATCTTTCGCGCGTCTTCGCTTTCACCATCCTTCCAGGGCAACTTTGGCCTTCCTCGCCCTCTTGTGCCTATGGGTTCTGCTTTAAGGATCTTTTTTGCAGGATTATTGTCATCATATCTGTTCACATAGTCTGCCCATCGTAATCTGCCGATTTTGATTGTAGTTGCTATGTCCTTGTTACTGGCTTGTCTATAGATGTTGTCTACGATACAGACCTGCGTCTCCACATACCGTCTTCTTGGAGTTCCCCGTATATTTTTCGCAATATCTTTCTTTCAAAGATCATCAACAGAGATTTATCTCTTTTTGTCAGGGTCTATGTCTCCGATCCTTACATTAAGACTGGTATGATGATTGTTCTATATAGCCTAATTTTTTGTAGTTCTTGATAGATTACGATTGCGAAGGTACTTTGAAAGGCCAAAATAGCACCTATTTGCCAACATAATGCGTCTTCTGATTTCTCCACTGTTGTTATTATCTACCGTTATTGCCACACCCAGATACTCAAACTCCCTCACGCCTTCGAAATTATGATCATTAATTGTGATGTTCTGTCCAATGTCTCGCACTCTTTGGTTTTTTGTTGCCGCCAAAAATTTAGTTTTTTGTTCATTTACGTGTAGTCCCGTGTTGTTTGCTGCGGCTTCAAAAGTTGTGAATGTTTCTTTGGCCTGTCGTATGTTTCTAGTAATAATATATACATCATCTGCATAGGCCACGATTTGAGTAGATTTGTTGAAGATAGTGCCTATTATTCAGTTGGGCCTCTCGAACTACTTTATCACCCTGTAGCGCATCACCCTGCCTTACGCTATCCTCCGTTTCAAACGGGTTCGACATATCATTTTGCATTTTGACACAGCATACTACCCTAGACATTGTCATTTTTTGTGAGGTTTATGAGAGTTTCTGGTATCTCAAGCTCATTCATCTCTTCATAAGGCTTCGGCCGTAATATACTATCATAAGCTGCCTTGAAATCGATGAAGAAATGGAAGGTATCTATGTTGAATTAATTGGTCTTTTCTAGAATTCGATGTAAAATGAGGAGCTGATCCGTTATAGAGCGGCCAGGTCTAAAACCACATTGATAAGTTCCAGGTCTGGGTTCCGCGTATACTTGGGTACGTTCTGCGATGACGTATGTTAGTATTTTATAGACGGTGTTTAGTAGTGTTATGCTCTTGTAGTTACCACACTCAAGTAAATCCTCTTTCTTGTTTATTGGGCCGATCAGTCCAACCTGCCACTTGTCCGGCATGCTTTGCTGATGCCATACTTTTAATATTATTTCAAGTAGCGCTTTTTCTAGGGTGTCTCCACCCTGCTTGTACAATTCTGAGAGCATTCCATCTTGGCCAGGTGCTTTATAGTTTTTTAGACGTCTTTTCGTCTTTCCGGATGTCATCAATGTTAGGGTCTTCGACTTGGTCTTTGTTTCGAGCTTCAAATTGTTCTGGTGTTACGTTTTAGTCACTTCCTAGCAGTTCTGAAAAATGTTCCGCCCATCTTAGAAGAATGTCATCCCTGTCGTTTTTTTTTTTAAGTTTGGTTCTATGTGAATACCGGATTTGCCGACCCTTCGAACCCTGCGGCCTATTGGTAGGTTATTGTATTCTATCACATTCACTTAGGCCCAGAAACCTGTTGTTATTGTAAATTGCGCTAATTGCCATTTTTCACATTTGTCTTCTGGAACAAATGCGGCCGGCGTTGGGGAACGAACTCGGACCTCTATACTTGTCAGTTAGCGCTCTAACATGAGGACACGAGCGTCACCACTACACCACTCGCGCCGGCTCCCTGTCGTTTACTATATCTCCCTGCTTATTCTTACACATGTTTACTTGCGGTTTGAACTCCCTTCTCATTTTGTTGATCTTTTGATAGAATTTTCGAGTTTCGTTTTGACTTCTGAGTACTTCTATCTCTTCTATGACCCTGTTCTCGGATTCTCTCTTCTTCTTTTTATGTGCCTTTTTTCTTCTCTTCTCTTTCTTCTATACATTTCTTCAGAATTCACTTGCACTGTAGTTTCTTTTTATATGCCCTGTTCTTTTTGTCAGTGACTTCTTGGCATTGTTCGTCAAACCAATCATTTCTTGGCCTCGATGTCTCAAACCCAAGAATATTCTCTGCTACCTGTTTTATTGTAGTTTCACAGCCTATCCCCGAGATCATCAACCGACTGTGTAGATTCATCAATATTTTAATGTGTAGTGATATAGTTTTTGTATGAGTTCACTACTGTCTCGTCCTTTAATACAGCTGTATTGTATCCTAACTGTTTTTGTCCCTTGTTTTTTTTTCGGTGGAAATTCTTGTCCGCAGACACGCACCCACAAGATATTCTATATTTGCACCCCTATAACTTCTTACGTTTATCAGGTCTGAGCAGTGCCTACTATCTATGAGCACATGATAAATTTGATCCTCCGTATTTCCATCTGGTGATATCCACGTAGCTTTGTGGATACGTTTGTGATCGAAAAGGGTACTTCCAATTACCATGTTTTCGAGGCGGCTAGATTGACAGTTCTATTTCCATTGGTATCGTCATGTAGGCTAAATTTACCAATGGTTCCTTGGTATGTATCCTCCTTGCCTATTTTGGCGTTGAGGTCCCCAATGACTATCTTTACATCATTGGCTGTACATTCATCGTAGGCACCGTCCAATTCATCATAGAATTGGTGTTTTTCTTCCTCCAACTTGTCTTCTGTTGGTGGGTGCATGGGCATTAATGACACTCATATTGAAAATTCTGCCCTTCAGTCTAAGTACATATAGTCTTTCATTGAGTGCTTTGAATCCCATGACCATATTTTTTATTCTGTTTGCCCCCAGGAATCCAGTGCCAAATTGGTTTGTAGTTGGATGACAGCTATATTATATGTCATGCTTACTTTTCTGGATTATACCTTGACCAGTCCAATGCATTTCTTGGATGGCAGTTAAATCTGCTTTGTATCTGTCGACCTGTTCCACCAGTAGTCGTATAGAAGCATTTCTATATAGGGTTCTAACATTCCATGTAAATAATTTAAAATCATTGTCCTTTATTCGATGCTTAGGTCGTTTACTTTTGGTCCGTCCGGCTATTTCTGCTTTTGATCTTGTAACAAGTTAGTTTTTTCGGGAGCGGGTTGTTAGCCCCCTGCCCAACCCCCAGGCTTGGAGGACCAGGAACTATTCTTTCGGAGTTATCATTCCTTAGCCAATTGGTTGCGATTTTGAGGCGTCGGAAGCTCGCCTTCACCCTCCCCTGTTTGCTACATTACGCACACCTTAGTGTGTGCACTGCATTGCCCGGGGTGCACGACACGGACGTGGAGGTAGGATTTGTCGGTTTGCCTTGGATAGTCTGTGGGCGTTTCTCTGAGTTTTACTGCAGCCTAGTGATTGGCACCCTAGGCTACCCCAGGAACTCTTTTGCCAACCATTTGCATCCCTATAGCTAATTACCCTCATTTACTATTTTTACTTAGATTTTTTTTAATTGGCCACTAAAATATATTTTGTTGTATTTTTCGATATGGCTTCCTCAAGAAGATGTTGAGTGCTTAGTTCCTATTGTTTTTGCTACATTTGTGGTGCAAATATATTTGCAAAATATCGAAAACCTACATCGGACTTTGTGGAAACTGCGTATCATCAATACTTAAATAAAATTGTGTGAACTGATAAAATGGAATTGGTGAAACCATCCTACGTTATAGAAAATCATACAAACTTAAAACAAACTGAACACAGCCTGAATATATAAATATATTCAGGCTTTCCGGAGCTCTATAACCTGCTAAGTTCATGTCTCTCTCACAAAATGTCAAAATTATAAACATCAAACCCTAAACACCACATGGGTTTTCAAGTGAGTGGTTTACAAATTATTGTTCATGGAAGCAAAGCTGTGCTGATGAGAGATAAATCTCGAAACGCGTCCACAGTTGACTATCCACTTAAGGTATCGGAAAGACATGATCTTAAAAACAATGTGTGTATTTTTATGGTTTTCTTGAGTGCCACATAGGTGGACTGAAAGCTATAAAATAACTTACAAATTTCATGTGAGATTTGTTTTGGTAGTCCTAAAAAGACTCAATAATTGTTATAGAGCTCCGGAAAGGCTGATTTATATATATATATATATATATATAACCTCAAATACCTCAAATACAACATATATATATATATATATATATATATATATATATATATATATATATATATATATATATATATATATATATATATATATATATTCAGACTATGTTCAGTTTGTTTTAATTTTGTAAAATTGTGTAATCAGGACAAGCCATGGGTTCCTTATATTGTATGACAGAAATGTGTGGTATGTCTACGGTTATGGTCCAGTGGAAAAAGAGATGCAATAATGTTCATAACACCCACGATTTGGCGAGAACCTCGAAACCATCATGACGATTGTTACTTCTGAGTTGTGAAAATAAACTGAATTAACCTTGAAAATGGAAGTAAGTGGTCACATCCTAACTTATCTTCTGCTCAACGACATCAATTAAAATCACAAGAGGTACAACCCAGCACATCTAAATCTTCTGATGATCCAAATCTCTGTAAACCCAAACGAAATACATCAAGTGAAGACTCGGATTCAGATAACAAATGCAGCCTTTCAGAACCTCAACCATTTAATCAGAAAGAACTGAATGACTTAGTAAGAGATCTGAAGTTACCAAAAGAAGCTTTTGAAATTTTAGCTTACTCCGGAAAAAAACATTACATTTTATCGTGAAAAAATCTGTTACCGTATTTTTCTCAAGAGAAGGTTTTAGTTTTTTGTAACGATGTTGGTGGTATTTTGCAACAGATGGGAGTAAAACAGTAGTAGTGATTGACGTCTTTTTATAGATAGCAGCAAAAGAAGTGTGTTTTGCTTCATAGCGGTAACAAGTACGGATTTATACCTATTGCACAGTCGACGACTTTTAAAGAAGAATACGCAAATATTTCTAAGGTTATGGAAAAAAATTAAGTATCAAGACTACAAATGGGTCATTTGTGTGGATATGAAAATGGTTAACTTTCTTTTAGGTCAACAAGGGTGTACTCCCCTTGTTGACCTAAAAAAACCTTGTTGACCTTTTCTCCCCCAAAGTTCCCTTGTTTCTGGTGTTTCTGGTCAGTCTGGTCAGGACAGTCGTGACAAACACCATTGGTCACAAAAAGTTTGGCCAGTGCGGGAAGAGCTAAAAGTTGGTATAAAAAATGTTATATTGCACGTGCCTTTAGTTAGCTGAGACCGCATTATACTTTTCCACCACATCATATTAAACTCGGCATAATGAAACAGCTTGTAAATGCGCTTTACAAAAGTTGCGAATGTTTTAATTTTCTTTTACGCAAGTTTCAAGTATTGTGTACAGAAAAATTGAAAGCTAGTATTTTTCATGGGCCACATATTAGGCAACTCGTGAAAGATCCTAATTTTGTCAAATCAATGACTGAACTCGAATTCAAAGCTTGGAATTTTGTTTTGGTTATGAGTAATTTCCTAGGCAAAAAGAAATCTGACGACCATGTCGAGCTTGTTGAGTGCATACTATCGAACTTGCAAGAGCTAGGTATCAACTTGAGCATAAAAACCCACTTCCTGTACAGGCATTTAGACCGATTTCCTCAAAATATGGTTAATTTTATTGAGAAGCAGGGTGAAAGCAGGGTCACAGAGCATATTTCGATTTGACTAATGGTGGTGCGTTTCACAAATTTGAATTTCGCGCGCATATTTTGAACTTTTTTATTTGTTTTTTATCGCAAAAATGCTTTAGTTTTGCGAACTGTTACCGCGTAATTTTCACCATTTTTTGTAGAGAGTTTTAATAATTTCAATGCGTTGTTCAAGCGTATATCGTTCAATTTTTATTAATGGCGTAGTTTTTACTTGTCATCTGTCAAGTAGTTACAGGTTGACTCATGACAGCTGTTAAAATGGCGGGCTGTTGAAAATGAAACTTCTTATTGGAAAACCCTATATTATCAAAATATAACTTTTGAAGAATAGAAAATTTTAAAGAAATACAGAAACTATTAGAAACATTATTTGGTAGTAGTTATTAATTTATATTAATATGATTAGTTCATTTTTATACTAATTTCTGTTTTTTAACTTTTTTTTTCAACATTCATGAGAGATAGATCTCGAAACGCATCTGCAAAGGGCTTTTCACTTAATTTAAATAGAAAGAAATTCATTTAAAAAACAATGTTATTTCTGTAGCTCCGTTAGTGCCATGAAAGTGGACTAGTTCTAGGAATACCATGCAAATCTCTAGTTGTTTCAACACGAGATTTGTTCATAGTCCTAATGGGACTTAATATTATAAAGCTACGAACAGGTTGCATATATTTATATTTTCAAGCTATATTTCGCTTTAGTAAGTTTGTATGATTGTATTTACGTTAAGAGAAAATAATTTCTCAAAAATATTACCTAATTTAAATGAAAGTAATCTGAATAGAAATCAATGTAGTTTCTTCTTTCTAATACATGTTGACCAATAAACGTTTTATATATTTTTTAAATTTATGCAAAACAAATCCATCTAAATTTTGTACAAGAAACATTTCGATTTCGTAGTTTTACCGCATAAAATTTAACTGGGGACAATTTAACGTTCGACTGAAATTAATTTTAGGATCTAGTCGAGATCAAGGCACGATCATGCAAACTTTGTTTGCAAACAATACATTGATTTTATTTATCTATTCTACAACGTAGAAGTTTTGCAACTGCTGCTCATTTTCAACAATTCCAATTAAAACATTATATGGGCCTTAGCTTTACGATTAATTAATATTTAATGGGGCTTTTAGATCCCATCAATTTTTGCATACATATTTAACAAGTTATATATGTTTTAATTATGTGTTTTATTCAATCTTACTAAAGCTAAATATAGCTTGAATATACAGTTTGTCCGCGGATGGACATATGGACCCAATATGGAAAAAATCTGACGACCAAAAGACCACCAGACGTCATGTTTGACGACCAAAAGTTATTCTTCATAAAAAGTTTTGCTTGTTGAGTATGTCAAGTTATTAAGGTCTCAGTTAATCAGCATGTGACAAATCAAAACCTAACCTAGACAGTTCCGGCAAATAGTGTTCAGACTAATGTAAGTGTATTCCATTTTATAATTAGAAAGAGCAAAGCTGCATTCATGAGAGATAGATCTCGAAACGCATCTGCAAAGGGCTTTTCACTTAATTTAAATAGAAAGAAATTCATTTTAAAAACAATGTTATTTCTGTAGCTCCGTTAGTGCCATGAAAGAAGACTAGGTCTAGGAATACCATGCAAATCTCTAGTTGTTTCAACACGAGATTTGTTCATAGTCCTAATGGGACTTAATATTATAAAGCTACGAACAGGTTGCATATATTTATATTTTCAAGCTATATTTCGCTTTAGTAAGTTTGTATGATTGTATCTATAATTAGTACAGTTTCTCCTCAATATGCAATATGTTTTATTGTTTTGTTGCTTTGTCGAATTTTACCCTCCATTGGTATATATTTTAACACTCCATCGGGCGCGTGGTGTGTCAAAACGACTCATTTTCGAAAACTGTTCATAAAAATCATTGCAATCAATTTAGCGCAAAAAACAAAATTTCTCAACTACGTAGGGATGTATTTAAAGACATTAATTAAACTTACATATTTAGTACAATATTTTATAATCCGATTGTAATAAATCGAAACTAAATAGTTCGTGCTATATTGTTTATTTTATGATTCGATTGTAAAAATTCCGCTAGGAAACTAAATAGTTCGCGGTATATTGTTAATTTGTATTCACATTTTCCCCGAAGACCTTGTTAACGATTTTAGTGAAAAAACGTGGAAATACTGTTTCCGAAAAACAAACTCTGAGCACGGTGATCCTAAGAGATCAATACGTCTCTTTATGGTCTTCAAGGAAGTGGGGAAGGAGATTGGAAAATTGGAATTTTTTTTTAATTGGAAATTTCAGGATCTGCCGTCCGTAGGCGAAGAGGGGCAACGCTAAACGTTATATTTGATCGGAGTTAAACAAAATAAAACATTGTACAATTATGAAGAATAAATCCTTATATTTGTCGTTCAAACGCAAATGTTCTAATAAATCTAATGAAATCAATTCCTTGGCTAATACGTACATTAATACATATAAGCAACGTTAAGGATTTGTACAAACATTTATTGATAAAATCTTTAAGATTAGTAATAACTTATATGATGATTCTTCTTTTAAATTAATGGGTAAACTGTCGATTTGAATTCCTATATGCGAGGGAGCTTTGGCACACAGTGTTAAATTGGCAAATGGTGTTTGTATCCTCTTCTTGTTTCTAGTGTTATATGAGTATGTGTTACTATTTTTTAGAAAGTTTGCCTTACTTTTTTTTAAATAAAACATGCTAGTTCCCAGACTTAGATAGACGGGACTTTAGAAGGTTTCTTTGAGGTGTGACCGACAAAACTATTATCTGGATATGCCCTTGATGACCAACACTACCGTCTTTTGTGCGTTCAATAATACATCTAATTGCGAGGATGGTCGCAATGATCGCATATGCAAAAATTGATTGAAGCTCCGCTTGGCATATTCGTAGTAGGAGCGGTAGGTCGATGTTATTACGGAGTATTTTTTAACATGAAAGCTTTCTGGTTGACTTTAGCTGTATATGGGTACTCCAGTGTAATGATCCAGACATTGCAGCTGGCCTACAACGTTTAATGAACCAAATAATAGCAGAGGGTGATGCGCTTGTGCTAAAAGTAAATACGGGTAAAACGAAAACAATGGTTATCAGTATAGCACCAGATATCCAAGCCAATTTGCAAGTACATAATAATCTAAATAAATTTATAATCGCTAAATTTTAATACTTGGATCACTGAAGACCTGGATCCAGACTGAAAGTAAGAACACGCATCTAAATAGCCAGAACAACGTTACTGATGAGAAAAGTATTTGGCGAGATAAGCCTAAACCTTAAACTAAGATACTAGTTCGTTAAGTGCTACATTCACTAGATTCTGTTGTATGGTGTTAAGGCTTGGACGTTGAAGATCAATACTATGAACAAAATAGAGGCGTTTGAAATTTGGATCTTTCGTTATCCTGGGCGGAACATATCACGAATAATGAGCTTCTTAGACGCATGGAGATGCAATGAGACAGAGAGCTATTAGTTATTGTGAAGAAACGCAAGACAACGTTCCTAGGACATATCCTCAGAAATTCAAAATAGCTTTCTAGCACGATAATGGTTCGTTAAGTGCTACATTCACTAGATTCTGTTGTATGGTGTTAAGGCTTGGACGTTGAAGATCAATACTATGAACAAAATAGAGGCGTTTGAAATGTGGATCTTTCGTTGTCCTGGGCGGAACATATCACGAATAATGAGCTTCTTAGACGCATGGAGATGCAATGAGACAGAGAGCTATTGGTTATTGTGAAGAAACGCAAGACAACGTTCCTAGGACATATCCTCAGAAATACAAAATAGCTTTCTAAAATAGCTTTCTAGTAATGGAGGGCAAGATAGAGGGACGCCGCGGTCCAGTACCAAGGTAGTGTTCCTGATTAAAGAACATAAGAGACCGGACTGGTCTGGACTCCCACTCATTGTTCAGAGCGTCACAAGACCGTGTGGAATTTGCCAGTATTGTTGACAACCTTCAATGATGGAGAAGGCACCTAAAGAAGAAGAAGTGTAATCATCTTCCAGAAATATTCCTACAAATTTTAAAGTATATCTTTTTTTCTATCTGTGTATCGTCTATATTTAGTGCGCAATCGTCAGCTTTGAGTCTCCACTTGGTTAGAAATATTGCATAATAGGTCTTCTCTATATTTAGGTGTAAGTTGTTTGCAGCGAATCACTTGTTCAGATCACTGAGACGGTTGTTAGCTGCTATTTGCATTGTTTGTATCGACTCCTCTAAAACTAGAAAACTTGCATCATCGGCATAGAATACACATTTGGTTCCCCTAAATACCGTGGAAGATCGCCTATATAAAGAAGCGGGAAGAGGCGCAAGGACACTACCTTGTGGGACTTCTTCTTCTTCTTAATGGCACTACAACCGATTGCCGGTCTGGGCCTCCTTCAGCATGTTTCTCCAAGCGGACCTATCACTCGCCAACGTTCTCCAGTCCCGTACTTGAAGTTTTTGTAGGTCAGTTGTTACCGCATCCTTCCATCTCCCTCTTGGCCTTCCGGCCCTTCTCCTTCCCTCTGGTTGGCCATTGAACAACTTTTTCGGAACCCTATGATCACCCATTCTCTGCATGTGTCCGAGCCATCTCAATCTTGCCACCTTGATGAAACTCACAATATCTGGTTGATTGTAGAGCTGATATAGTTCGTGATTATATCTTCGGCGCCAGATTCCTCGTTCTTGGGTCGCTCCAAATATTGCACGTAGCATTCTTCTCTCAAATACACTTAAAGCCTGTTCTTCGCTCTGTGTTAAGCTCCATGCTTCTGCACCATAGGTTACCACCGGTCTTATCAGTGACCTGTACAGTGTGCACTTATGCTTGGGGTGGATTGTTTTGGACCTAAAAAGTTTAAGTAGCCCATAATAGCACCTGTTACCAAGAGTTATCCGCCTTCTAATCTCCTCGCCCATCCGGTTTACGCTCTTCAGTTGCGAGCCCAAGTACACAAATGTATCTACTGTGTCAAAGTGTTATCCGTCTAGTTCTAGCGTTGGTCCTACCTTCCGATGAGTTTCGTTAGCCACCATGTATTTCGTTTTGTTTACGTTGACAGTGAGTCCTAGGTTACTTGCTTCCTTCTCCAGCAGCGAGTAAGTAGTTTTGGTCGCCTGTTCGCTTCTGCAAATTATATCAATGTCGTCTGCGTAAGCCAATAGTTGTGTTGACTTAAAGTACACAGTGCCGTTAATATCCACTCAACTACTCCTAGCGGCCTTTTTTAGTACGATGTTAAACAGTAAAGTTGCCAGTGGGTCTCCCTGCCGTAGTCCTTTCTCTGTTATAAAAGTCTCAGACAACTTGTTTCGTATTCTTACTACAGACGATACTTCAGACAGTGTTACTCTGGTTAGGGCTGTCAGTTTTTCAGGGAATCCGAAACCTGTCATTATCCCCCACAGTTTGTGTCTTATAACGCTGTCGTATGCTGCTCTGAAGTCCACGAATAGATGGTGTGTCGTGATATTGAACTCATTACATTTCTCCAGGATCTGCCTAATGCCAAACAGTTGGTCTGTGGTTGACCTGTTTGTGCGGAAACCGCACTGGTATTCCCCGATATTCTCTTCTGCGTATGGTAGTAAGCGACGGTACAACACATTAGCGAAGACCTTGTATGCAATGTTTAGCAGCGTTATCCCCCTGTAGTTAGAACAATCTAACTTATCACCTTTCTTGTACAATGGGCATATTATCTCTAGCTTCCATTCATCCGGTAGCTTTTCCGTTCTCCATATGCTTAATATGAGATCATGCATGCACGATATTAAGGCTCTACCTCCATACTTCAACAATTCTCCTGGAATGCCATCTGCACCTGGCGCCTTATTGTTCTTGATCCTGCGCACTGCAGTCTCTACTTCTTCTAAGGTGGGTTCCTCCACTTGCTCAGTCCCTAATATTGATGTTGATGTTGGCGTTATACTTTCCTCTTGGACTACGCGAGTGTTCTGGTTGAGCAGGTCCCTGAAGTACTGACCCCACCTCTTGATACACTTTTCTGTGTGTACGATTACTCTGCCGTCCTTATCCTTACACAGAAGTGGCAGCTGTTTGTAGCCAAGTCTCGCATTTCTGACCTTTTGATAGAGTCCCCTAGTTTCGTTGGCATTACTCATTCTTTCTATTTCCGCGAAATCTTCTTCATCTTTTTCAGATTTCTTTCTTCGGAAGAGTTTTTTCTCAACTTTCCGTTTGTTTCGATAATCCTCTACATTCGCTCTAGTATTTCGTTGTAGTACTTTTTCTCTGGCTTTGTTCTTCTCTGTCAGAGCTTCCTTGCATTCTTCATCGAACCAGTTATTACGCCTTTAACTTAACCTTGTGGGACATCCATTTTAATATCAATAATTCTAGAATATGCTATGGTAAGCAGACTGATGCCCTTCATAAATAAGCATCAAATAATTCCGGAAGAGCAGCATGAGAAAAGCGAAATCGACCACAATCGCTATTCAAAAATTATATCAGCAGATCCTACTCGACGCGATAAGCAGAAGTACCCAGTTCGAATATTTTGTGACCTTACCAAAACATTTCGTCTGTGTATCACACAGAAAGCTGATCGATAAACTGGAAAGTTACGAAATTAGAGGGAAATGTGGAATAACGGAATTAGAGGGAAATTTGGAAGATGGCTTGAATCATACTTGCTAAATAGAAGGCAATATGTAGGAGTAGGGTAAAAGTTGGAGATATGCTCTGCCCTACTCCTACATATTGCCTTCTATTTAGCAAGTATGATTCAAGCCATCTTCCAAATTTCCCTCTAATTCCGTAACTTTCTAGTATAACGATTAGCTTTCTGTGTGATACACAGACGAAAGCTTTGGTAAGGTCACAAAATATTCGAACCGGGTACTTCTGCTTATCGTGTCGAGTAGGATCTGCTGATGAAATTTTTGAATTCCCATGCTGCTCTTCCGGAATTATTTGATGCTTATTTATGAAGGACACCAGTCTGCTTACCATGGCATATTCTAGAATTTTAGCCTTTGCCGAAATTAAAGCAACTGGCCTGAAATTTTCTATAATCATAATAACTCCTTTTTTGTGAATAGGAATTATTCTTGACTTTTTAAATATCTCTGGAAATTTCTTGTCTTCGAAGGAGACGTTGACGAGCGCGTAATAGGATCCTCGGAATGAAATTTTTATTATACTGCACGAAATGCCATCAGGATCTCGGGCGGTTGAATTTTTTAATTTAACTATCAGTCTTGCTATTTCTGCAGATGTGAATTTCTACAAATACATCATTTTTTTGTTGAAGAATATATGTATAGTCCTCGGAAATAAGTTGAGTGAGATATTGTGTTCTTTTTTATTGTTTCAACAAGTAATTTCGAAAACTAGTCAAGTTTCTCTAAGCTGTTCGTATGAATTTTGGCTAATAGACTATTAAATTTCCAGGAAAAATACAACGTCTTAAACAATAATCAGCATGGATTTATCATAGGATTTATCATAACATCTTTTCAAAATTGAATAAGTCGAAACCAGATTTCGATAAAGATTACAACCTACACAACTACAACATCAATTACTACAGGCCCTGACTAAATTGAATAAAATCCCTTGATAAATGGCGCATTTTTCGAGATTAAACGATTGCCACATTTTCCTTTCAATAAATCAATTGTTTGGCCAGCTGCGGGGCTTGTGGCACCAACACGGATACCGCTCAATAACACCTCATTAAAAAAGTTATTGAAAGCTTGGAGAGACGCTCAATCCCGTCTGGAATGCTCTTCGATCTATCAAAAGCATATAATCTTGTCGATCATAAACTACAAAAATGTGTAGTACGAGGAACAGTACTATACTGAATATCATCTCTCCTTACTAACAGGAAACAAATTACAAAAATAGAAACCACACAAATTCCTATACAAGAATAATAAACGTATAAATCCCACAAGGCAGTGTTTTGGGACCATTATTATTCACATTATACATAAACGATTTACCGAAAATACAGATAGAAATTAATTAATGCAGTATGCAGATGATACAAGCCTGCTGTTATTCAATCATTTAAAAAAAAGATTTTTTTTTTAAAAAGATTTTTTTTTTCTTAAAAAAAAGCTGTGCATCTGCAAACAATTTCTGTTCATCATCTTTGATAATTAATTAATACAATACAATTATTTGTACGTACATAAAAACCAGCGGAAACTGTCTTAAAGTGAACTCATAAAGAATAACATTTTTCCTAATATATGTAATAATTTTACCTTAAAAAATCACGTTTAATTCCTTAGATGCGGATCAATAAAACAGAGGTTTATTCACTACTTAAATATAAAATTTATTTCGCTAGTGAAATAAAAGTATCCATAGCAACGCATCAAATTGAATCACTTATGGGCTCCGTAAACACAACCCTAAATGTTGACTTCGCTGATGTTTCTTTTTTCATATCCAATCACAAAATTTATTACACATTTTTTGTATAAATGTCTTGATTTCCGCGTGAGGAATCTTTCCGCAACTGCGTCACCATTTAACAATAATTCTTAGCATGTATCCATTTATGATTAATAAAACACAAATTAATTAAACACGATACTCTAATAAAAAAAATTTGACTCACGAATCCACAACTTCATCGTTGTCACGACAACAATACAATAATGGGCCGACGACATGCTTCTCTTAAAAAAAAAACTGAAAATGAAAGCAAAATTAAAGAAAAGTTTGTATACACTAGCGAATAAAATTAAGCTTTAACTCGCGAATTTAAATCTCCTTAAACCTAAATTTTATACGCTTGTATAATAAATCAATCCAATCTGTAGACTGTATATTACTTAAATTAACCGGTAAAGTGCGAGTTGTGACTCGCGCACCGAGGGTTCCGTACAAACTTGTAAGTTAGGTATCTTTTTTTTGTGGAGGACGTAGCAAGCATATTCAGTTAACTAGACAAGTGGCCCTCCTGAAATCACGACCATCTTAGTACCGCTGCAAGCATAACTATATTTATTTTATTTATTTTATATTTTATTACCATACATCCCCCATTCACTATGAGTTTTTAGCGGTTCTGGAACTTCACTATTTGTTTTTACTGCTCAATTTTGCCTTTATACCTATATACTCTGTATGAAGGTATACAGGGTATTTTTTTTAATAACGCGAATATTTTTAAACTTATAAAAAGAAAACTTTATGTTAGTATTACACTTATTCACTAACTTATATTAAGATCTAACTATTTCTAGATCTATTTCGATACTCTTAACATTCAGTTGTTCAATTGACTGCTTTTTGGGCAATTGACTACTTGGCCAAAAATATAGGGCGAACGTGATTTAAGTATAATATACTTAAATCATAATATCTACAACATATTATGTAGATTATGTAGATTATAGTATAGTATTATCAACATGTTATGTAGATTATAAAGAACAATTAGACGAAATATAATATATACAGGATGTTACAGGACTTCAGTATGTCGCATGTCGGTTATAAACAAGCAAAATTTAGACATAATATATATATACCCTGTATATATTATGTATATAGAACGTACGTGATGAAATGCATAACGAATATAAACAAAGAAAATTCAGAATAAACAGCTTGGTGCCAACACATACTTTTTAACCTTAGGACCTAACTGTATGCAACCCATATGCTTCTGGAGCCTGACAATACCACTACGACAACATTAGTGTATTTTCATAAGTTTCTAATAGTAAATTCTCATTTTTCTTGTAATTAAACTATATATTTACGATTTCCCTTTACATGTGCTGTAAGACACCGCTTCTTCCAAATTTCATGATTCTAGGTCAACGGGAAGTACCCTATAGGTTTTGATTCCCTTGTGAAATCGCAAAATATGCGACATAAACGGTCATATCTTTTGATCGCGTTTACTTACAAGTTTGATTTTTTCACAGCTGAAAGAGCCCGCAGACCCGAGTATTTGATACAAATGTCAACTTGTTACCTCTACGCGTTCCTGAGAAAAATGGTCTTGACAGACAGACAGACGGACAGACAGACAGACAGACAGACGGACAACAAAGTGGTCCTATAAGGGTTCCGTTTTCGGTACGGAACCCTAAAAAGACCGGTATAGTTTTTATTTTTAATAATATATCTCGGAAATTTTCTACTAAGCGGTACAAAATATTTGAAAGAGGTATGAAATAGGAAGTAACTTAGAAACACAACAGTCGGTGTAGTCGGTTATATTCCTAGGACTCCACATCGATAGTATTTTGGATTGGTCAGATCATATAATAAAACTGTCATCAAAACTAAATGAAACGGTACATGCCATGAGATTATTAAACCATACATAAATTCTGAAATCTTAAAATTGGTATACGCAGCAAATTTTTAGTCACCTCCGTTTTAGAATCCAGTTCTGGGGCAGTGGTTCACATATAAAACATATTTTTGGATTCCAAAAACAAGCAATTCGCTTAATTTTAATAATGTTCGCTTAATTAGGCAAGCAGCTTAAATCACAGAGATTCCTTCTGGTGAAAGTTCAAAGAAACACATATACTTACAACCACAGGAACGAATGTATACGAAAGACTAATGTTTTGCTGCAAACAAATTTATTCAATGACTTCCAAAAACTTAATGAAAAATATGTCAAACATAACAAAGATCTATATATATATATATATATATATATATATATATATATATATATATATATATATATATATATATATATATAGCTTGAATGTATAAATATATTCACCCTTCCGTAGCTCTATATTATTACTCATTCTTTTTCTTCTACTTCTTGGAGATCTGTCGATCCATTAATTCTGGAGCCGCCTCTGCATCTTTTCCTGAGTTAGATTGCCAACTATCTCTCCATCTTCAAGGTGGTCTCCCGGGAGGTCTTGAGCCGGGCGGGTTGTTTTCTAGGACTCTTTTCGGAACTCTGTTCTCGTCCATCCGTCTTACATGGTTGTACCACTGCCTCTTACGTTCTCTTCCCCATCTCAGAATGTCTTGTATTTCGCATTGTTCTCTGAAATCTGTGTTTCTTACTCTGTATCTTTTTGTTTTCCCCACTATTGTTCTCAGTGTTTTCATTTCGGCCACCATTAGCTTGTTTTTCGTCTTGTTTGTGCCTTCTGTACCGTACGTCATGATAGGTCTGATACAAGTCTAGTAGATTGTAATTTTGCTATCTTTGCGCATGTACAATCTGGGTTTGCCCAGTCTATATATCGTAGGCATCCTGATAGTGTGAATGCTTTGTTAATAAAACAAATCTCATGTTGAAACACGACAGATATTTATTTGCTATTTACTAGCCCTCAGTCCACTTTCGTGGCACTAAACAAGAACTAGATAAATAACATTGTTTTTAAGATCACATCTTTCTATTTATCCCAAGTGAATAGTAATCTGAAGTTTCGTTTTGAGATTTATCTCTCAACAGTGCAGTTTTACTCTTTTGAATTATAAAATGGAATAGACTTACATTGGTTTGAAAACCATGTGTCGCGCTTTTGAGGTTAGGCACATCTGTGTAGAAAGAGCTGAACTTAGTTTCAGTTATTGATTTAAATGATAATTCAATATTGCGATGGAACCAAACTAATTATCGATAGTGGACTGGGGGCTAGTAAATAGCAAACAAATATCTGTTGTGTTTCAACATGAGATTTGTTCTGTAGTCTTAAAAGACTTAATAATATTATTATGTAACATATATCTCGAGAGATGCAAGATTATAATTTGGCTATCTTAGGCGTCTGTGAGACGCACATGAAGGGCGCGGGCCATTTCAAGACCCCTAACGGTAACAGTATGTTCTTCTCGGGCCACATTTCGGAGAGCAAGAATGGAATCGGGATATTGATTCCTCGGAGACTTTCGCGCTTGGTAACGGGCTATAATACAATCAATGATAGAATAATGACCCTTCGAGTCATTTGCACACCCTTCCCTCTGAACATTATACAGGTTTATGCACCCACCGCTCAATCATCCTAAAAAGATATAGATCAGTTCTATGGTATTCTTCAAAGAACTCTGGAAAACATATCTAAACGTGAACTACTAATTATCCAAGGGGATTGGAACGCAAAAGTGGGAAATACTGAAGACGACGACCATTTTCGTATGGTCTTGGGGTCCGCAACGAGAGGGGAGAAAAGTTCATTGATTTCTGTATGAGTCACAATCTGACAGTAACAAACATCTGTTTGAAACACAACGAACGCAGACTGTACACATGGGTCTCTCCTGGTAATCGTTATCGCAATCAATCGCCATAGTCAATCGTTGGAAATCGTCAATAACGAACACAAGAACTTGCCCAGGAGCAGACTGCGGATCTGATCACTAACTCTTTGTAGCAGATCTGCGCGTACGCCTAAAGTCCACTCGCAAGAAATTGAAACGTACTGTTAGACTAGCGAAACTCGAATACGACCAATTCCAGGAAATCACTGAACGAAAACTAGCCTGTTCTGGAGATGCGACAGACCCAGAGGAAGAGTGGAAGAAGTTCAAGTCTATATTTAGTGATGCCTTAATGACCATGACCAACAAAAACAAAAACACCAACAAAAATACTCACAACAAAAAGGACTGGATGTCAGATGAATTGTGGTCTGATATAAAACTAAGGAAGGAACTTAAAGCAGATAAAAAGAGTGACACTTTGGAAAAAGAATACACAAGGCTCACCAACAGAATCCGTAGATTGAGCAGAAAGGACAAGAACCTACACCTCGAGAACATCTGCACCGAGATTGAGCACCACGCTAAGAGAAACCAAACTGCAGATCTATTCAAGAAAGTCAGGGAAATCACTCACAAATTTAAACCTGCCTCTTGGGTAATTGATGATAAGGAAGGAAAACTAATCCACGAAATCTCCAAAGTCGCAGAAAGACGGAGGGACTATTGTGAGGATCTGTATCAGGAGCATGACGCTTTTACCACTCCTGCCCACGACCCTGAGTCTGAAGTCACGTGTGCTAGGGAACTGAACATACTTCGCTCAGAAGTAGAACAAGCCATGTAAACTGGAGAGAAATAAGGCCGCAGGAACGGATCAAGTTACAGCAGAAGTATTAAAAGCTTTGGGCTCTAACGGGATAACAAACTTGCACAAGCTTTGCAATGCAATTTGGGAAACCCAAAAATGGCCGGCTGAATGGACTGAGTCATCTATACTGCCACTCCACAAGAAGGATTCAGTACGCAACTGTAACAACTACAGAACCCTGGCCTCAATTTCTCATGCTAGCAAAGTCCTGCTACATATCATCAACTCAAGACTGAGAGCTTACCTTGACTGGCAAATAGCACACGAGCAGGCGGGCTTCGTGAAGGGCAAAAGAACAAGAGAGCAAATTCTAAACTTGCGCCTCATTATCGAGATATGCCATGAACACAACATCCTGGCGTATATATGTTTTGTGGATTACCAGAAGGCCTTCGACTGTGTAAAATGGTCACAACTCTCGAAGGTCCTTACAGAAACCGGAGTCCCGTTACATCTAATAAAACTGATCCGCAGCTTATACACGTCTGGGTATGGCACTGTGTCGATGGGAGAGGTCACATCTAGCCGATTCAAGTTCTGTAAGGGTATTCGACAGGGATGTGTGATTTCTCCATTACTGTTTAACATCTACGGTGAACACATAATGCGCCGAGCTCTCGAGGATTGGGATGGCGGTATCAAAGTGAGAGGTCAGAAAATCTACAACCTCCGCTACGCTAACGACACGACTCTGCTTGCATCATCTGAACCGAAATGGCTGAACTGATGCACCGGTTGGAGACGGTCAGCCTGAGTTTGGGTCTCGCCGTTAACAAAAGCAAAACTAAGCTGATGATAGTGGACCTATTTATGACTCTACCACCGACCACGCTTGTGCGCGATTACGAGACGATGGAGAAGTTATAATACCTTGGCTTTATTATCACCAGCAAGGTAAACTGTGAGCCAATAAGAAGACGTATAGGCATGGCTAAAGCAGCAATGACTCAACTCAGTAAGATATGGAAGGACAGTAACATAACTAATAGGACAAAGCTACACCTTATCCGTACCCTTGTGTTTTCCATTTTTCTTAATGGGGCAGAGACGTATGCGCTGAAAGAGGCGGACAGACAGAGGATAGGCGCCTTTGAGATGTGGTGTTGGCGCCGCTTGCTGAGGATACTCTGGACAGCTTGCCGCACAAACATCTCTGTTTTAAAAGAACTAAAGATTGAGGGGGCGCAACGTGTGTCTCAGGTTTGCCTGCACAAGGTCTTGAAATACTTTGGCCATATTGCTCTCAGGGGCAATGACAATCTTGAACGACTGATGGTGACAGAGAAGGTTGAGGGCAAGAGACCTATAAGCCCTAGTCCCAAGAGATGGTCCGATCAGATATCCGAACAGCTGGATATACCTGTGAACGCTGCACTGCATCGGGCCTCTGACCGCAACCGATGGAGGTGTGCGGTTGAATGTCTACGGAGTTACGATCCTCAGCAGCGAGGGAACGACAAAGAAGAGAATAATATTATTGAGCTACGGAAGGGTTGAATATATTTACATATTCAAGCTATATTCCGCTTTAATAAGTTGGTATGATTGTATCTATAACTAGTTTGGTTTCACCCCAATATTTAATTATCAATTTATTTAATTTTATCAACAATATCCGAACCATATGATATGGATGAATATAGAACAGCACCAAGGAGAACAATTATCGTAAACTAGAAAAAATATTTATTTGAATATTGTACCTATTTGTGTTTTACTATTTTTAGATTAATTTTATTTATTTTAACTGTGCAGCAATTTTTTTGTGTATTTATGAAATTAATTCATTGTATGAATCTGTTTTCTGTTCCTTTTTTTCCTTTTATGAATAATTTAATTTAGTACTATTTGGCATATGTTTTGTATCCGAAAGAACTTTAATAATGAAAAAAAGTATTTTGATTTGATTTGACTGCATCTTCGAGTTCGGTAAAGGTAAAAAATAATATTTCTCCACAAATCTCTCTGTTCGAGTCTAGTTTGTGTTTGTGTTTAAGTACCTTGTTTACTTATGCATGCAAATATTTGCATTAACATATTTAGGTCTGTTTGTCTATTCAAATGAGAATATCTCTTGTGTGTTATTGTTTGTATTTCTTCGCATCATACAACGGAAATCCTTTAAAACTCGAGGTAATATTCAAATAACTTAAGCATATTTTATTCAACAACTCACCGATAATCCTCCCTTAGGTGGAAACTCCTACAGATAATTATTTTTTAAAATGATTTAAGATAAACACATTTGGAAAATTTTAAAATATTCTTCTATTGGAAGATAAACATTCATATTTTAAAGTTTTTAATTATTTAATTAAAAACTTAATCAATAAACTTTCAACTTTCATCAACTTTTTAAGGTGATTTACAGTATAAACAGTTTATATATCAGTTCAGTTAAATACATTCATAATTGTAACTTTTTAATATAATATGAAAATCTTTTGTCAGTTTCCATTTTATTCATGCTTATATTCTGTATTCACTTTATTTTGCCTCTTTCTTAAGTGTTTCCCCTTGTTTCGCAGCATCAAAGCTAAAGATTTTCCATGTTTTGCATTCTGTGCGCCTTAAACACTCGTCGGAGAGAACATGCAATACAATCCCAGGCAGAAGGCTTGAAACGCCTTTACCTCAGATCAAAAGTTCCGCCTACATCAAACTCCGTTCCTGAACTCCTTTCAAAGCATAAAGTTTCACAATAAATTGTATAAATTCCTTTAAATTCAATATATAATCATTATAAAGATTACAGATATATTTATAATAGAATAAAATGAATTTGAATTTCATTTAAAAATCGTTGTGGTAAAAAAAAATAAAAATTAACAAAAATCATTCAAAATGTTAATGAAAAATTAATAATATTAAAGAAAAATTAATCTATTTATTTACCTTATTATTTCTCGAAATTAACTTTTTAAGATTTCTCAAGGAATTATTTTATTCCAATCTAGTCGAAGATTATACCTTCAAAACTCTTTTAAAACTATGCAAGTAAAGAAATGTGCATAATACATATGTACATAATACATATTTAGAATTCTGAAGTCTATCAAATACGTAAGACAAATAGTCAGAAGATTTTTTTGTCGTTAACTGGTGTACTAGGTCTACTAACATAAGATCCCGTGCACATATTCTGTGCATAACATGACATCTATTTCAGCCGACAACGAAAAAAATCGGTTTATAACTTCAAATTAAATAATCTCGAAAACAAATCGATAGATTTAGAAAATGTTAGCGGTTTAGTATTCAGGGCTCAACGGGATTTCAAATGAGTTATAACTTACCCCACCGTTCCTTTTAAATTTTAGGGGTTGTGGTGCTAGCGCGAAGGGGTTAAGTGCTTAGGCCACAAATTTCCTTGTAAAAGGTGTCCCCCTCACAAACAAAGTTGACGTGTCCTAGCGTTTTTTGAGAATCCATCTTTAACTATCTGAAAATCCCTCTGTTTCGTTTTCAATTGCCCACCTGGTATATAAATTTATTGTTCCATAAGGAAAGTTTTCCCAAGATATTTGTTTTTATAATGAATTCATATTATTATTTTTCCCAATGATAAATTTCCTAATAAATTTAATCTAAAAAAAATAATCAAATATGTAATTTAAAAATTTTGGAGTTTTTTCTATTATTATTTTCGAAACGTTTAATTTTTATCGTTTCATACTAATTACCTATTAATAGCTCCATAAATGCCGTAACACATTTGTAATGTTTCTATTACATCAAAACATATTTAATTGTAGTATGCCATGTAAATAATTCATTGTTTTTCTTTTCGTAATCCAAAACATAATTCCTGCCTTTCAAAAAAAATGTAAACTGTCTCTACCTTTCACGATATCGTGCACATTTGACCTCCTTAATTTCGAGTAAAAAAATATTTATTTTTTCCGGTATGAGACAATTTTGTTTACATTTTTTTATCCAACAGAGAAAATTTGAAAATTAGAAATATGTTTAGATTGCTTTTAATAGAAAACACTTTTATTTACTTAACACTTATTTGCAGATAAATGTTTTTTTTTTTAAATCCAAATATTCTTCTTCAAGAGTGCTACAGTCCTACGCAGGACCTGAACCTCCTCACTCTGCTTATAATCCAAGCAATTCAGCATAATATCTGTTTAATTATGAAAAATACTTTTTTAATTATGAAGAACAGTATAGCAATCAGAGTGCGAAATATAATTTAGGATACATCCCCAATTGTGGCTTTATTTTGAAGCATAATTAGCGATTACATTATGTTCTGAATAGCAAACGGCTTCATTTATAAGAGTGAATTCGATTCACCAAATTTGGATAACTATTTATATATAAATTATTTGCATCTTCTGTAACACTGGCTCTTACAGCAAAAATATTCGCTTCACTTATTACATTTCTATTTGCCGTAAATGTTTTAGTATCGTGAGGAATAAAATTCTTCTCGAATTTATAACTACAGTAGGATGAGAATGTGAACCATAATTTGTTGTTATTGAGTGGCTTGTGGCACCATCTTGTTGGAACCACATATTGCTGCTGTCAGGTTAATCCAATTCTAGCCAAAAAATAGTCTTACAACATGGCACGATAGCGAACTCATAGGGTCTGAGTTCGCTATCGTGCCATGTTGTAAGACTATTTTTTGGCTAGAATTGGATTAACGTGTGGATTAACACATCTCCGGTTTTAACACATTGGATTAACACATCTCCGGTATGAAATCCACACTACACGCTCACTTTTTGTGGATGCAATGTAGTCTCATGAAGCACATGTGGGTTTGTTGGTGTCCAATAACGCATCTTCTGCTGATTGACAAAGCCATTAAGCCAAATATCAGCTTCATCGCTAAAGATAATTTTTCGATGAATTTCAGGATTTTTTCCAAACTTTTGCAGAACAAAATCGGATAAGTTTTGGCGCTTGAATGATCCAGAGGTTTCAGTTCTTTGGTTAATTTGATCTTGTAAGGGTGTAGCTGGAAATCTTTACGCAAAATTCGCCATAATGTGGACTGAGAAATTCCCAATTCTTGTGAACAGCGTGGAATCGGCTTGTTTGGTTCATTTAGGACTGAAGCTGTTATGGCTGCAATATTTTCAGTACTTCGACATTCTAGCGATGTCTCACTGGCACAGGAACATTCAATAGTGAATTTGTGGATTCAAATTTATTCACCATCGCATGTACAGCTTGGCTGATGGACGATTATTGCGACCAAAAATTAAAAGATGTTTAAGAAAAAAAAAGTATGCGTTTTCAAAGTTGCGACTACCCTACTTTCGGTAGTAAATTTTAACGATTTCCAAACGTTGCTTGTTCATGAACTTTACCATAACAAAAATGTAAGCCTTGGCAGACGTTTTTACATTGACAGATGATACAAAAGTTTGTAGGTTATGTTCCGCATTATAAAACAAAATTGTTATGTCCCTATTGAAAAACCCTTTATTTACTAGCCGTCAGTACACTTTCATGGCACTAGTAAATAACATTCAAATATATGTTGTTTTATCACGAGATTTGTTTAGTGGTCTTAAAAATGCTTAATACTATTATAGAGCTACGGAAAGGTTGAATATATTTTTATATTTAAGCTATATTTCGTTTTAATGATTGTATCTATAATTAGTTTGGTTTCACCCAAATATTCTTAAGATTTATTTGTAATAATTCGTTTTATAATAATAATAATATACTTTAGCAAAAGCTATACATACACAGGATTTTCTAAATAAAACAGTTTTATTGAAATAACGTCTTAATAACTAAGATGACACCTTAGTAAAAATTTAAAGCTGCTCAGTTTTTTACAATTTTTTACTTCGGTAGGCTGCATATTGTATTGAATCAATCCCCTGCTAAGTACAGAATTGAATCTCATAATTGTAGTTTTCTTAATAAACCTTGTAATTCCTTAAGTTGTAGTTAGTTTTATGTTTGACCAGTGATACCTTGTCACTTAGATACTTTGGTATAAGATTATTTTTAATTTTGTATAAAAGTATCATAGTGTTATATTCTATTCTGACTTTAATAGGCATAAGTCCCAGGCACTTTAACATAGACCTTATAGGTGTGTATATGTTGCATTTGATTATTTTACGCATACATCTGTTTTGTATAATGTCTAGCCTTTTTATCAAATATCCAGGAAGCTTATACAAGACAGACGCACAAAAATTAGCTTGTGGTAGTATCAATAATTTATATAACAACAATTTAGTTTGTAAGCTCAGTCTTTTGCCAATCCTACCTAATAAATATGATTTCTTTGACATTTTATTCATAGCAAAAGCTGAATTTCGGATAAAGTTGAGTCTATTATCAATAATGACACCTAGATACTTGTACTCTGAAACCTCTTCAAGGGGAACATTTCCAAGAAGTACTTTCGAACTATTGGCAGCTGCAGGTAAACTGAGCTTATTGTGTATTATCATATATTTAGATTTATTTACATTTACACTAAGACTGTTAGTCGATAAGTATTCAGTTATATTTACAAGATCAAAAATTGACTTTCTCAAACAGTTCTTTTAAATCCGTACCAGATGCATATAGCATTGTGTCATCTGCAAACATTTCTATATTACAGTGTTTTACAATTTGCATTATATCATTAATATAAAGTATAAACAGCAATGGTCCTAAGACGGTACCCTGAGGCACACCGTATTCAACATCAATACTACTCGAAATACAGTTTCCAAATTTGACATTTTGCTTACGATTGCTTACGTAGGACTTGAACCATTTTATGGCAATATCTGTTATTCCTATTTCAATTAGTTTTTTCAATAATATATCTCTATTTATGGTTTCAAAAGCCCTCCTTTATCTAATAAATTTGTCGATTATTTTGCAATCGTTTTAACAACGCTCTTCATTCGTGACATAATCTAAATAAAGACGATTTATAACTGACAGGTTGCACAACCTACACAGAAAACTATTTTTTGCTTCAATCATTTATGGTTACTCGGTATTTGGTATTTATTGTTAGTTTAATAATTATTCATAAATAAATCGTCTTTTTTTAACGATTAGTAATATATCATTTAAATTATAGAAAGTCAATGTAACAACAAATGATTCAACAACACATGTTTAGTTAAAATTTAAAAGTCTCCGTTCATTGTTATCATCGTCATCTTAGATTGTTTGCTTCAATGTTCATTGTGAATTTTGAAATTACTTATGCTAGAAAATTCTTGAATGCAATTCAATTGAATTTAGTGCGAATAATATTGTCATGTTAGTTTAGTAATTTTATCATTCGGCCTCGAACGGATTTTTGCAAACTTAATAAATATAAAATTTTGGTTTATGCGTATACAAAAAATAATTAGTAAACTTATATAAAATATATTGTTTATTGATATTATAGTTAGCAAAGAGACACCTAGTAAATTATAATATCAACAAAAAATATATTTAATAAGTTTACAAAACATGGATAACTGGATGGTCTTGGTCACGTAGTAAATCTCCTCTAAGCCGTCCAGGGAAATGTCGTGCTTTTTCGAGCTATATTCATGTAACACTCGTTATTCCTATTCCGTCTTTATTTCTATTTTAGTTCTTTTACAACAGTGATTTATTTCTATTGCATCGGCTACGCGCCGCTGATAATACATTCTTTCAGGTATTAATTCTAGAAGATTCCAATTTCCTAATTTCGGTTGTTTTTAAACTTGCAACGAATAGTGTATTCGGCCACACGCCGAATACCGAATATTCTGCAGGCTTTCTAGCCGAATAGCCGAATATTGATTTTTTCAATTCAGTGTAAGTATAGATTACACGTAGTAACGGTCGCAACCATGCTATTCACCTAGCGTTTAAGGCCCGTTCAAAGACGCAGCGGCGTCGGTATGCTAGGGCCTTTCAAAGTCGTATCGGCGGCGGCAAGTTATTGCCTTTCAAAGAGACAAGCGGCATGGTAGGGCACTTTGAAAATTGCCGGCGAACTGTTATGGCGTTTTTTAAAATGTAACCCTCTTATTGGCCGCCTTGCTCCCTCTTATGGTGGGGTGAGCGTGTGGAGTTGAGAATAGAGATCAGAAGGAATATAGAAATATAGCGTTTCTAAACATTTGTAAAAATCTAATAATAAATATTATTATAGTGTTGTTCGTGTCGATATAATAATGTCGTTGTATGATACAATGCATTTATTAAATGTCACTAGGATTCCTTGACAATGCAGACAATACAAAAAAAGACAAATGAATGTTGGGTGCCTTTAAGGAATGAGCACAAAAAGAATCCAAACGAGCTGGAACGTCTCACACCGTTAAAAATCGAGGAACTTTGTCAGCTTTGGACTAAGAAGCGCTCGTCCCGACTAGGAATTTCAGTTCGTTTTTTATTAGGAACGAATGAGGCATGCCGAACTCAGTGTTCGTTCCGCATGAGGCAACCGCATTAGGCCGTCATGAAATATGTAACGCAAGTCCGCCTTCGTTTCTAATTAGGAAGCCTCATTCGGAACACATGCGGAAGCCACATTTGCACTTAAAAATACGAAATGTTTGATGCACTATAAAGTATTTGAAAGAATAGTTAGTAACTGAAGCTATATCTTAGTCAAGTATGGAAATAGTCTTTTGGAAGGAGTAAGTGTGTGGACGCATGCGCTTAATGAAACTCAATGTTTCTGGAATTCCAAAGATATATCTAAGTTAGGCTATGCCACAGACTTTCCTAATAACAAACGAATATCGCTTGCCTAAGTTCGATAAAACTTTGGTTATCCATATAAGGTTTGAATAAGGCTTGCTACAGTTCGGTAACAGTTCGGAAGGCCTCATTAGGTGGGAGTTAGGACTTCTAAAGATTTGCCTAAGTTAGGCTTTCCTAATTAGGACGGCACAAGATTCGAATGAGGCTTGCCACAGTTTGGCAACAGTTCGGAAGGTCTCATTAGGCCCGAATAGATCTTTCGGCATGCCTCACTATTTTCCTAGTCGGGGTCTCCTTAATTTTTTCGTGAAGGTGAGTATTCTGAGCGTATTTTGTTGAATGCTTAAAATGGTTTTATATTATTTGCATATTTTTTAAGTATGGTCTTATTTGCATGTTTTTAAAGTATGGTTTCTGCTTTCGCATGTATAAACATTGGTAATGAAAATTGAACTATTTTTTGTATTTGGTGAATGTAGCTACCTGCACGACAACCTCCAGCCACACATGAAGCTGATCTCAAAGTGCTTCCCAACACCGAAGGTATCAGTGATAACAATAATATCTTCTGTAAAAAAATCTTCTGTATCTACAACAGCTCCGACACCAAAACAGGACGCTTTGAAATCTGAAATTTCAGTACTTGAAGCCGAACTAAATGCTACCATAAAAAAGCGAGATGCTGGACTTGTAAAAGACGGAATTGAGAAGAATATAAAAAAATTAAGGCATGATACTGATGTGAAGAATAAGGAGTTAACGAACAAAATAGTCCGTGCAAAGAACATGCGATAATTTAGAGCAAAACAAAAAGCTGAAATTTTGAGACTGAAATCCGCTCATTCCAACGTGCATTCCTCGTTTATAAGGACACAGCCAGGACGCCCTTCACTTGAAGAAAATCAGTCAGGGCCTTCTTCAAGTAATTTGCGATATAGCAACACATGGAAGTTCAGCTGCTGATCGACGCAGACCAGAAGTATTGAGAACTTGTAAGACTCTTGATGAATTGCATGCACGGCTTGTTGAAGATGGATATTTGTTCTCACGAACCTCTACATACCGTTGGCTGATGCCAAAGTATTCTGAATCCTTAGAGGGCAAGCGCCATGTCACAACTGTACCTGTGAGACTGTGTCGAGCCCAAACAGATAGACACCGAGATCACGTCGATCAACATATCTGTAAGGCTACTGTTAACGGCCTTGAGGAACTTTCATCTTTACTTGGACCTGAACAGGTAGTGTTTATTTCTCAAGATGATAAAGTACCAATTGGAAAAACGGCTGCAAAAGTACAGGCTCCTGTTTTAATGCATCTGAATTATAAAGTGCGCCTCGATGACCACGATTTTGCTGTTGGAGAACGCCATCAACTGATTCCTTCGGTATATGCTGGTATCATAATCAAAGAGAACTGCATGGGTAGGAAAGAAGCTGTTACATACTCTGGTCCAACCTATATCGCAATCCGCAGTGGAAAACATAACAGTTCGACAGCAACAACTCACGCCAAAGACCTCATCAAACTGCTAACATTAGATGATTTTAAAAATCTGACCTTAGGAAAAGATGGAAAAGTCAAGCCTGTGATGATTTTATCCGTGGATGGAGGACCGGATGAAAATCCACGTTACAAAAAGGTGATATCTAACTGTATATCCCACTTTAAAAAGTTTGATTTGGATGGGCTGTTCGTGTTAACGAATGCACCCGGTCGATCGGCTTAAAACCGAGTTGAGCGAAGAATGGCACCCTTGAGCCGTGAGCTAGCCACGGTAGTCCTTCCATATGAACACTACGGATCCCATCTCGATTCTCAAGGAAAAACCATCGATAACGAGCTAGAATTGAAAAACTTTCAGCATGCAGGTAAAATTGATACCATTTATATATATATATATATATATATATATATATATATATATATATATATATATATGTATATATATATAAATATATATATATAAATATATATATATATATATATATATATATATATATATATATAAATATATATATTGTAAATTATTATCAGGCGAAACATTGGCTGAGATTTGGTCCCAGGTGGTTATTGACGGCCACATCGTGATAGCAGAATATGTGCCTCCTGGGGAAGTCTTTCCGGAAACCGTGAAAGTCAATATTTTCTTCAAATAACGAAGTGCGCCGATGATTCCTGTTGCGCTCCACGCCGCAGTGCACTCAGAAATATTCTATACCAAGGATTTTTGCTGGCACCTTTTCCAATGTCACAAAACCCTTTCCGTATACCAAACCCAGATGAAGGTGGAAAGGAAATTTTTTTGTGCGACAGTATATAACACTACGTCCGGATCTCTCACAGGGTAGAGAAATACCCTACGATTCATATAGTCCATCTATTGAAGATTACATCACCGAAAGGACGTGCTCAATTTGTGGAATTTATTTTGCCTCAAAAACTTCCATGAACAACCATCGCAAAAACGTGCATGGTCGTGCAGTGGACGTGTCTCGCGTGAGACCTCTACGGATTCTCTCCAGGAGACCACAGGAGGTCTTGTGTGTCGTGGTGGAAAGCGTGGAGTGGATAGACGTCGAGGCCGTTGATGAGGAGAATGTAATCACGTCTGAGGAAACTCCTGATCTACCGCCCTTCCGCCCCCGGGCTACCGCCCCCGTGATCTACGATGTGTCCGAGTGGATTGATGCTGGGAACGTGTTCGTTGAAGATGAAAAAAAAATGTGAATAAAAGAAAAAAAGACTTTTGTTTTTGTATAATTCTATTATTCTGTTGTTTTTGTATAATTCCTGTAGCAATATGTTTCTACATGGGATATGCGCGCACACTTGTTGTCACGCTGCAAGCGCCGTAGTAATAAAGACAAAAATAAATCTTTTTTTTAAACTTTTGTTTGTAAAAATATATTTAAAACCATATTTATGAATTACTACGTGAAAACTAGGGGGGAGGGGGAGGGTGCTGGCATATACTACGGGTGGTCACCGACGGGGGGGAGGGGGGTGAAAAAATGTAGAAAATGGGTCACGTAGTATGGGTACGGTCCCTTAAGCGCTGACGATTAGACTGATAAAACATAAGGTATTTTCATTTTTTTGAATAAGATGGAACGCTTGTATATTATTGACATTTATTTACATTAGTTTTGAACTACATATACATACTACATATGTATTTTTCCACAAAAATATTTACAAAAGATAGAAATATTAAGACAAGTCTGCGCGTGAATTGCTTAGCTGCTGATATGGAGCCTGTAATAATAATTTGCGGGTGAACAAAGAAAAAATGAAATAAGTTAAAGAAATTGAAAATGAATTGCTTTTGAAACTAATTTTAGAAACTTTGACGTTGTTTTCCAACATTTTTGCACCAAAGAAACAATCTTTTATGTGGAAAATTTATAACATTTTGGTTCACTGCTCCTCTCCGGGCGGGTAAGAGAGGAAACAGACAGAAAAGCGTGTTAATAAAAACGTGGTAAAATAGCTGAAATTTTCATGGGGATTTTTGTTCTTCATGGGGAAGTTTTCTATCAACATAAATTAATGCAATCAAATGTTTTTGAAGTGAAAACTTCTATAGCCGCGCTGAATGACATTTGGGTAGGGGGTAAACTGATACATTTGCGTCATCGTCATCAATAGCTGCGTTCTATAGAAAAAATTTCTATTACACAAAGATGTGTTTAAAAGAACACATATATACGTATATGTTTGAAGTTGGCTCTGAACGTCAAACTTAATAGTCAAAGTTTTTGGCAGTGTTGACAGAACGTAGCGTTTTTAAGGAAATATCAAACCGTAGAATTAGTGTGCAGTACAAGAGTAAGTACTTTTACCGGATGTCATAGTAGATGTACTAGTGCCGGATTATTGGAAAGTTTTTGGCAGTGTTGAAAGAACGCAGCGCCTCTAAGGAAATATCGACCCCTATAATCAGTGTGCAGTACAAGAGTAAGTACTTTTGACGGATGTACTAGTAGATATACTAGTGCCGGACTATTGGAATGTTCAGATTAGAGATGCCACTAATAGTGATTTTGCCGAACACCGAATATCCGGCCATGCTTTTGGCCGAAGCGCCGAATATTCGGAATCCCAATATTCGGCGCGGCTTTTGCGTAAACTTTCGAAAAATAGGAGCATATCTATTATTTACCTAGCGCTTGTAATTTGTTATTTCTTGTTTTATTGCACGGTTTTTATTTCAGACCTAGTATTTCCTAGATATAAACTTGATATAAATAAGTCGTATTTTATTCTTAATACACATACATTATATTTACCTATTAATTATATTTAGAATTCAGAAGTTAATCCAGAAAAATAGAAGTTTAAACTAGAAATGTTCGGTAATTTCATTTTTTGGGTTCCGTGATAGTTAACTCCTACCAATCTGGTTTGTTGGTTCACATACTGGTACTAATATTGCAAAAGAATATTTCTATTGCTGATGGAAATCTAAAGATGGAATGGAAGATGGAATATTTCTCATAGCAAGATATATTTACTTGTCCACGGCAGTGGAGCCAATATGATAATAGGTATACGAGCCGCAGAATATGATTTTGCCAGGTATTTTATTCATTCACTACAACGACCTATAGAGGAATTTGAGCAGGTTGGGCATTTTAAGTATTTAGGGTTTGCATTTGGGAGTGGGTGCGGTAATAAAGAGCATATAGAGTAAATGGTGGCGGGAAAAGGGTTCTTGAAGGTATGGAGAAAAGAGTTTAGCACAAATTACCGGGCGAAGGAGATGACATGGAAGGCTTGTTGGCGCAGTATATTGATGTATGGAGCTGAAGTATGGGGGTGAGGAAGAAAAATGCGTGGAAAAAGTGCAACTACAATTCTTTAAAAAGGCCCCTGAAATTTCTACATACTATTTAATGGAGAGATTATTAGAACAAAAGCGAGCTGTTTCTTCATACATAACTGATCACGAGTCATTAAACAATCTAACTCCTTCTCAGTAGTTGTACCTGGATTAATGTATCAATGTCGTCAAATCATTTGAAGAGATAACAAAAATAACTAGCTCGGGTATTTCTTGTATCTCCGAAGTGATTCCACACGTTGCAACATTGTTGAAATACCTGGGAAAAGAATAGACAGCAAATAGAAACCAAATTTGCTAAGCATCAGATTCTCACTACAAGCTGAGCTAGAAACACTGTACAACTTTGATGAACATGACAAATACCTGGTTGACACTTTTCTTGACAATGTGGGATTAGTTCAAAACAAAAAAATCTTTTAGAAGCTCTGAAAATGAATTGTGATGAGTCTTGTAGTACCGATACTGATTCTTTTCCACTTCGTAAGAAGATACCTTCCAATGAAAATGACAAAACCATTGACGTACGACATACACGACAGTTTCTGGAAGTCGTTACAGAAAATATGGAGAAAGATGAGAATGTGGTAAAGGAAAGTGCTTTTGTAATTGAGATTGATTTATCTAAAAACGGCTCGCCTAGATAGGACAGCAGACCTTACCAAGTGGTGGTCAGTAAACGTGTAGCAGTATCCAAAACTGACAGAATTCGTAGAAATGTATCTAACACCCAGTAGCAGTGTATACTGAGAGAGGCTATTTTCAGGAGCGGGTATATGAGGAAAAACGCAATCGGTTTCTATCAACAAATGCTGAAAAAATGGTTTTCATTCATCACAATTTACCTCGGTAAATTTTGTGTATTAATAATTTGTAATAATTTGATGGTAAAATATAATCATTTGAACTTAAAACAAACGGAACACAGACTGAATATATAAATATATTCAGCCCTTCCGGAGCTCTATAACAATTATTGAGTCTTTCTAGGACTACCAAAACAAATCTCACAAGAAATTTTTAAGTTATTTTATAGCTTTAAGTTCACTTTCGTGGCACTCAACCCGGAAAGGCTGAATATATTTATATATTCAGGCTGTGTTCCGTTTGTTTTAAGTTTGTATGATTTTCTATAACCTAGGATGATTTCACCAATTCTATAATCATTTGAATAATATGTGTAATTGTTTCTTAAATTTTTGGTATTCCGTATTCGGCCGAATAGTTGACAATATTCGGCCGAATACCGAATATTAGAAAAGTGGCCGAATAGGACGAATACCGAATAGATACCGAATATTCGTGCCATCTCTAGTTCAGATTACTGGATTGTATCGAAGAATTCATGGTAAAACACGAATCAGACTCATCAAAGTTTTAGGCAACCAAATGTACTCGTGTGCTCTCCAAAGGAAGGAAACTCCAAATAAAATTAATAGTCAGCGATAGAGATAGGAATTAGAAAAAAACTCTTGCAATAGTTAATTCAGAAATTTATAAACATCGAACAATCACAGCTGAGAAGGAGGAAAAAATTAAACGTCGTATAGACATAAATAGTAAATTTTGTGTATTAATAATTTGTAATAATTTGATGGTAAAATATAATCATTTGAACTTAAAACAAACGGAACACAGCCTGAATATATAAATATATTCAGCCCTTCCGGAGCTCTATAACAATTATTGAGTCTTTCTAGGACTACCAAAACAAATCTCACAAGAAATTTTTAAGTTATTTTATAGCTTTAAGTTCACTTTCGTGGCACTCAACCCGGAAAGGCTGAATATATTTATATATTCAGGCTGTGTTCCGTTTGTTTTAAGTTTGTATGATTTTCTATAACGTAGGATGATTTCACCAATTCTATAATCATTTGAATAATATGTGTAATTGTTTCTTAAATTTTTGGTATTCCGTATTCTGCCGAATAGTTGACAATATTCGGCCGAATACCGAATATTAGAAAAGTGGCCGAATATAACGAATACCGAATAGATACCGAATATTCGTGCCATCTCTAGTTCATATTACTGGATTGTATCGAAGAATTCATGGTAAAACACGAATCAGACTCATCAAAGTTTTAGGCAACCAAATGTACTCGTGTGCTCTCCAAAGGAAGGTAACTCCAAATAAAATTAATAGTCAGCGATAGAGATAGGAATTAGAAAAAAACTTGCAATAGTTAATTCAGAAATTTATAAACATCGAACAATCACAGCTGAGAAGGAGGAAAAAATTAAACGTCGTATCATACATACATCAATATCATAGACCCATCAACAAGAAATGTGCCATATATCCTATCAATTCATTTTGCTGACCTATCAACACAGAATCAACTAAACATTCCGGATTCAAATTCATATTATGATGATGACATTAACAGTCATTCTCCTTTCAGAATGGAGTTATGTTCCAGAATTACATAAAACAATACTAACAAACTATGTACCAAATTTGATTAATTAACATGCTGATAAATCCTCAATACCAGTTTTAAAGTTGAATTGGTAAAACCATACAACATTATAGATAATCAGATAAACTTAATAAAGACGGAACAAAGCTTGAATATATAAATATACTCAACCTTTCCGGAACTCTATAATACTAATGAGTCTTTTTAGGACTACCAAAAACAAATCTCGTATGAAATTTGTCAGTTATTCTATAGCTTTCAGTCCACCTTCGTGGCACTCAACAAAAACCATAAAAATAACATTGATTTTTAAGATCATGTCTTTCCGATACCTTGAATGGATAGCCATCTGTGGACGCGTTTCGAGATTTATCTCTCATCAGCACAGCTTTGCTTCCATGAACAATATTTTGTAAATCACTCACTTGAAAACCCATGTGTTGATTAGGGTTAGATGTTTTTAATTTATATAATTATAATTTAAAATTTTAATTTATAATTAAAATTTTAATTTAAAATTTTAATTTATCTATAATGTTGTATGGTTTTACCAATTCAAAATTTATCATTTATATCAATAACCTGCTAAGTTCATGTCTCTCTCACAAAATGTCAAAATTAAAAACATCTAACCCTAATCAACACATGGGTTTTCAAGTGAGTGATTTACAAAATATTGTTCATGGAAGCAAAGCTGTGCTGATGAGAGATAAATCTCGAAACGCGTCCAAAGATGGCTATCCACTCAAGGTATCGGAAAGACATGATCTTAAAAATCAATGTTATTTTTATGGTTTTTGTTGAGTGCCACGAAGGTGGACTGAAAGCTATAGAATAACTGACAAATTTCATACGAGATTTGTTTTTGGTAGTCCTAAAAAGACTCATTAGTATTATAGAGTTCCGGAAAGGTTGAGTATATTTATATATTCAAGCTTTGTTCCGTCTTTATTAAGTTTTAAAGTTGTTTTTTTTCAAAAGTTTTCACTTCAGTCGGCATTGCCTGACTGCCTATTTTTTTTTTTAATCATGAAAACTATTTAAAATTCCATTACAATTCATTAACTATTACTTTAATGATTTGAATTAATTTCTCTGTAGATAATTACATGATAACAAGACTACACAAATAATCCTGGCGAATACTAATTACCACTTTCCACTTTTTAGTGTAAATAAAATTATTTTGTTTGTTTATTTTAAATTCAATTTCAGCAACTTTGTCTTTCTATGCAAGCCAGTCTAACTAAATTTGGTGTGTTTAACTTAAACTAATCAAACTCACGGCTTTTCCTTGCTGGGGTGTAACACGTTCCTTCGCACCTTCGCAGTCGAATAATACAACGGCGATGGGGGACCCAAACAGAGGCAATCGCATGCCCCTTCGGTGAAATACTAATACCAAGTAAATGAAATACCAAGTTCAGTACTAATTGACTTTATATTTTTTTGTGAGTACTAAACTTAGGTTTAATGCATTTTCTAGAGCAGCGGTTTCAAAAATTGATGTTACTGCGCCTCCTTTAAAAATATTTAATCATTTAGCGCCTCCTATATTGTTTTTTAAAAATGAAACTACTAAATTACTTACTACTATTATCAGTGAGCAATCACGTCAATAATAGTAAAAAACACAATCTAAAGGCCGGTCCAGACGCTACGTTTTACACAACCTTTTGTTTGCGCAGTCTTAGGACGGAATGAAAATGTTTAGAGCGTCTACACAGCAGTGGCGTAGCGTGGGTTTTCGCCGCCCGGGGCCGAGTGGAAATTCTCCGCTCCCTATTTTAGTCATTAGTCATGAAAATTGGTAAAAATAAAAAACTAAATTTAAAAAAATTAAATTTTTTTTTTTTAAATTTACTCTTTTTTCGAGTTTTTCAACATTATGACAATGTTTGGTAAGCAATCTTTTAGTTTAGGCTCAATAATATATTTTAATAAACCAAGTGAGCCGGAGTTAATGATCTCTTTTTTATAGTCTGGGTCTGTTGCGCTACGAAAGCTCGTAGACGTACGCGTTCAAGTTTGAACTCTTCTCTATTTATGTCATGAGGAGCTTGATCTAGATTAAGTTTGTCGACGCCCAATATCACCGAGGGTCTTAAAAAGGCGTATTTTTGCGCCAGATTCTGCAATTGTTGGAATATTTCTTGAATTTCAGCAGTTACTCTGTATATTGAAAAAAACATAGTTCGTCTCAAGTCGTCGTCATACGATAACCCAACATCTCTACTTCCGTCGCCATATATATGCCTCCTCCTAATTCGTCTTGGGGATTCAAAAGAAATTCCAAGTTCTTCACATAAACTTTTAGCGTATCTTAAAGCCTTGTCTACAGATTCCTCTCGTTTTTCTTCCAATACGGTCTGTAAAGCGCCTATTTTTGGAGCACACTGATGAATGTTTAGTCCCTCAGTTTGCAAATAGTTTTAAGCATCATTGACTTCACGCAGTATCGGTTGCCAGAGGCCTAAGTAACATAAAAACGAAAATGATTCCATTGCCACTAATAAACTTCCCGCGTCCGTCCGTGTGTTCAAGCTTTCCTCCATTTCCGTCAGATTTTCTAGTGCAGTTAAAGTTTCTTTGTAATGATCTCTAATGAAATTTACAGCATCGCCTCTAGCGCTCCAACGTGTGTCTTGAACCCTCTTTAAACTTTTTCCCGTGGCTGCAAGAAGAACTTCCCACCGGTGCGTCGACATAGAAAAAAAAGCGTAGCAGCGTTCTAGCGTACCAAAGAAAGTCACCGAATTTACCTCCCCTGAAGCCGCATGTAGGCAAACTATGTTTAGTGAATGGTTTGAACAGGGAACAAATTCGGCATTAGAATTGATATCCTTTATTCGCTGTTGTACACCTGTGTGGCATCCAGCTATCGTAGCAGCTTTATCGTATGCTTGCCCTCTACAGTTAATAATGTCGACCCCATTGGCCTCGAGTTTGCTTAGTATCATGTCACTATTACCTTCCGCAGTTTTGCTTTTCGTTTCAATGAAATCTATAAAAGATTCCTCTACTCGCACCTCCTGGTTTTCAATCATCACATATCGTAGTACTTGGCTTGTTTGATCTTTGTGGGAGATATCCGGGGTGCTGTAAAAAATCATGGAATAATACTTGGCCTTTTGAACACGAGCTATAATTTCTTGGCGAACTTTATTTCCTAAAACTTCAATGAACTCGTTTTGAATTTCAGGTGACATATAAGTAAGAGAAATTTTCTGGCCCATTTTTATTCTTACTAAATGCTCTCTTAAAACGGGATCGTACTTTGCCAGTAGATGCACCAATTCTAAAAAGTTGCCTCTGTTGGCATTGGTGTCGTCTTCCCTGTGGCCACGTAACGCCAAATTTTGTTTTGCCAGAAATTGTATGATATCAAACATTCTGGTTAGAATTTCATGCCATTTTTTAGTTTCTCTCGTCTGTCCTTTTCCACCAAGTATTAAATCCGTCGCAGGAGTAAAATTTCGGCGCATTTGGTGAATGTAAATTTGCGTTCTGAAACAAACGACAACAGAAGCAGAACAATGATGCTTTAGGCCTAGGCCGCACTACGGCTAAACCGCCGCGGTTTTCAACGGAGTGATTTTATGACTCAAGTAAGTTAATACAAGCGGCCTCACTTGCGGTTTTTTTCCGCGACTGATTTTTCCCTATAGTGTACTGTGTGTTCCTCGAGCGGTTTCGCGGTTGTAGCGGTTACCGCTCGCTGGAAAAAATCGTAGTGCGGCCTCGGCCTTAGAAGGAGAATATGCCATCCAAGAGCGTAAAAGTTTCTCGCCGTTTGGCAATGTGCGGTAAAACCAATCTCGCCTCAGCCGCCTCCTGGACAATACTTTTGCTGTAACAGAGTCTGCGTCTGATGAACCATACGTGGTACTGTTGACTCTACTGAGAAGTCTGTATTCATATGTTGAACGACTCCAGGACCTCTCTGTATCAATAGCAGCCTTATGTTTGAATTTATATTTTCAGGCTATTTCCCAATGTCATTGATATCAAAATCGGATTCAATATATGCGGTTACATTTCGTTCTGGTGTCGAAATTTCAGCAATCACAGCAGAAGTACTTGAATCTGACAAATTCGAACAATCAATTGAAGGTTGTAGCAAATCATCGGTATCGAATATGTGTACTACATGAGCTACTTCTTGGATTCGAACGGCACTAGACCCTGAAGAACTAACATCTGAAGGCCCTGACGTAGACTGTGGTGACTGGCGTACACGGTGGCGTCTCCGAAACTTTCACAAACTTTAATATAGCCCCTTCATTTTTCTAATATTCTCCTCCTTCGCTTTCTTCTTATTTCTATACCATGCTCCACTTTATTTTGCCCTTTTCATATTAAAAAAGTATAGTAATAAATAAAAAAGTAGGTATCCGTCTCCATTATATAATATCTATCGAGAAGAACGAAAGAAACCAGGTGTCAGGTTTAGAAAGTAAATTGGCGCATGCTCAGTAAAATCGTAGCGCAATGGTAAAAAACAGTTTTTAAAATCTAAATCTTTGTTGTCTCTTACAATTTCAGTCTGTTAAAATAGATTTGGGAGTTTTTTCTTATTTTTGATCGAGAGTTCGCACTCCCGTGCGATAGTTCTTGACTTATTGTCTCTTGGACAACTTAACCTGACCAATTTATTATCGAAACTGGATAAATTTCAACAATTCTCCATATTTTGGATCGACAGTTTATAATTTATTGTCTCTAATACAACTTAACCTGATCACTTTTTTTGTCAACTTTTTATCTAATAATTGCATTAATTACATCTTAACCTAACTCCACATCAACCCAAATAAAATATTTATCTACCTTTACTCCTTAGTACTTGCTCGACGATGTCTCCGTAGATAGTAGGTATAAAGCAAATACCAAACTATTTATTAATTGGTCAGTAAGTAATTACATTATCAAAATTATCTACTCGTACACTACACTAAAATAACTATAACACGATAAAATAACTAGGTTTAGGGAGCAATATTTTCGCGTGTTTTAGTTTGATATTTCAAAATTGATTGATGATTTTCCGAAGTCCGTTAATCGTATTAGTTAGGTAAAACCTCGGATCTGTCCCGTTTTCTTGTAGGGAGGTACTTTAAGGATTGTCCTTAGTCAATGTATTTGTAATGGGCGTTTAAATCGTGACGTAACGTACCAAGTACGAGTATGACGTATTCAGAGGGTGTGGTATTGTATTGTATTAAAAAAAGTTGCGGCGCCAAAGATTGTCGTTTGTTCCTCTAATTTTCGTTCTTGCCGCCCCCTTTTCATGTGCCGCCCGGGGCTATGGCCCCCCTAGCCCCCCCTCACGCTACGCCACTGCTACACAGTGCAGATATATCTGTATATTTCGCACAGTTTTAGTGAAATCAGGTACTAGTCTAGAACGAGGTACTAGTCTGGTCATTTTTTGAACAAAATGAATCGGAGAACGAAGCTACCGTCTACATGCGTCTACTTGTCTGCACAGTTCATGGATATCTATGCTCTCTATCTTAGTTATCACTGCAACTGTACCGTTTTCGCGCCGTTTTAAAAACTGCGCACTTTTCCTATCTACACGCAACGTTTTATCTGCAACGTGTTGAACTGTCCAGACAAAAGTTTGTGCAAAACGTAAACGTTAACACTGCTGATACAGTTAAATATTAGCTACGACACGAAACAAATTCGCGAGCTGAACTGACGTTGATCTTGTCTGGATGCAGGGACGAACGAACGGTGATCTTCGTTTGGGTTACACATTGCGTTAACTGCACGTGCACTTGTTTACATTCTCAAATGCATAAATACTTTTTGAAACAAATATATCACTATTTCTGATAATTAAGTCAATTAAGTAGTCAATATAAATATTTTTTCATTTATTTTTCCATTTCTTACAGATAAAACTTTAGCAATCATTTGAAAAATTGCTCACTGAGAGTAATATTCGGGCCTTCCCTTAGATTAATCTGCACCTCCCTAGGGAGGCTCCCAGTTTGGTAAACGCTGTTCTAGATCAGGGGTGGTCAACAAGTCAAACGCGATTGATCGGTCAATCGCTAGGCCAGTTTTGGTCGATCACTAGCAATGTCTGGGGTGGAATTCCGTATACCATAGACTTTGCAGCGATTTTAAACGACAAAACTTTCTAGCAATAGTTTAATGCACTCTGGGAATTTGCCAAAGTCATACAATCCTAGAATTCTGACAGCCTGACATATTCTTGTTTCGGATCTACTTACTTAAGCGTGCCGTACTCTCTTACGAGAGTGTAGGCGACCTCTCGCGCATACTTGTGGAATGTATCGTCACACTATAGCAGTTTATCGCAGGTTCCGAACGGCACTATTTGAGAGGTTCTCTTGGCCGAAGTACTCGTGGTGGGTTTCTATTGCTTTCCACGAGGTGGCCACAGCATAGTTCCGTGAAAAATTTCACGGTTTGTCTAGGGTTTTAACCCAGGATCTCAGGTATAGCGAGCGGACGCGTTCTCCACTACACCATTGTGACCACAATACTTTCGAATCTACATACCTATGCAAATCGGCGTTTTCATACTTGAAGATAACGAAGAATAAACAATGTTATGTCCCATACTAAAGACGCATTATTATCTTTGTTAAGATATGCACCTAATTATGATTCTTTGGCGGGTAACATGCAAACTCAGTCTTCCCATTAATGTTAAGGCAACAAAGTAAATTCCAAATCTGTCTTTGTCTGCGGCTACTTTGAAATAATAAATTCTTCCTTCTTTGTCCTTCTTGATTTATTCGAATCGCCTGTTTATTCTTCGTCAACTTGCCTATTGCTCTGTTTCAGATTGTTGCTCCATCTCTTTCGAGGACGCCCTACGCTCCTGCTCCCCCATGGTGATTTATCACGAGTAATTTTTACTATTCTCCTATCTGTCCATCCTATTTATGTGTTCACTCTTTTTTTCTGTTTGATACCCAGCCATTAATGTCTTCTAATACACATGTATTTCGTATACTTTCACTTCTTTCTCTGTTTAAAAGTGTTTTACCGGTAGTTCTGCGAAGTACTCTCATTTCGGTTGTTTCTAATAGTCGTTTAGTTTTCGATGTTTCTGGTCTAGTTTCTGCCGTATATGTTATGATGAGTCTTATTGTTGTTTTATAGATTCTAGTCTTCTGCTCAATTCCTATGTTTTTTTATTATTCAAACTCCCTGCTATTCTTGTTGCTTTCGTTGTTTGTTCCCTTACCTCTGCCTCAACATCGCCAAAGCCCGAGAGTTCCATGCCAAGATAGTTAAATTTCATCTCTTGCTGAATAACTTCTCCATCCACCTCCAATTTATACCTCAATGGTGTTTTTAATGTTGTCATACACTTCGTTTTTGTTACCACAAGCTGGTGTGAAAATTATCATTGCTTTGGGTCATGCTGGTTTCGAAATTGATAAAAAGATCGCAGCTGAAGTACATTTGGTTGATGTTGTAATAGGCGGACATACCAACACATTTCTATGGAATGGTAAAAAACCTGATATTGAAAACTCAGAAGGGCCTTACCCAACAGTTGTTATACAAAAAGACACGAATAAAAGGGTACCTGTTGTCCAAGCGTACGCTTACACAAAATACATGGGCAAATTATTGGTCACTTTCGATTCTGATGGTAGTTTAACTAAATTTGATGGAATGCCTATACTGTTATCAAGTAAGATTCCCCAAGATAAAGATATTTTGGAAAGAATAGAGACTTATAGACCCGCAATTACTGCTCTTGGTAAAAAGATAACTGGCCAAACTTTAGTCACCTTAGATTCATCAAAATGTCGTCTACAAGAGTGCAATTTTGGAAACTTGATAACCGATGCTATGATAGCCCAAAAAGCTAGCAGCAGTTCTGGAATATATTGGACTGATACCCCTATAGCCGTAGTGAACTCAGGCGGAATAAGAACAACGATAGATAAGGGTACAATTACCGTTGAAGATTTATTAGCTGCTACACCTTTCGATCTACAAATAATTTCTTTTGATTTGCATGGAGTAGATTTCCTTGAAATGCTAGAGAAAAGCGTTAGAAGCAATGGAGAAACTTCCTTTGGCGAATTCCTACAAGTTTCTGGCTTGAAAGTGGTTTATGATAAGACACAGCCTGTGGGTGAAAGAGTGGTCAGTGTTCAAGTACGATGCGGCAGATGTATAATTCCACATTATGAACCATTTAATAAAACCAAAATTTATAGACTGTTAGCAACAAGTTATATTGTGGGTGGAGGGGTTAGCTTTTGTTATTATCATGTTAAGAGATTTAGCTGTACGGTTGAATGTATACATATGTATACGGTTGAGTGTATGAGTCTCGGTAAGTCGTCTTCGTTCTCTGCTATCAGCACGGCGTCATCGGCATAGCACAAAATTCTTACCTCTTCATCTCCCATTTTATATCCTCTCAATAAGCGAACCTTCTGTATAATTTCGTAAATGATGATGTTGAAGAGAATCGGGCTTAATGAATCCCCTTGACGAATACCGCCATCAACTGGTATTGGTTCGGCGAGCTCTCCGTCTAATTTTGCCTGTATTTGGTTTGCTGCATATATGTTCTCTATAGTATTTATCAGGTTGTGTGGGATTTGTCTGTTGTAAAGAAGATGTGAAACATCTTTTAGTTGGACGCGGTCGATGGCTTTGGTAAGGTCGATGAAACATATGTAGGCTGGCTTATTGTATTCGATCAACTTTTCTGTTACTTGTCTTATGACAAAAACGGCGTCCGTGCAAGACCTTCCCGACCTAAATCCCTCTGGTCATCTGCCATCGAGGTGAGACTGTTAATTTTGATCGTTATTACTTTTGTTGTCAATTTCAATGTGGTGCTCAAGAGGTTTATTCCTCTGTAGTTCGAATGTATTTTCTTATCCCCCTTTTTGAACATAAGGATTGTGGTGGTGATCCGCCATTCATATGGGATTTTGTGATGATAGAGTTATAATTCTTGTGTGAGTTTCTGTCCGCCGTATTTGAGCAGTTCATTCGTTATTCCATCTTGTCCATCGCTTTTTCTGGTTTTTAGCTTTTGAAGTGCCAGTTGCACGTCGGGTGTATCAATTTGGGAATTTTCATTGATAACTATTTCTGGTGTATCCAGTTCCTCTTCTATGTTTTCTGCTCTATATAGGTCAGTTAAGTAGTTAACCCAGTTAAGTAGTTAACCCTCTTTGTTTATGTGAGTCGTTTTTCTGTGATCTGATTAATCGCCATATTTAAGTCCATAGAATGCTGCTATCAAAAGTTGGGTCTGATCATTCGATCCTTGTAGTGCTAACAATAAGTCTGCCATTAAATTTACATGAAATTTAACTTGCCCGAACCCAGAACGAGCAGTTAAAATTTTTGCAAGAAAATATTACGGCTGCCCGTGTCAGAGTGAAAGATTGATGCAGAAGTATGAACGAGATCAGAAACAAAAGAGCTGGCTGAGAACAGCGAAAAACTATTGAAATTTTCTATATTTTATTTTATTAATATTTACAATACATCGGATATAAATAATCGTTAAAATCGAATCTATCAATTACTTATTATTTAAATTTTGGAACACATCTTAGTTTTTTCGGGCAGAAAGACCTTGTAGTTGGAAATATTTGGGTGTGTTGAGTTTGAAGATTTCTTTGTAGTTAGAAGTTTTTGGAAACATGTTTGAATTATTTTTTTTATTTCTTAGTTCTAATTTCTCTAATTTATTCTTAAACAATATGTGCTGTACATATTATAGTTTACTATAGTTTTAATTTACAATATTTTAAAATTAAATTTTTAAATTAACAAACAATTTAATATTACCTAGTTAACACAATTTATTAAAAAAAAAAACGATTTATACCTAAGGTATAATTTTTACCTAAAGGTACTCATTCCATTTTTTTTTTTGTAAAAAATCCTTTTAATTTTACGTATTTTATCCTTAACGCGTATCGGACAGTTCTCGCATTTTATTGTAATATCAATCTATCCATTGTTATTTCTAAAATTAGTATTAATTATGTATTTGTATGTAATTGTTCTAACTGGTCACCGATCATCAGGTGCTGCAACTATGTAATGTGTATTAGCACTCGTTACTTTAAAATCTTGATCGTCGCCTCTTGATATTTAATTTAACTACCTGTGTCATAACAGCAACTGGTACCTGCCATATCCCAAGGCTCAAATATTTGTTTTTATTATTCTTGTAGTTTCTGTCAATTTTATATTGAGGGCACGCGGGCAAAATTTCCGGAAATAGACACTAATTCACTTGAAAATGACCTTAAACAGTCAAATCTCGAATCGTGATAAGTGTCTAAATTTATTTAACTGTGAATAACAAGTTATATAATAGTTTTACATATTAAGTGTGGTTAAAACAGTGTATATTTTTAATACAGTAATAATTTTTGGTCAGTAATTAAAAAAAAAAACAATTTCCACCAAAAAACTTGTAAAAATTTAAAGAAAATTATTCACTGTAATTCAAGAAACCGGTGAAGGACGGAGAGAGCCCGAGCGAGTCCCGTATTCGCCAACGTACTCTCACCTAGTACCATTACGAGTCTTCTTATCGATGCGAAAACATAACAGTACTGGCGTGTCTACCACGTTGACGTGTTCGATCATCTAGTGAACGCTATCGAAATGTAGCAGTAGTACTACTACCTGCGGTAGTAGTAGTACCGGTGTGTGTACGTTGCCGTGAACATTAAATGTTTCTATGTGTTGTGCTCAAGTGCATCTATCTGTTTCTGTTTTACTTGTGGATATTGGAGATGTTGCATTTTCTGTTAAAATGGGTCGTGAGACGGTTCGTCATCGACCGGCGGGATAATAAACAGGTTTCAATAAATTGACAATTTACATTACTTAAGATTGTAAACTAATTGACGAAAATATTAATTGTTTTTATTGTAATTTCTTTTTACGTAAGATGCCTTTCTTAAACATTTCATAACATTTTGGAAATTTATTAAATTCTTTGAGTTGAAATCTAGGTAATGTATCTAAAACTGTATTAATGTTTATAGAAAGAATTAACATGACATTACATTCGCGTGAACGATTCCGTTATTACAGCTATAGAAAACACAATATTCTCAAATGCTATAGATATAATATGTATATTTATTAATCTTAATGTGATATTAAAGATTATAAAAATGCATTTATTTATTAGAAAAATATGTTTTAAAATTAAAATATTTGTTATGATTTTTCATAAATATTAGCCAAGTTTATATAAAAACATTAAAAAAATAAATTAAATTTATTAAAGTCACAATAATTAATTATATATTTACTCGTTTTTACAAGAACAGATAATAGAGCTAGGATAACAGATATGTTACCTAACATTGTCAAGGTTTAAAATGATCAGATGGTGGGTTCGATAGATCATTGTTGCGAATTGGGGATGTTTGAGCACTCGTCAACAGGAAATGTCCGTGACGAATTGACACAATGTCCGGTTTCTTCTTTCCCTGCAAGTCATAATAAATTTAATTAAGTATAATACTATAGAAATTGTTTAATTCCAAACTTAAAACAAACGGAACACAGTTCGTATGGTTTGTATGATTATCTATAACATGGAATGGTTTCACCAATCTCTATTTTAATTGTTTAATTGTTTATTAAATAAAAAGTTTTAAATATTTTAAACATTTCTTAAAAAAAAATTTGCATACAAAACAAAAAAGCGAAAATATTTGCAAATAAAATATTAGCTTGAGTAAAATATTAGCAAAGAAAATACTAGTTTGAGAAAAATATTTACAAAATCTTTGACATTGCCATTTTACACCTTTGAAACAATACATCTGAGAAAAATAAATTCATTACCAATAAAAATGATTCACCTTAACCAAATAGTTACGAAAATAGTTGGGAATTTTAAACCATAGGTTTTTTATCATTTGAAATCTGTTGCAACTTAATTTCTTTTTAATTCGTGATAAAATTAATTTCTCCGTATAGCATTTCACAAGTATTTTGATATAATTGCATACAACAAAGAAATTTGAAATAACTGTGTCAGCTTTATTTCCTTTATATAAATTCTTAAAATATAATATACTTCATTTTACACATAAATAATCTTTATTTTATTGGAAAATTTATATAAATTATTATTTTTTATATATACTTTTTCAGAATTGAAAAACTCACTATGTTTGTTCCACTAATTTTTGTGAAAATATTATATAACTTGAAGTTATTATTTGTGAAGTTATAATATAATATTTTCTATTTTGCGTCTATAATGAAGTCATTAAAGCACTCATATGTGTTCTTTAATGGCTCGTCGAGAGCGATACAATAGACCTTTTCATAGTTAAAATTTGTTTGTGCACATGTGCACTAAATTGTGCATTTCCGCCATGTTTTGCCCAAACTTTTTGAGGTATAACCTTATTATTTGCGCGAAACTTTCATATTCCGGCCTATCAAACTTGGCGGATGCGCATGCTCTCAGTAGCGGTAAGTTGTTAATGTAAATTCATAACCATGAATTATTTGGAGTGGTCTTGAGGTTATGTCGCATTGTTTTTAGTGTTAAGTTTAACAATTTCAGTTAAATTTAAAGTTAATGTTAAGTTTAAACACTGATTTATTTTAGTGTTTTATGTGAATTATAAAATTAACAAAAAAAAAACATTAAAACAGATGTTGAATGTGTCCATTTCCACGAATACACAAATTAATTCGCCGTTTTATGTTATCGCACATTATCGAACACATTTTGTAATACTGTGGTGTCTATCTCTTCACATATTCTTATTACATTGTTTCGCATATCTTCTACTGTATGCACTGCTGAAAACTGAATTTTTTATATATGGAAAAAGAAAAAAGTCCAGAGGAGTTAGATCACAAGAACGTGGTGGAAATCGGTCTTTGCTTATTAGCCTGTCGTCGAGGAATTCATGAAGATAATTTAATGTTTCACGGGCAATGTGCGATCTAGCAGAATTTTGTTGGAAGAAGCCATTTTGGAATTCATTATCATGAAGTTCGTTAATAAATTTAATTTTGCAAAATAGTAGGTCTATGAGTGGCAGCGTTTAAATTACCATCGAAAAACATTGGACCGATAATTCTGGGTCTTGACATTGCTAACCACACACCAACTTTGATTTAATGCAGTGGGGTCTTTCTAAAAAAACACTCCACATGCGCATGTTTTAGGAATTAATGTATCCGTTTAGATGAAACCAGGCTTCATCAGTGAAAAATGTTACATTTAACACTTCGTCTTTCATATTTTCATTGAACCGCCGACATTAGGCCAGTTTTTTATTATAATCGAGTGATAAAAGTTCTTTGTACATTTAAAACTTATATGGTTGCATGGTTTCAAGATCTTGACGAATAATCCTGTGAGTGGTAGTACGACTTAAATTCAACTGTTGAGCTAGTCTCCTAATTGAAGTGGTAGGTTCGTCTTGGTTCTGCTTTTCTGATGTTGTTTATAATATTCTCATTATTAATACGAGGCCTTCGACTTCTTGATTTGTTGTTAATATCAGTACTTCGAAAGCAATCAACTGATCGTAATACCTGCCTCCTAAACTGATTCCTATTAAATATAGCCATAGGAAAACGTCGTCTAAATTCTGCAATGCACGAGTCGATTATGTATTCCCATTCACCATTTTCCAGGCGTCTACCATTACGAAAATAACTTTCGACAATAAAAACCCTTTTTCTGCCCTTTTGTAGACATTTTGTTTCAATTAAATAAATTAAGTAAGACCGGTAGAAATTTATATTAACTACTGACAGCTACTTAAAAATGACAGTGGATCATTTGTTTAATTTTATTTGTGTGAATTAAGAAATGGCCTGCTTCAAATTCATGACAAGAGTGGAATCCAAGAGTTTTGGGACTCACGTTAGAAAAAATAGTATAAAAAACTCGTTCACTAGTCGTGTTTCGCACTTGTCCATTAGAAACCTCTCTACGAAATCCTCTCTACGCTCGCCGTTCTCTAAACATAGACCAGTGCTGAAAAATCGCACATATTGAACTCGTTCTTTAATATACTATTTTCATCATTCGAAAAATTCGCTGGCCCTATCTGAACTTAAATCAAAAACAACCCTAATAAACTCAAAGCATGTGTCCTTTGATGTTATTAGTATGTGTTCTAATACACCTACTGAAAAATGCTTTTAAATTATCAAAAATTTACTCGATCTACCACCTTATAGAAACCGAGTTCTACGAGTGTCAATAAAAACCTGTCAATCAAAATTACTTTAAATTGAATAACAAATTCAATTTACCAACAAACAGGTCTAGCAATGGAATCTCCATTCAACCCACTTCTAGCCAATTTACTTTTGTCGCATATTGAAGAACAAATTTTCAAATTAAATTTTACAAGAAAACATATTTCGTTTTGGTACAGATACGTCTATGACGTATTAGCGTGTTTCAGTGGGACAGCACATCTTTGGATAAATTTCACGAGATGAGGTAAAGCGAGAGTTTAAGATATGTCGTCTGGGTCTAGTTAGTTGTGAAAAAAATTACGCTCGTCTCATCTTGCTCTCGTAACTGTGTGTCTCGTCTCATCTCCTCTAATGTCGTCGTTCTTGCTAGAACTTATTGTTAAGATAGTCTAAAACGAGGTAATCATTAATTTTATTATAATTAATAAATGCGTGTTTATTTGTTATTATTACTATCGTAAATCCCTTTAAAGAGAGCGTGTAAACTTGAACAAAAATTATGTCAACTCAGTCATGCGGCGACGTTCTTCCCAAATCCTCTTCATTCGAGCACTATGTTCTTTCTTCCGTTCGTCCGTCCACTTTTTTCCTGGTATCTTTGGGAGCAGTTCTTTATCAAATTTATGGTGCATTATGGTGTTTCTAAATTTAACCCGATCATTCATGTCGTGTATCGTGATGTTTAGCTGCTTGAGGTCTTCTTCAGTTTCCTGTATCCATTTGGACCTATTTTTACTGTTAAAGGTAATTTTGAAAATTTGTTTCGTAATTCTGTTCTGGTCCATTCCGTATATGTGACCAAAAAATTTAGCTCGTCTCTTTCTGAAAGTGTCAGTGATAGGTTCTACGGTTTTATATATTTCTGACGATGGTCTCTTAATCCATATTCCCTCCTTATTCACCGGCCCAAAAAAATTTCGGAGAATTTTACGTTCTTGTTTCTCTATTTCTTTGATTTTTGAGTGACCATGAATTAATGTTGTTTCTGCGGCATAAAGTGCTTCAGGAAGAACGACTGTTTTGTAGTGTTGTAATTTTGCATTAAAAGATATTGATTTTTTGTTATAATGATTCCAAGTAAGTCGGTAGGCTCTCTGTAATTTTTTTACTCGTTCTTGATTTGCTATTATATTTAGGCCGGACGGTTGGATGATTTCTCCTAAGTATTTAAACTGGGAAACTCTGGATACAGAACCATATCGTGTCTTGATGGGTAGATTGTCGGACGGGGATCGTTCTATATACTGTGTTTTTTCATAAGATAACAGGAGACCAGCCTTTTGTGAAATTTCGTGTAATTTTTCAAGTGCATGCTTTGCTGCTTCTCTGGTATTCGATAATATTGCAAGATCATCAGCAAACGCCAAACATTTGATATTAGCTCTATAATCTCTTCTCTTAGCAATGTGTATTCCCTCAATCTCGTTTTCCCAAGTTCTGATTATTTTTTCCAGGACGATATTAAAAAGGATGGGTGAAAGTCCATCTCCTTGTCGAACACCCGTATGTATTTCAAAGGGTTGAGAAATTGCTCCACCAAACTTAACCTTTGATGTAGTATTAATGAGAATTTGTTGAATTAATGCCCTAGTTTTTCTATCAACTTTGAATTCCTCCAGAATGCTGAAGAGAGTTGTTCTGTCGACGGAGTCGTAGGCTTTTTTGAAATCAACAAAGGTAACCACGGTGTTTCTACAAGATCGTATTTGTAAGATTGTCTTCAGATTCCAAATTTGTTCCGTGCATGAACGCCCTTTACGGAAACCTGCCTGATATTCTCCTATCTGTGGGTCTACTTGAGGTTCAAGTCTATTCAAAAGAGCTTTCGAAAGAATTTTGTACGTTACTGGTAGAAGTGAAATGCCTCTATAATTGTTCGGGTCCATTTTATCACCTTTTTTATGAAGTGGGTGTATAAGTGCACTTATAAATAAATTTAGCTCGTCTCTTTCTGAAAGTGTCAGTGATAGGTTCTACGGTTTTATATTATTTTATAAAATTATATTTATATTTATATTTTATTTTATATTTGACTTATAAATAAATCACTTATAAATCCCCCATTCTGGGGGGATTTGTTCGGTCACCCAAATATCACTTATTATATTGTGTATTCTGTGAATGAGGTTGTAGTTAGCCAGTTTCCATAACTCGGCAATGATTCCATCTTCCCCAGGGGCTTTGTCGTTTTTCAATGAATGAATGATGTCAGTTATCTCCTGGAAGGAAGGCGGCACGGAATCTGGATAGGATTCAGATTGTTCAAAAATAAACTTGCTGGATGGGGGGTCACAGTTGAGAAGATTGTTGAAGTACTCAGCTAAAATTTGACAATTCGCATTGGTGTTTGTCTCTATTGAACCATCAGATCGACGAAAACATAGGCTGGATGGTCGATATCCCGTCAGGTTATCTTTAAAAATTCTGTAAAAACTCCTAGTATTATTCTTTGTAAATTCTTGTTCTATTTCCTCCAGTCTTGTTTTTTTCATAGCTACGTCTTTCTTTTCTAATTAGTTTTGATGATTGTTTCCGAATGTACAGGAACTCCTGCCATTTGTCTGGCATTTTGTTGCTATGAAATTTTTTCCAAGCGTTAAGTCTGTCTTGTATTGCTTGGTCGCATATACTGTTCCACTATCTGTGCTTACGTTTACGTGGGGGTTGGCCTATCCTCATAGCGTTCCTGAGAACATCCGATAATTCTGTCCAGTTTAACGAGTTTGTTTCGTTGATTCCTTGCAAAATACTGTCCCTGTTTATTTTTAAATATTCAGGGTCAGGCTTAAAAATTCGTGGTTGTCGTGGTCTTCTCCTGTTGGGTTGGAGTTTAATTTTAATTTGTAACAAGTAGTGATCAGAATCGAAGAAACCTTTCCTTGTTTTTGCATTAAGGACCTCCTTTTGGTTTGTATGAGAGATGGCAACATGGTCGATTTGAAATTCACCCATATTGATGTTGGGTGCCCTCCACGTGCAAAGCTTTTATCTGGGTTTTCTAAATTGTGTTGACATGATTTTAAGTTGGAAATTTTCACAAAAAGTTATTAGTCTTTGACCATTTTTATTTGTTCTTTTATGTGCTGTGTGAATACCTGTTTTCCTAAATTGTTTCTCTATACCCAACTGGGCGTTAAAATCGCCTAACAGAATCTTGACGTGGTGCGGTGCAATTTGGTTGGTGACCTCTTCTAACTGTTCCCAGAAGGTATCCGATGCTTTAGGATCTTTCTTATTATAATCGTTTGTGGGAGCGTGTGCGTTGATGAGAGTATACGCTTTGTTCGCCGATTTCAGTGATAGAGTGGAGATGCGTTCCGATGTAGACATAAAGTCAATGAGTGAGTCTACTATTGATTTGTGGATGGCAAACGCTGTACCAAATTGCCAGGGGCCCGTCCTAATTTTTAAATTTTTAAATTTTAAATCTTAAGAGGGTTTCCCTTTGTATATTCGATAATCATCTGTGTCAAAGTGGTATACATCAAGGAAACGAGTTTCTTGAATTGCAAGGATTTTGATATTAAATTTGTCCATTGTGTTTACAAGCTGTTTCATTTTACCAACTTTTAGAAGAGTGTTCGAGTTGAGCGTGCCAATAAAGTACTTACGCTTAGCGCGTAGAAGATTCGAGAAGCTCCGATCCTTCTCAACATGACGCTCCTGGTCCCCCGGAATCCGACGACCAGGAGTCTATTGACTGATGCCCGGGGTAGAGGAATTGTACTTCTGTTATCATTATGTTTGTTTCAAGTTGAAGTTAAAGATGAGGTGATCAACACGAAGAAGATCAGAAGGTTACGACTTGATTGTTGAGATCAAGAAGATGTTATGACAGCCGCACCACTGGTGAACAGACGCTGACTACTTTGTCGCTTAATCTAAGACAGACGCGGATTTTTATTGGTGTAACCACCCGGCTCTTCCGCTCCATCCAGCGTTGGGAATTTAAGAATCCTCTTCCGCTGGCAAGACCGTTGACCATTTTTCACCTAGTAACCCTACTCAGGGGCCCTTACAGGGTGCTACCATCCGGAGCCAGATGGACCCAGGTTTTTTTAACGAGGATGTTGCTCCTCTGTATAGAATCCCACATATTATTATATAACTATATATATTTTTTTAAATCCGACAAATAAAAAGAAAATTTGACAATAAATTAATTTGTTTAAAACCAATTCATTTTTCACATCGTTTTTACACAATTTTTTCTTCTCACTAACACCAATCCAATGTTAACCCTCTGTCCCTCGCCATAAACCTCTCTCCCTATAATCCCACACCACTTAAAATACATAATTTTTACATAATTTTTACAAGCAGTTTATTTGTTATATAGATAATAATTATATAATAAAATATAATTTTACAATCCTTTATTCATTCATGTGATTGTCTAGCAGCCTTGCAACATCACATGGTTGTTCATTTCACGTGTGTCGAAAAGAGCTCCCAATTTGTTAAAAATTTCGTTAACAATTACTTTTTTAATATTTTTTGCGGTTAAACGATGGGTGTTTTGTCTAACAATTTTTTCACTCAATCTCAATCGCCTCACCACACAGTCCATTTCTGAACATAGGCGTCATTCTTATGGCACCATCTCTTTCTTTCTTGCGCTTCTTTTATCCAATTAAACCCTGTTGTCTTATTAATTAAACCTTGTTGACTTTGCGACGACCAACAACATGGTAGTCAGTAGCACATATTTCCCACACAAAAATATTCACAAAGCCACATGGAAATCACCAGGTGGTAGAGTATTGAACCAGATAGACCATGTGATGATAGATGGGAGACACTGTTCAAATATCCTGAATGTAAGAGCCTGTCAAGGCCTCAATGTAGATTCGGATCATTATTTGGTAAGAGCAGTGCTTAGGGCTAGAATTGATTGTCAACGCACACAACAGCCGGCAGTTAAGAGATACGATCTGGAAAAATTCAAAACCGATGAGATGAAAGAGAGATTTCAGTACCAAATGCAGGAACGAATATCCAAACGGCCAGAAAACGCTCTAGTAGAGGTCAATGAAGTGTAGCAAAAGATCAAGCAGGACATCGAAGATACAGCAGCAGAGGTTGTGGGGTGGAAGAAGGGACAAAGGCGTAATAACTGGTTCGATGAAGAATGCAAGGAAGCTCTGACAGAGAAGAACAAAGCCAGAGAAAAAGTACTACAACAAAATACTAGAGCGAATGTAGAGGATTATCGAAACAAACGGAAAGTTGAGAAAAAACTCTTCCGAAGAAAGAAATCTGAAAAAGATGAAGAAGATTTCGCGGAAATAGAAAGAATGAGTAATGCCAACGAAACTCGGGGACTCTATCAAAAGGTCAGAAATGCGAGACTTGGCTACAAACAGCAGCCACTTCTGTGTAAGGATAAGGACGGCAGAGTAATCGGACACACATAAAAGTGTATCAAGAGGTGGGGTCAGTACTTCAGGGACCTGCTCAACCAGAACACTCGCGTAGTCCAAGAGGAAAGTATAACGCCAACATCAACATCAATATTAGGGACTGAACAAGTGGAGGAACCCACCTTAGAAGAAGTAGAGACTGCAGTGCGCAGGATCAAGAACAATAAGGCGCCAGGTGCAGATGGCATTCCAGGAGAATTGTTGAAGTATGGAGGTAGAGCCTCAATATCGTGCATGCATGATCTCATACTAAACATATGGAGAACGGAAAAGCTACCGGATGAATGGAAGCTAGGGATAATATGTCCATTGTACAAGAAAGGTGATAAGTTAGATTGTTCTAACTACAGGGGGATAACGCTGCTAAACATTGCATACCAGGTCTTCGCTCATGTGTTGTACCGTCGCTTACTACCATACGCAGAAGAGAATATCGGTGAATACCAGTGCGGTTTCCGCACAAACAGGTCAACCACAGACCAACTGTTTGGCATTAGGCAGATCCTGGAGAAATGTAATGAGTTCAATATCACGACACACCATCTATTCGTGGACTTCAGAGCAGCAAACGACAGCGTTATAAGACACAAACTGTGGGGGATAATGACAAGTTTCGGATTCCCTGAAAAACTGACAGCCCTAACCAGAGTAACACTGTCTGAAGTATCGTCTGTAGTAAGAATACGAAACAAGTTGTCTGAGACTTTTTTAACAGAGGAAGGACTACGACAGGGAGACCCACTGGCAACTTTACTGTTTAACATCGTACTAGAAAAGGCCGTTAGGAGTAGTGGAGTGGATACTAACGGCACTGTGTACTTTAAGTCAACACAACTATTGGCTTACGCAGACGACATTGATATAATTTGCAGAAGCGAACAGGCGACCAAAACTACTTACTCGCTGCTGGAGAAGGAAGCAAATAACCTAGGACTCACTGTCAACGTAAACAAAACGAAATACATGGTGGCTAATGAAACTCATCGGAAGGTAGGACCAACGCTAGAACTAGACGGAAAGTACTTTGACACAGTAGATACATTTGTGTACTTGGGCTCGCAATTGAACAGCGTAAACCGGATGGGCGAGGAGATTAGAAGGCGGATAACTCTTGGTAACAGGTGCTATTATGGGATATTATTACTTAAACTTTTTAGGTCCAAAACAATCCACGCCAATAGCATAAGTGCACACTGTACAGGTCACTGATAAGACCGGTGGTAACCTATGGTGCAGAAGCATGGAGCTTAACACAGAGCGAAGAACAGGCTTTAAGTGTATTTGAGAGAAGAATGCCACGTGCAATATTTGGAGCGACCCAAGAACGAGGAATCTGGCGCCGAAGATATAATCACGAACTATATCAGCTCTACAATCAACCAGATATTGTGAGTTTCATCAAGGTGGCAAGATTGAGATGGCTCGGACACATGCAGAAAATGGGTGATCATAGGGTTCCGAAAAAGTTGTTCAATGGCCAACCAGAGGGAAGGATAAGGGCCGGAAGGCCAAGAGGGAGATGGAAGGATGCGGTAACAACTGACCTACAAAAACTTCCAGTACGGGACTGGAGAACGTTGGTGAGTGATAGGTCCGCTTGGAGAAACATGCTGAAGGAGGCCCAGACCGGCAATCGGTTGTAGTGCCATTAAGAAGAAGAAGAAGAAACCCTGTTGTTAATTTTATGTCGTTTGTCCAGCTCATCAGTGGTCGTTCTCTATTTCGTCGTCCTAGGTATGGTCTGCAGTGCAACAGTCTGTTATTCCATCTCGCGTCCGTACATCTGTCTATGTGTCCGGCATAGTTCCATTTTTGAGTGGCACATCTCTGATTTTCGTAGTGTTTTTGATCCATTCGTTGGTTTTTCTGCCCCTCAACGTTATTCCCAGCATTTATCATTCTATGGATCTTTGGGTTGCGGCCATTTTTGTTATTGTTCATGTTTGACATCCATTGGTTAGCACAGGGAGAATGCACTGATCGAATAGTCTTGATCTCAATCTTAGGGGGGATATTCTGTATTTTAGAATATATGCAAGTAGCATGGACGCTAGTCTTCTTCTGCGGTATATCTCGGTGATTTAGTTTTCGCTTCCTAGTTTCAGTTGGTGCCCAAGATACGTATAGCTTTCTACTTTTTCAATGTTTTGGTTCTTAATAGTTATTTGGATAGTTTTTGAGTGGTTCTTAATAGTTATCTTCTTTGCAAATTATTTTGGTCTTATTTAAATTCATTTGTATTCCGATCTTGCTTAGCTCTGCTTCCATTTCAAGCAGAATTTCCAATAGGTCGTCCGTATTATCTGCAATGAGCACCACATCATCGGCAAACCTCAAGTGTTTAAGTCGTTCTTCATTGACTAGTATACCCTTCTCTTCCCACGTGACACGTCGAAATGCTCCCTCAAGCGCTAAATTGAATAGCTTAGGTGATATAGTATCTCCGTGGCGGTTCCCTCTATTTATGTTTATTTTATTCGTGTTCATATGTAGTTTAATTGTAGACGTTGCGTTAGTATATATATTTTCTAATAGCTGGGTATATCTGTGATCTATACGTGCGTCCCTTAAGCTATTCATAAGTGCCAAGTGTTCTATAGAATCAAATGGCTTGTAGAAGTCTATAAACGCGAGGCAGATGTCAAGGTTGTACTGTGTGTTTTTTTCCATTAGAAGTCTCATCGTCAGGAGATGGTCGCATGTACTATAGTTCTTTCTCAATGCGGCCTGCTCTACAATTTTTTCACACAATCTGCAAATAGCAGATACATCCTTTGATGGTGAAAAATAATATGCTGCACGATCTTTAATTTTAGATAAGAATGACATATTGTCTCCAATTATATGCTGAACACATGTAGGTCAGTCAATCCATTCAGATACTTTCTTTGAAATATAGCCTGCAATATATTCCACGACATTATCAACATAAGGACTTAATTGCCAGAAACTGCTTATGTAATCGTGGCCGAAATCTGACACAGGTTTATCCAGTCTTGGAAGATCACCTAAGGAGCGTGTATTCTGTTTTCTTATTGAAGCAACATGCAAAATGTCAACCCCATCAAAGAGGCAGTCGCCATTCTTTACCTCTTTGATTTCGTGCCTCACCAACAAACGTTTATATGCAGTTTTGAATTGGAGAGCGTCAGGGTTATTATTAAAACTTTAAGTATGCCATTGCCATCTGCATCATTCAAACTAGTAATGTAAGTGACAAAATTATTTGCATGCTCCTTCATTGCTTTCTGTAGTTGCTCTCTGTTAATGGAGCGTCAAATTGTTTATTGGAGTATCTGTTTTAGCAATATTGTTAAAAGTGAAACAGAAATCAGCCGTAGATAAGCAGCCTGAAAATTGTGAAAAATGTTTTTAAACGTGAATCAGGAACTGTACTTAAAAAAACAAAAGACTTATCCCAATCACAAAGATTGGGACATAAGTCCCAATCAAGACTTATCCCAAGTCACTTTTAGTTAAAACTTGCACTGCTAATCGAACATTCATGCGGTTGTTTGTAAAATTTACATGCTTCTCTGTTAATTTGTTACCCAACCGCAACCTCATGTTTTTGAAAATCTTGTAATTTTACGATATAATGCCAATTTATTAATAACCACCTGTAGTTTTTAATTTCTTTTTATCTCCTAAGGTGTTGCGAAGTAACTTAATCATGTGACACAAATCCAGAAATACATAACAAGGTTCTGATGTCACTGTGTTCTGAAAATATGACTTAAAATTGGGAACATAATCAAAATTTGTCCCTAGATTCATGCATATTCTTAAATTCGTTGATGCTCCATCAAAAGTAATGGAATACACTTTAACGTTACTTTCCTCCAATAACCGAAATGCATGTGTTAATATATTTGTCCGTGCGGTTCCATTTAGCCCACGGTTTAAAAAAATGCTCAATGGGAACCTTCCATCTTTCATTTAATGACACCGCCATAAAAACCAGAGCATTATTCGCCATTGGCACATTGTCCTGTTTAGTGTCAACTGTTCCAAAATCAACACCACCATGGAATTCGTTATGTTGGTAAACTGTTGCTTCTTTAATGGACATTTCATCAATAACCAAATTGACGATAATTTCTTTTGAAGTAGCACAAAGGGCCATAGCATCCAATGCCTCTTTTGTGAAGCCTGGAGAACCAGCGCCAACTCTGTACCATTGTCGCACAGTCGATGGATGTGGCAAAAGTTTCTCCCAATGCTTTGACACATAATACTAGGCCTTTGGCGAGTAGAAATGTAGTATCAAGGCAAAACTCCGAATTTCAGTTGAATACTGCGCCTTTCTTTTTATTTTTCATGACACTTGTTGACTCTTGTTGTGTAGTTTCTGTGTGCCCAAAATGATTTCGCTGCTCTTTACCGTTTTTTAAGAAATCGAAAATAACCGAAAAAGCATGTATTTTTCGAACGAAATGATGGAAATTTTTTGTCGAAATTCTTTTTGGAAATTTTTTTCGTGATTTTTTTTTCGTTACACGAAGGAAATCGAAGTGATGAAAACGGTTTTCCAGTTTATTTCGCTCTAAAGTTACAAATAAACATATTTTTTTCGCTGTACACAATCACACATTTCCTACTGTTTTGACGCTGTCATTACTTTTGAACCGCTCACCACAGAGAATTCTAGTCACCAGTCTTCCCCAGTCGATTCAGCGTCCCAAAATTAGTCCGAAAACATATATAATATTCCCTGGGAAGCGTTCAGTTAAGAAATACCGTCGACTCGGGAAGTCTAGACAGCGGAAACGACGAAATGCGAGAAAATCGATTTTTTCAAAATCGTTATTTTTTGAGTCACAGCAAAATTTAAAATCGTTTCTGAAAGCATTTTTGCTGCTGATTACAGATATGTAAATTATATTTCTCTAACTCTTTCGGTTCACTTTCACCTGCAAAAATTGAAGAAATTTTTATGAAATTTCGGCGCTCTACTGGAGATCTCGGAAAGTCGTGAATTTTCCGCAGACAATCTTAGTGTATCCATAGGAAAATGACCTTCTGAAAACGATGCCGCAATCCGTTTTTAATTATCTGCAACCGTTTCCGAGATATCTACTTAGCAAATCGAGAATCGGGTAAATTTCAGTTTGAAATTTATCGACGAATTATTGAATATTTCCGGATAATTTACACATCGGCTTATTCGCCTTGTCGTGTAGTTTCTGTGTACCTAAAATGATTTCCGCTGCGCTTTACCGTTTTCGAAAAAAACGAAAAAGTATGTATTTTTCGAACGAAATGATGGAAAATTTTTATCGAAATTTTTTTTGCAAATTTTTTTCGTGATTTTTATTTTGGTTAGGTATATTACATATATATATATGGGTTCTGGACTCCTAGGTGGAGCATAGAGCCTCCATAAGCACCCTCCAGCGGACCCTATTCTGGGCCATTGCTTTGGCTTCACTCGAAGAGGTTTTCTGGGCTTTTAGTTCATCTAACACTGTTCTCCTCCATGTTTGAGCCTGTCTTCCTCGTCGTCTCGTTCCTTGGGGATTCCAGTCTAGTGTTGCCCTTGCAATGTCGTCTGGTTTTCTTCTTAGAATGTGGCCGATCCATCCCCATTTTCTTTTCTTAATGTCATGCTCTATAGTTTCTTCTCCGCATCGTTTAAGAAGTTGCTCATTAGTAATTTTCTGTGGCCAGAAGATTCTGAGGATGATTCGTAGACATTTGTTGGCGAAAACCTGAAGTTTATGTTTTGTGGCATTAGTGTTTTTCCAGGTCTCACATCCATATAAGAGGATTGCTTTGCCGTTTGTTCTATATAAACGCAGCTTGCTCTTTGTTTTTATGATGTTGGACCTCCATATTGTGTTTAGTTGCCTGAATGCCATCTGTGCTTTTTGAATTCTGTTTAGAATGTCTAGGTCTGTTCCGCCCGTCTCGTTGCGAATGCTTCCTAGATACTGAAACTTTTCTACATTCTCAATTGGTTGGTCGTTTATTTGAAACGGTGCGTCGTTATTTGTGTGCATTCGCATCGCTTTTGTTTTTGAGACATTTATTTTCAACCCTATCTTCTGTGCCATGTCTGATAGTAGGGTGAGTTGCCTTTGCATACTTTCATAGGTATGCGAAAGAAGGCAAATGTCGTCTGCGTATTCGAGATCTTTGAGATTAGAGTAAAGAGACCATCGAATACCATCGTTTGGTCTGCAAGACTTTTCCAGGATATAGTCAAGAGCAATGTTAAAAAGCAAGGGAGAGAGCACACATCCTTGCTTCACTCCTGATCTCACCGGAAAAAGGTTGCTATGTGCTCCGCTATGCAGGATACTACATGATACGTCATGGTACAGTTCTCTAATCGTGTCGATGATTTTTGTTGGCACGCCTCTTGTCCGTAGTATCTTCCATATAGCAGAGTGGGATAGGCTGTCAAAGGCACGTTCAAAGTCGATGAAAACAAGATATAGTGGCGATCGCCATTCAACGGATTGTTCTATAATTATTCTTGTTGAATTTATGTGGTCTATGCATGAGCGGTTTGGGCGGAAGCCTGCTTGGTTTGGACGCAGTATGGGTTCGAATGCTTCTGCCAGCCTATGTTGGATTACACTTTCAATAATTTTGTTTATGGTGTTTAACAGCGTTATTCCTCTCCAATTTTTGCATTGCGTTAGGTCTTCTTTCTTTGGCAGTTTGATAATGAGACCATGTTTCATTTCTGATGGAATTTCTTGGTTTGTCCAGATCCCTTTTATTATTTTTGCAAGTAGAGGTGCAATCCATTTAGGGTCTACCTTGATTAGTTCGGCAGGTATGTTGTCTACCCCTGCCGCTTTGATGTTTTTCAGCTGCTTGATGGTATTTAGTATTTCTGTTTTTGAAGGCGCGTCTATTTTTATATTCAGCTGTTCATTTGCATTGTCTTCTGGAGCTATCTCAAGTTCGTCTTCCGTGGGTGAGCTGAGCATATCAGCAAAGTATTCCTTCCACCTATCGAGCTGAGTTTCTGGGGTGGTCAGTGGGCGGTTGTCTTTGCTTCTAACTATATTTGTGGTCTTTGTGTGCTTTTTGGAGAGCTTGTTTGTCAGTGTGTAAAGAGTCCTCGAGTTGTTATTTTTGGCTGCTTCTTCTGTTTGCTCACATATCAGGTCAATTCATATTCGCTTGTCTTTTTTGGCAGATGCTTTAATTTGTTTGCATAGTTGTGTATATCTCCAGATTGCATCATTTTTTGTCATCGAAGTTTTGCACTGGAGTACCAGTTTCTTCGCACCTTTCTGTCTTGTATAAGTTGCCATGTTTGGTCTGAGATCCAGTCTTTTCGATTTCTTTCCTTTGTGCCAAGGGTTGTTTTGGCCGATTCGAGTAGTGTCTTGGCTAAGCCATCCCAAGATGTTATGGGATTTTGTTCTGCATTCTCATGCAGGTTTGTTAGGAAAACTTTTTTGCAGTTTGGTTGGCGCAGTTTGTGTAGGTTGAACTTTACTCTTTTTGATTGTTCAAATTTCTTTGGTACGGCCAGTTTGATTCTGAACGTGCCGAGCAGAAGGTGGTGGTCGCTGGCAATGTCTGCACCCCTTTTGTTTCTGACATCAAGTAGTAATATGGTCAATTTGGTTTTGGCTTTTCTTGTCGGGGGATATCCATGTGACTTTGTGGATTTGCTTGTGTGGGAACACTGTTCCACCTATAACTAGGTCTGATGTTGAACAGAGTTTCGTGAATAGTTCACTGTTTTCGTTTCTTTCCCCACATCCTTCTTTACCCATGATGTCTTCTAGGTTACTGTTATTTGTCCCGACCTTAGCGTTGAGATCACCCATGAGTATGGTGATATCACCTCTGTTTATCTTCCTTAACGTACTTTCAAGGATATCGTAGAAATTTTCTTTTTCCTCAGCACTCGCACTGTTTGTGGGTGCATAGCATTGTACAAAGGTGATATTTCTGTATTTAGTGTGGAACTTTGCTGTAATTATTCTGTCATCAATGGGGTTCCATGAAATTAGGCTCTTTCTGGCTTTTTTACTAATTATGAAACCAACGCCTCTTTCATGAGACCCAGTTTCTTTGCCACTGTACAGGAAAAGCTCCCCAGATTGTAAGTTGAGCTCCCCCTTGCCAAGCCAGCGAACTTCTGATAAGCCTAAAATTGAGATGTTGTAGTTATTTAATTCTCTCACCGCTTGATGCAGTTTTGATGCTTCGTATAGAGTTTTTACGTTCCAGCATCCAAAACGTAACTTTTCCTTAAGTGTAGCCAGTGTTGTCTTCGTTTTGTCCGTCCGGATTTGTGTTGTAGAGGTTTCATTAATAGCATAGTTTAGGCCAAGCAGGTTATTAGCCCACTGTGGCCGTAGTTTGGTGCTGGGGCTGCCAGCTATAGCTTCCAAACCAGCCTCCTGTTTACAGGATTTAAATCAGCCGCCCATTCTGGGTCAGACGCTGTTGCAGCCGCCCAATCTGGAACAGACGCTGCGGATTTGTAGCCGCTCATTCTGAGTGCAGACGCTACATTTGTAGGTTTTGGTCCGCCCCGGGTATTTGATTTTCCCGGTACCACCTACTTAGGAGGCATCACCCTATCCGCCACCTGGGGAGGCGCCCGATGGGGGACCTACAACCCCACACGGGTATATTACATACTTTATACAATTAATAAATGAAAATTAATAAATAAATTCATACGTTGCAATAAGGAATAAAAATGTTTAAAGGACATCATAGTTTTCTATAATAGTTATTACATATTAAGGTTTATTAGTTTATTACAATTTGAATTAATTAGAGCGAATAATAATTAATGTGTACTGTGTTTTTGCACTCAATAAATACTCGATATCTAGTTTAAGTATTTTCATTTTTGCAATGGAAATTATCAATTATGAAATCAATTATTTCAATACGCAAATTATGTCAGTTACTACAAGGACTAAAAATATTAATTAAACCGTTAAATGGTTTTAATTCTATCGGCAAATGGATTTTCAGTGTTTTAATTCTGATTTTGTTAAAATATCATTTAGAATTGTATAACTGTAGAAAATGCGACTAGACAATAATTGAAATTCAACAAGTTTAGAGTTCATTTATTGTGAAAATTCTGTATAATTGTTTCAATTTTAGAATTTGTTAAAAAATAATGATATTTAAATTTTGATCGTTCGGTGGTAATGCCAATGAGTCAATAAACGTGTAGCAATTATATTTTAAAACAATGAAAAAAACTCTTGATGAATATTTCATGTAATTTAACAAACAATGTAATAAATAATAAACGAAAATATTCAAATTAACGTTTATTACTAGTTTTTATTAAAAACGTTGTAGACAAATGTACAGAAATAATTCGTTAAAACTAGTAACAATATACTAAAACTGGTTTGAACAGACGAGGAAGTCATTAAACAGGTCGCACAAAAGAACAAGCATTCAAAAATTAATTGAAATTTAACATACCAAAACAATAAAAAATTTGTTTCAGTTCTCTTCTTTGTTCACAGTCACATAATAATAATAATCTATATTTCCCCCACGGGGTTTTTGGATCCCTGTCTGTACATACAATCCCTATTTAAATAAACATAATGTGACATTATAAAAACTGTAAACAAAATATTTTCTGCAATATATCATAATAAAGTCATGAATTTACTCAAGCAAGCTTCCCTTGTCCTGCTCCTTCTTTTCCCTATCCAACCCTTCCTTTCTCTTCCTTACTTCTTTCATCCTCATTCTCTATTAGAGAGATACATACTGAATGAAGATGGAAGACAGCATCTTCATTCAGTATGTAATCTCTCTGCCAACCTCATTCAGTATGTATCTCTCTTCCATCTTCATTGAGTATTTCTTTTCTTTTTATTCCTTCTCATTCTTTTATATCTACACATTCATTCCACATATGCTCCACTGTCACTCTCTCTTTCTCGCTCCTCGTAGCACATCCTACACATACTTTTTTCTTCTTCCATCCAATATCTATTTCCTCTCTCCTGATTTCCACGTTCAACTTCGCCATTATCTTCCTTTCTTTCGCACTTTCCCTTCCCAGGAACTTCGGAATCGCTTCTATCATACAGCTCTCAAACTTCATATTGTATCTGGATGCGCCTTTCTCTTCTTTCCTGCATGTCAACGTCCTTGTCTCTTTCACTCATCTCCCCGTTCATCCAATTGCCTTCGCACTTATCCTCTCCAATTTTCTTACTCGCGTATCCATTTCTTCGGTAATACGCGGTCTGTTAGAAAAGTATCCGACCTTTATCCTGGAAAAAAATGGCATTCCTAGAGCGTTGGTAACCTAATCACCCTCAAAGTAGTCTCCTTGGGACTTCACACACTTCTCCCAGCGGTGCCGCCATTGTTGGAAGTATTACGAAAAAGCCTCTTTCTGAATCGACTTTAGCTCGGCTGTCGTTGCAGCCACATGTCCTCTCTTGTCTGAAATCGCGTTCCTTTCAATGGCCTCTTGACTTTGGAGAATAACCAGAAGTCGCAGGGGGGCATATCAGGAGCCTGTCGAACCAGAGGAGTCTGTTTTTTCGCCAAAAAATTGTGAACCAAGTGCGAAGAATGTGCTGGAGCATTGTCGTGGTGGAGTCGCCAATTTCCTGATGACCAGAACTCCAGTCGTAATTTCTCGGATAGTCAAACGACACAGCGTTCACATTGGCAATGACATGGTCATTTCGGCATGTTGATGACCGACCAGAGCGTGGCTCGCTTTCCACCGATCTTTAAACCGGTTGTACCAACCTTTAATCTGTGTGATGCCCATAGCATCGTCACCGAAAGCCGTCTGAATCTGCCGAATGGTTTCCACCTGGTTATCGCCCAGTTTCTGGCAAAATTTGGTGCAGTAGCGCTGCTCTAGTCGTTCCGTCATTTTACTTGCATTGATAAACCGACGAGAGCACTACACACTACGTCACTCGAACACTGATCGACAGCAACTGACGCTATCTACAGGCGGGAAAATAATCACGCATGCGCACGAAGGTTCAAGGTAGGGTCAGGTCGCGCTTGATTCAAATCCATCAAGTTTTCAAAATAAAAGATAAGGTCGGATACTTTTCTAACAGACCACGTATAATTCGGCCCGCGATATCGATAGGATATATTATTTTTTTATTAAAAAATAAATAAGTAAATAGTAAAATAAATATTACAAATAAGATACAATAAAATATTTTAATATTTAAAAAAAATCATAATTCAATTAACCATAAGCGTTATATTTAAAACAAAAAAAATCGTGGTTATTGTTTTGATTTTATTCCGTTTTTTTTTCTTGGCCCGCCAAAAAATTCGGTAATATTAAATTGGCCTATGGGAAGACTATGGGAACCCCTGCTCTAGATAGTATACTCGCGAGAGTAGTTTGATAGATCAAACATTCAAACATCATCATACTTCTGAAGTCGCTTCCCCATTTTCTTTCTCTTATCCCCCAAATACACCCTTACCTTATTTGCTTTCCTGTCTAACTCTCTCACATATGATTTATCCGAGGCCTTCTCGTTCATTGTGTAGCCTAGGTACTTAAACTCTTTTACTCGTTCAATTGTCACCACCTCAACTACCACGCTATATAGACAGTAAAGATGGGCATAATCGAGTGACAATAGTCTATAATTCGATTTATCTGAATCATTCGAGTACTAGATTATTGATCGTGAGGACAAGTGATGAATGATCGACCACTCGGTTTACAGATGGACCATTCGTTTATTCCGGATCATTCGAGTACTCGATTATCACTCGAGTGCATGAGTGAAATGATTACTCGGACTTGGAAATCGGAATCGGGCGTGAGTGCACATCGGCAGTGCCGAGATAGGCAAGATAGGGTAATAATAATGGAATCATTTTAGCAATCGGTTAGTACTTGTGTGTATGAGTTATCACTCGGACTTCTAATAATAAATCTAAATAAAAATAATAAATCTAAATCAGCATTAGGTACCATTCAAGTCCCTCGGTTAAAGTTCTAGTTTTTGTTCAAAAATAAAACAATCGTTTTGGAAATTTTTGAAGTGATGGGCATACAATTTCAAAACTTTAGAATTTCAAAACTAGGTTGTCGAAAAATAAAGCTTGTTTGCATCAAAGTATTTATTAAAAATTTAAATTAAATATTATTATTTGGAGCATATTCATTTCAAATTATGTTTGTAGTTCAGCCTGCCCCTTCAATCTTTTGTCAGTTCACCGGCTTTTAATAATACCCGTTCAGATATTGCTAGTGAAGTTGCTGGCACACACAAATACTAATTTAGAAGTTGATACAATTCTGGAAAAATTTCTTTCTTTAACTCACAAAATTGTAAGGGATTCGGTTTGCTTTCCATCAGCGGTATCGCTGATGGACAGATAGACTAAACGAGAAAGAGAGAAAGATAAAACTATCATGTAAGAGCACTAGACAAACAAGATTGGATTAATATGACATAGATAGATAAAGCCACACAGACCAGAAATAAGCTAGACTGTATTTGGTTTTGTCCCAACAAGACCCAACAAGGATTATACTAGCCATGACTAAATACGACTATTTGGTATAAACTAGACTAGACAAAACTGACTTGGTAATCAATATTTAATTAACATAATTTTCAAACCGGCCATCCACGAGGTTTTTAAAGTTATAATTCATAACACCAAAGCTGCACTGATGAAAGATGAATCTCGAAACGCTTCTGCAGAAACCTTAATTCACTTAAGCTAATGATCTTAAAAACATCGCACACCAACCACATTAATAAGTAAATTATTGTATGTGAAGGATGCTATTATTACAATCGTGTGTAAAAGTATCTAAATCGTGCGTTAAAGTCAAATGTAAATCAAGTGGAGTTTGATTATTAAACGATTTCTGTTTGTTCTTTTTTTCTCCTTGTACACTTACCTCGGACATGTCAGTAAACTGGAGAAAGGAAACCAGACAGTCGAAATAAAGAATAGAGCAAGACTAACGTGGGCTGTCTTTAGCAGACTAAGCCACATTCTCAGAATCAAGGACATTCCAATTCATCTTTAGCGCAAAGATTTTTTTCGACTCCTGCGTAATACCTGTAATAACATACGGCTTGGAGTAGTAGCTTGGGCAGTGGCTCGCCACTGTCCCACTAGGAATATTCTTCAACTGAGCATGAAGCAAAAGTTCGCTAAAGGCACTATCCCAGGTGGTAACCAATCCACCGTCACCTATGGTGACGTTAGCGGACCTTCGGATTCTGGCGAGTCCTCACAAACATGCTTTAAGGATGAGTCGGAACATCCTGAAATCACCGGACGTAAACTCAAAGACGGCAAAGTTTCTTCGCAACATCTAATGCCAACTCACTGCTAAAAGTGGGTAAACTGAAACTTTTGACTGATTCACTAACACGACACAACATAATACCGACAGTAGTACAGGAAACCAGATCTACGGACGAACATGCCTTCGAGTCCCAAGGCTACAGAATCCTCAAAGTAAAAGTGGGTCAGCGGGTAATGAAGAACGTACCCCACTTAGGTACAGGCACCCTGAAGGAAGTTCGTGGATTTCAGGAAAAACCCTGAATATATAGGGATGGGGATAGGTACCCCCTGGACAGAAGAGAAAAAAGAGTTACACCGGCAGAAGATGCGACAATACTGGGAAAAGGTCAAAGCTCTACAATTGAACAAGCGTGGTCCATATTAGGCCTATTCGAAACAAGAAGAAGTCCAAAAACGAACGATTTTTAAAGAATTATAGCATATAAGCTAGAGATTCCGTATGCGCGGATTAGTTATTCTGACCTTGAGCTGCTGCTTGGGTTAGACGGACTAAAGAATACATACATACGTATGGCCATAGACCCATTGTAGGGTATTCGCCGCTCCATTTTGGAGCTCTTTGATCCTTTTGTTTTGGTGGATCAGTCCGCGTAATCTATTTTCCATTCATAGCTTCTTGTGTGTTTTTGTTTCTTGTAGTACTATTTTCTTCCATTCCTTCCTGTCTTTCACCTTCTTTTTCCATTCTGTGACTGCCATTATTCGCATATCTTCGTTTATTTGGTCCTGCCATCTTATTTTCGGCCTTCCTCTTGGTCTACTGAGTGGTGGTTTCCAGTTTGTAATTCTCTTCGTTATGGAGTCTTGGGTTTTTCTTTGAATAGGGCCATACCAACTGGGCCATCGTGCTTTTATGAATTTCACTATGTTCTTCTTCTTCTGAATTTCACTATGTTCTTCGTCTTCTAGGATATTTTTTATTTCTTCATTTCTTAGTGTTCTTGCCCTTGTGTTTTCTTTGGGCCCAGTGTTCTTCTTATAATTCTCCTTTGCAGTATTCTCATTCTTTCTTCGTCTCTCTTGGTCAGGCACATTGTCTCTACTGCGTATATTATTACTGCTCTAATGCTGGTTTTGTAGATCTTTATTTTCGTGCTTGTGCTGAGGTTTTTGTCCTTAAGTAACTAATGGTATTTCCAGAAATCCAGAAAGCCACGGACTAAGGAATAGACGAGATATACTTGATGTATGCACACTGTTTAAAATCGTTAATGACTCAGTTGAGTTCCCAGAGCGTCTCTCTCCAATATCTTTAAATGTACCCCAACGAGCTACTAAAGTACTTCAGTTATTTTATGTACCATTTCACCGAACAAATTACGGTATGAACAGTAGGGTGGAGCGAAATATTTTTTTTGGGTTTTTTGTGAGATCTAATAGAGAAAAATTGATGACTTTTAGACTCAAATTATTCCATGCAAAATATTATTTGATTTAATTTATAGTAATAGCCTGCGCAACGTCATTGAATTTTTGAAAAAATATAGTTTTTAGACTAATTGAAATTTTAATGAACTGACGTATTTTATTCCAAGACATTATTATAGCTACAGTTTATTTTCTATACAAAACAAAAAAATTCACGATCTTAAGTTGTTAATATAAAATTATTGGACTGAGGGAACGTAGGATGGGACAATTAGAACACTTGTCGTGTCGTCAGTGGACTATTGGTTTTGGCTCGAATTGGACTTGCGCTAGTTATTTAACAAGTAACCTAATGTCAATTGTGTTCCGAACAAAACATGCAAAGAACACGAAGTGTCTTTAAATGTCCTATTTTTGCTGATATTTGTGAGATAGAAGACAATAAAAACCTACTTACGAAGATACTATAATAAAATAATAAAATACTATGAATGGACAAAACATCAACTAAAGATGCAATTGGAAAATGCGAGTGTCCACATTTTCGGAAATTGCAGATATAGTGACATCCAGAATTGAAAATATATGGGAAACTGCATCTATTCCTATAGTAACAACAAGGAGGGTCGTACAGATGTTAAAAGCATACCATTTAAAATACAAAAACCTACTCCAGTCTGTCAAAAAGCTCTCTCCGGAAAAGTCGACAAAGTAGTAAAGCACTTTTTGATATTGCAGCGTGTAAGTGTAAAGATTATCTCAATGTATCTGTCGCAAGGATAAAAAGGTTCCCAAACAAGAACAGACTTTTTTAATTGCTCAAAGAACATCTCGAAGTATGATAATAGCTGGAATCGACGTAAGTGTTAGGGAGAAGTTGCAAAAGACCCTAAAGAGGAAACAGGAATGAGAAAACCACGCAACTACAGCCTTAAATACTTTATTATCTGTTATAGAAGTTAGTACTTCTCCGGTATCGTCAGCGTCTGAAAGTCGTAGTAGTTCAGATAATTCCACTAACACCATAAACAAAAGCATTAAAAAAAATATATGCGTCGATTTTCCTACTTTATCTGCAGTGCAGTGCTGCAGCTGAGTGATTGCGTCGTCTATATTGCCGCCTATAAATTGCAATGCTTCAACATATAGTGATTTAATAAATTGGCAAGAAATATTAAGTGAACCACCGATTATGAAAAACTTGCCTGACGAAGAAATTCAGTCTATCGTTTAATTAGGTGGTGCAAAACAACATCAACAAATGACAATATCAAAAAATTGGTTGGAACATTCGTGACCTCTCCTCAGGAACGTCTACAGCGGTGGAGAGAATTCTTTCATCAGTTGTACAACCACAATCCGCCAGTAGGTCCAGCACCCGAACTGCCGATTATTGAGCAGCCGATAAATCAGTTTCCCGATACTGAACCAACAATCAATGAGGTGAAGACGGCAATAAAATCCCTGAAAAATGGTAAAGAGCCGGGAGGAGATCAAGTAACTGCCGAAATGATCAAAGCCGGGGGAGACGTCTTATTACATCAACTTCACGTTCTCACAGTGCATATATGGCATTCAGATTGTGTTCCATCCGTGTGGAAGAAAGCGATTGTTGTACCATTTTGAAGCAAGGCGACAGTCGGGAATGCAAGAATTACCGTGGTATTAGCCTCCTCTCGATCGTCGGCAAAGTATTTATGAAAATCATACAATCAAGACTACAGAAACATCGAGAGCAAACAAGCCGGGAAGAACAAGCTGGATTTCGACCACATCGAGGATGCATCGATCAGATATTTGCTCTCCGTCAGCTAATGGAAGAAAGAATTCGATGTGGCAAACGAACTGTCATCGTCTTCATCGATTTCAAATCTGCTTTTGATTGCATCGATTGGACAAGCTTGTGGGAAGCCCTGAAGATCGAACACGTGCCACTGAAAATCATTCAACTTCTTCAAGCATCGTACGACGGCTCAACCAGCAATGTTCGTATCCGAAACGACATGTCTGAGGAATTCCCGATTCGAACCGGAGTCCGGCAAGGAGACGTGGCCTCGCCGCTCCTTTTTAACATTGTGATCGACGCGATTATGCGGAAAGCGTTTGATGGGCGACGCGGAGTTCGATATGATGACAAAAACTTCCTAACCGATCTGATTTTCGCCGATGACAGTGCGGTTTTCGCCAACACAGATGCCGAAGCAACAGACACCTTGTATGACATTTCCCGCATTGCCCAGTCATACGGACTGAGAATCAATGCGGATAAGACCAAAGTGCTTACAACGGATGGATCTAAAGCCAGAGTTTACCTCGATGGAACCACAATCGAGCAGGTACCACAGTTCAAATATTCGGGATCACTGGAAGTTCACAGCCGGATAGGCCAGGCAACAGCAACGTTTGCTTCACTCAAGTGGTGCATATGGATGCGGACGAATATTACCATCAAAACCAAAATACGCCTATACCGGACGCTGATCCTCCCAATTCTTCTTTATGGATCGGAAACATGGACATTACTCAAACCAGACCTTAACAAGCTCGAGGCCTTCCAAATGCGATGCCTGAGACAGATTCTCTGCGTCTCACTCCTCAACCACCTCCGAAATGAGACAATCAGAGAAAGGTGCGACCAACAGACACCGATTGTTGAGGAAATTCAAAAACGCCGATTACGATGGTTCGGCCACATCTGTAGGATGGGCGACAATCGAGTACCGCACAAACTCCTATGGAAAAAACGACCTCTTGATTGGAGAACACAAAAACAAGCACCGAAGACCACATGGTTGAAACACGTAGAGAACGATTTAAAAAACCAGCGAATAACAACCGCTGAGGCAAGAACCGTTGCAACTGATCGATTAGCATGGAAGCGTATAGTGAATGGAGCACGGAATCTAGCGGCACCAACAGCAGCGTACTGGCTACGAGGTCGACCACCTCTCCATGCGGCGGCTATGGATTAAAGAAGAAGAAGAATTAGGTGGTGAGGGTAAAGTGTTGTTTTTAAGGCTTCCATGTCACCATGCAAACTCAAGCTGTTGAACGGGCTTTAAAATTGACGACAATAGCTGCCACTTCTCATTGCATAAAAATGTCACGATTAGGTGTAATAAGAGCCAAATTGGAATCACGAAACGTAATGCCTAAATTTGAGACAAAAAGAGATTTTCGAACAAATTAAGTGTTTTTTTTTAAATAATATTTTTATAAAAAAAATGTTGTATTTTTGATTAAAGGTGATTAATATATATCTGAATTATATATTGCGTATCATTTATCACCCATTTATCTTTAAATTAATCTTAATATTTGGCCATAATTGTACTAGACTTTTATCATTAAATTTAAATTTTTGAGATCAGTGCGGAGGCAGAAGGTATTCATCAAATTAATTCCAAAATTATATTTATTTTAACTTTAATATAATGCACCAATTCCCCCCGATTACAACTTTAAATATCTTTAAAAATATTTTTGCATACATCCGTGCTCCACCCTAATGAACAGTTCTCTCACAAGAATGTGCAGACTGGGAAACAAGTGTAGTGATTTTGACTTCTTTAATCTGACTTTAAAATCCTTTAGGAGGTTCAGAAGCCCAAGTCTCGTCTGATTTTGGCTTGTCCAATTTGGGCGATGTTTCGGGGTAGGAGGTTTTCGGGGTAGGTTCGGGCTATACAGTTATAATTCAGATATATATCTGTTCGCGCGGTGTTTCCGGCTTATAAGTATTTGATATTGATGATGCTGATAGTGATGTTTGTTTGCTACTGCTACTTTTTCTGTATCTTGTAATTATTGTTAGTGTTTTATTATTTTATATCTTTAAATGGAAAGCCGCAAATAAATTATTATTATTATTATAAATTTAAATATGATTTTAAAATATCGTATGGTCATTTATAAAATATAAGGAGTCAAAGTATCATATTTTAAATAATTCTAGCCCATTTGTAAGCGTACACATATAAACTCTCTATCCATGCTATACAGTTTCAGCTATAAAACTCGTTCGTATATCGACTTATATAATATATAAGACCTATTATACAAATACTTCTAGTTTTTTTAATATGTTTATATACAAACTAGGCCTACGTTTTTTCGACGTTGTGTTAGATTGTACAAGCTCGCGTTCCAATTTGAAATATTTTTTTCTTATATAAAAACCGGGTTAATTAACGAAATTCGCGCTACCTATTTTTGCACAATACTCTCCGCCACTTTTAACTGTTACCAAACAATACGTTTTTAAAATTGTTGATCTAATTGTAAATTAATCACATAACTGTATCAAGAATATTAATCAAATATTTTCTTGAATAATATTATAAAAAAACATTTTCTAGAACATTAGTTTAAGAAATATTTTAACAACAATTCTTTTTTGATATAAGTTACTGATTTGTTTTAAGTTACCCGAATAATTTAACAACAATATTATAAGAACAAGAATGGTCTCTATCAATAATAAAAGAAATTTGGAGAATATGGATACGTTTTAGCTGTTGTGTAAACACTTTTCCTTGGGCCATTGGTCTATTTTATCTCTCTTACGTAAGTTTTGAACTTGTCGTTAAATTTGCAGGAGTAGAAAAATGTTCATTTTCTAATAAATTGTGATTTCCATATGGTATTATGTGACTTAAACGAGATTCATTTTTGTATTGAATAATTCTTGAATGCGTAATGACCTGCATACTTTATACTTGAAAGTAATGGACAAGTCAACAGACACATTTTCCTGTTTTTTTTTCCTGTTTTTTTAACATTTATAGTTTTTTAATAACATTTATGCTTAATAAAAGTTTGATTAACCTACATATACATGGTTTCATCTAGTTTTAATAAAGTAACTCTATATCACATTCAAATTAAATCAATTAAGAAAAAAACATACAATCATTAATTAGTTTACTTATTGAGTTATTTATATAAATATTCAATTAAACTTTAGACAGATTAGTTCAGACGGCAATATTAGTCATGTAATAGCAAATAAACAAAACTATATTGATTAGACTTGTGGTGTAAGGAAAACAAAATCAGACTGAAAGCGAGACATATTATTTATTTATTCACAAGTGTGGCTTATATGACCAGCACTCCATCCAGATGGACACAATGCTGATTTCATAGCTATTAACAATAATACTATTACAATTTAATCTGTTAAGATAGAATTGGTGAAACCATCCTACGTTATAGATAATCATAGAAACAGTTTGTATGATTATCTATAACGTAGGATAGTTTCACCAATTCTATCTTATCACTTCAATCAATAACCTGCTAAGTTCATGTCTCTCTCACAAAATGTCAAAATTATTAACATCTAACCCAAAACACCACATGGGTTTTCAAGTGAGTAGTTTACAAATTATTGTTCATTGAAGCAAAGCTGTGCGAATGAGAGATAAATCTCGAAACGCGTCCACAGATGGGTATACACTTAAGGTATCGGAAAGACGTGATCTTAAAAACAATGTTATTTTTATGGTTTTTGTTGAGTGCCACGAAGGTGGACTGAAAGCTATAAAATAACTTACAAATTTCATGTGAGATTTCTTTTGGTAGTCCTAAAAAGACTCAATAATTGTTATAGAGCTCCGGAAAGGCTGAAGATTTATATTTTTTATATTCAGGCTGTGTTCCGTTTCCTTTAAGTTTGTTATTTAATCTGTTATTTTAATCTGAGTACTATAGGTACTATAGATCCAGTCTTTTTAATCTTGCACAGTTTGTAGCAAATGTGTGCCAGCATTCACTATTTTTCTCGATTGTTATGAGATCTTCTTCGCTCCGTGGCTAATGACATCCTGCCTTAGTCATGCTGAATTCAGTTTGTTGTTGCTGGTTCTCCGTAAGCGGGTATCTAAAAAGTACATGAGAGGCTGTATCTTGCTCTCCACAAGTACAAAGAGTGGACTGTCTATTCCCGAATCTAAATAAGTATACATTAAAATTACCGTGGCCAGTTATTTATTATTATTTTTTTCTGGAGAAGAGGTAAAATACATTTGCGGACGGCCCCCAGTGCTCCAAATTGCTCTGGGGAGTGTGGGACTACTCGCCTTAGTGGACTACCCTTGACTACCCACTAAAAAAAACACTCCTTAATTCTGACCCCTTGCGGGACTGCCTTCTCAGCATTAGGGGGTTAAGTGGAAGAACGGTGGCTACTGAACTTCGCCTCCTTCCAATGATTCGGAAAATAATTGTTTGTAAATTATTAGGAGTATTATGACCTCATAGGTGTATATTATAGATCATTGGTAAATAAAAGCCCTTTATTATTATTATTATTAATACTTCGCTCGGGGTTGGCCTTCTGTTTATCTTATTCCTCTTTTTTGCGATCCGTTTCGTCCTTCTCTTTTGCTATTATGACAGATGTCGCTAGCTTTTCCAGTGCGTCCCAGCATTCTCTGCTTTGTAGCATTTTCTCCTGTAGATTTTCTGGGGTCAGCTTTCCTCCCACCTTTTTTTCCATTTCCAGACATTGTTTCGCCCATCGGGGGCAGTTGAAAAATGTATGGAGGTAATCATCCACCAGCTCCGGGCAGTACACACAATTTTCGGTCTCACTCAGATGTCTGCGATAGAGGTATGCCATGGAGCTACCATGTCCGAGCAGCAGCTGCGAAAGAGAAAGTAATTTACTTCTCCGTATCGTCACCCATGGTTCTATGAGTGGGATGATTCGTTTTGTCCACACCGCACATCCGGTTTCCTGGTTCCATCTTGTCTGCCATTCGTGCATAGTGTCTTCTCTAATCCGACTACTGTTCTCCTCCCCTTCAAGGTACCTTGTTAGCCTTTCTTTTGCCATCAGGTCCATTGGCATCAGGCCGTCCTGTAGGAACTACATATCCTTATTGCCAGCTGTCTCTGTATTCTTTCATACATTCTTCTATATTTTTTTTGTTCTTATCAACGATTCATACCACGTAGGAGCACCGTAAAGCATTTTTGACAGTGCCACTGAGCAGAGTGTGCTTGGTCCCTTGGTCCCTTAACGTTTGTCCTTAGTCTTCTCAGCTGTTCTACCGTTTGGCTTACGTTTTTTGCGGTTTCCTGCAAGTGCGTATACATTTTTAGGTCTTTATCTAGCCGTATGCCCAAATATTTTATACTTTTTTTGTTTGAATTGTCGTATTTTTAAAACCTATGCTCATCTCAGATAGGGTCCTTCTCCCTATCAGTACCAACGCTTCGGATTTTTCTGGCGCTTTTTCAAGACCCATTTCTTCCAGCTCCTGGTCTATGATATTAAGCGACCATTCCACTTTTCGTTTCAGATATTCCGCATTATCTATCACCACCACTGCCAAATCGTCCGCGTATGCCACGAGGTGAGTTCCCTCCGGGAGGACCAGCCTGAGAATCCTGTCGTAATATGCAATCCATAATGTGGGACCCAGGACAGAGCCTTGTGGCACCCCGCTGCTTACGTCGATTTTTTTGCTATTACCTATTTCTATTTTCCTGTCTCTAAAATAGTTTCCAATCAGACGTACTAAGTATGCCGATATCTTTTGTTCTTCCAGCGTTTTCAAAATCTCAGACCACGGTGCACTGTTAAGCATTTCGTATGTCTAGTGACCATGGTCAGTTATTAGTTGAACCATTTGATGTGTGGGTTCAATATCAATGCTCTTCCATTTGTTTATTGCAGTTGTTGCCTTATCTCATCGCCCTTGCTACTCTCTACGCATCTTAACAGATAGTCCCCTCTTTATTGCATGACTAGGCAATTTGTGATGGGCAATAAGTCTACATCCTCGCTTCTACTCTCTGTTCGTGAAGCCTACCTTGCTAAATTATCCGCTCTTTCGTTTCCTGTATAACCTAAATGAGCTTTAACCCAGTGAAGCCGAAGATTAGATCTTTGTCGGATTTTCTATGCTAACTGCGAAGTCTCCAGAAGCAGTTCAGTACCTAACCTAACCTAACTGCCAAGCCTCCAGATACAGTTCAGTAGAGCTGGACATATATTTTAAGGGGTCGAGAACCGCTCTGCTCTCCGGAAGGATCGAATATTCGAGTATTAATCCATGCTCTGATCTTATATGCCTTAATGCTCTGTTGGTGGCTAGGAGTTCCGCCTGGAAAATGGAACAGTATTTTTCTAGTTTCATAATCTCATAGTGTACCTCGACCTCCTTAATATATACAACAAAAGCTGCATCTACACCAGATTCAGATTTCGAGCCGTCATTACAAAATGACGCTCAAAAAGTTATTAACATGAACAAAGAATTTTGGAAATTAGATGAAGCAAGTGAATATCCGATATTCACACATTGCAGTCCGTTGACGTACTAATACGTTTTTTTTAATTTGAAATTTGGTAGCCGACGACGTAGAAGTACAGGCAGGTCAATTTATAATTCAAGTATAGGTGCCTTTGACGTCGAACAGGTCAGATCCTTTCGCGGGGCGAACGCGGACTCCGACCATTACCTTGTTGGAGCAAGGTCAAAACAAAAACTATCGACAGTGGCTAGGGGAACAACTGCAAAGCAGCCAAAATGGCACATAGATCGCCTAAAAAACCCAGAAGTTCTGAGGGCCTACCAGGAAAGTCTCAGAACTAAACTACAAGAAAACCAAGAAACACAGGGCATAGAGCAATACTGGATATACATCGAAAAAATAATAACAGAGAGTGCTATGGAAAGAATTGAAGAAAAAAGAGGAGTTCACAACGAATAATGGTATGACGAGGAATGTCGAGAAGCAACCTCCGTGAAGCCGAAGGCTAGACTAAAACTGTTAGACAGAAGCACACGAGCTAACCAAGCAGCCTACAATAAGGAAAGAATAAACGCGTTTAGAATATGTAGAAAAAAGAAAAGAGAGGCACTAAACAGAAAGGTAGAGGAAATGGTACTGAATCATTCTAGAAACGAAACAAGAAAATTTTACAAGGCAATAAAACAAAACACTCAGGGTTTTAGACCAAAGATAACAGTATGCAAGGATAAAGACGGAAACATAGTCACAGAGAACGAGGAGATACTCCGAAGATGGAAAGGGTACTTCTCGGATATAAGAGACTGTAGTTTAGAGCCTGAACAATTACAGCTGGATGTACATACGGTAGACCCCAAGATTGAGAACCCCAGCCTAAAAGAAATAGAAAGTGTTATTGGAAAGCTAAAAAATAACAAGGCCCCTGGGTCAGACGGTATAACAGCCGAACTTCTGAAATATGGAGGAGAACACCTAACAGTAAGACTAAAACACCTGATTAATGAAATCTGGGAGCAAGAGAAAATACCAGAGAATTGGGCACTGAGTATCATACAGCCAATACACAAGAAGGGAGACAAAACGATCTGTAGCAACTACCGCCCGATAACGCTCCTTAACGTAACATACAAAGTTCTAACAAGCGTTCTTTATAACAGACTCGCTGTCTACTACGAAGAGATATTAGGACACTATCAGAGCGGATTTCGTGCCAATAGGTCAACGATAGACAACATATACACCATAAGGCAAATGCAGGAGGAAGCATAGGAGTTTGATATATCGCTGCACAACCTCTACATAGACTTTAAGCAGGCATTCGATACCGTCAAAAGAAACACGATCCTTGACGATCTACTGATGCTAGGAATACCCCGTAAATACGTAAAACTAATAAAAGCTACATTGTCCGGTTCGAAAGCCTCGGTTAGAGTAGACAACCAACTTACATCCGCCTTTAAAATCGAAATCGGTGTGAGGCAGGGAGATGCCCTGAGCGCCATGATATTAAACCTAACATTATGGGCATGCATGAGAAAGCTGAATATAACGGGATACATTGACAACCGATCAACACAGGTTGCTGCATATGCAGATGATATCAGTTTGACATGTAGAAGCAAAGACGCGCTAAAGGAAGCACTATTGATGCTGGACGATGAAACGCAAAAAAGGGGATTGAAAATAAATGAGGTAAAAACTAAATACATGCAAGTTGGAAGAGAACATCACGATAACAATGACCTTAACTTGGGCGAGTATCGCTTTGAGCAAGTTGAAAGTTGTGTCTACTTGGGAACAGAAATCAACAGAACAAACGTAATAGCTAAATAAACAAGCTCGCGAATACTTAGTGGAAACCGATGCTACTACGGATACCAAAAACTGAAGTCCAAGTTATTGAGTCACAAAATCAAACTTCAAATATACCGAACACTCATAAGACCAGTAGTAACGTACGGATGCGAGGCCTGGACCCTAACCACCGCAGAGGAGGACGCGCTACGCATCTTTGAAAGAAAGATCCTCAGAAAGATCTACGGACCGATCCTAAATAAGCATGGAATTTGGAGGATACGAATGAACCATGAACTAAGCAGGTTAATAAACGAAGCGGACATAGTGAGATATGTAAAAGCTCCAAGAATAGCATGGCTGGTACACCTGTACAGAATGCAAGACGACAGACCTGCCAAGAAAATGTACAACTGGCGGCCAGTAGGAAGAAGGAAAAGAGGCAGGCCAAGGAAAAGATGGATGGAAGACGTGGAGGGAAGTCTTAGTCTTAGAAAGTCTTACTCCCAGTAAGGGATTGGAGAGAGAAAGCCGGTGAAAGGACAGAATGGAAGAAGATTGTTGTAGAGGCAAAAACCTACCGTGGGTTATAAAGCCAACAGAAGAAGAAGATAGGTGCCTTTGACATAGTAGTATGTTATTTTTTATTTGAAACCTTTCCCCGAAGAAAGCCGACTGAATTTTCCTTGGAGAACCTATTTTTGGTTATGTGGAAAATTTCTTGGGCAAGGAAAGTTACTTGGGCTTTGGACAAAACCATGGTGGAATTGAAGAAGTTTGGAGATTTTGCTTGATTTTGGAAAAAATGTTTACTACAGTTTGGATCAGACCATGACGAATAGAAGACGTTGAGAAGGACTAGAAAATTTTTAAGTTTTCCCTTGATTTTGATCGATATAAGGGAAGTGGAGTTTTACTAGATTTTCGAAAAACCTTCATTTTATGGATTATGAACCAAATCTTAGGGAACTGAAAAAGTTGTTGGAAGAATTAAGAGTTTCTGCTTGATTTTTCAAAAAAAATTGTTACTTGAATTTTGGAACAGTTGATAAAAAACTAAACAAAAATCGAAAAAATCTTAATTACTTCTTTATTTTTGGAAAAACTACAGCTAGGATATTGGACCAAGCCTCGTGCTACTGTAAATTTCCGAAAATTTTTAGATTTGGATTTTGACCAGAGGAACAAATTTTGTTGACTCTTCTACTCGAATTTAGAAAATATATTGTTTGGTTTTTTTCATCCATGGCTCTACAACCCGGTGTGGGTCTTGGCCGCCTCAACAATTTTCCTCCATTCTCTCCGATCCTGAGTGGCTTCTTCCCAGTTGAGCACCCCCAGGGTTTGAAGGTCCTTGCGGATATTATCTCGCCATCGAAGCTTTGGGCGCCCTAGTGGTCTTTTGTTGTTAGGGGTTTCTTCCCAGAACATTTTAACTAGCCTTGAGTCATTACTCCTCTGGACATGTCCCAGCCATCTTAATCGGTTTGACTTGATTTCTTGTACTATACTTGGGCTATTATATAGTTCATATACCTCGTTGTTCGTGCGCATCTTATACCGCAACGTTTGTTGATCCCAGACTGCTCCAAATATTTTCCTAAGAATTTTTCTTTCAAAACGATTGAGTAGTAAAGTGTCTTGTACGGTCAGGGTTCATGTTTCACTAGCGTAAGTTACCACTGGTCTTATAATAGTTAAATATATATATATATATATATATATATATATATATATATATATATATATATATATATATATATATATATGATGTTGTATTTGAGGTTTTCGCGGATAGATACCTGTGTTGTATTGTTTTTTCGGGGATTCCGCGTTGATGATGAGGGTTGGCTCTGAAAAGAACCGGATTCTCAAGAGATATATGCGTCCGTGCGGGTCAACCGTTAGACGCATACTGAGAGCTCGTTCGTGCGATGCGACTACTTATAGCTGTCTGGCTTCGGGTCATGCGCGTTGTGTGCGGTGCTTCGGTTCTGTTGTTTGTTTATCTTGTTGGTCGTACATGAGTCTGGGGTGTCTGGGATTGCATTTTGAGGGTGGATATGATCGGTCGCCATGCTGGGGGCAGTCTCAAGGAATCGTCTCTCGTGTTCATGCAGTAGTCTCGTTTTTCTATCTCTATGGCTTCTCTGTATACTCGTGAAACTTTGTCTCTGTGTCTGACTGTCACACCAGTCAGACACAGTCTGACCAGTCAGACACAGAGACAAAGTTTCATCGGCACTTGTCCAACACACAAACACGGGTCACTGGATGGACTTTAGAAATTCAAGGACTGTTGCACAGAGTTGCACAGAGTTTTCTCCTCTTTTTGCCTCTTTTTCGAGTTTTATAAAGGCTTCCTTCACGCTAATTGTATTTCTTCCCACAACATCTAGATCATCTGCATACGCTAGAATCAGTCTGGGTCCGCTATTTTCGAAGATGCTCATACTTAGTTCGGTTCGTCTTATCACCTTCCTCAAGGCTAGGTTAAACAAAGCCGGTGACAGTGCATCCCCTTGTTTAAGGCCAGTTGTTATATCAACTATTTCGCTGTATTGGCCATCTATTTTAATTGTACCATATGATCCTTCAACGCATAATGTAATCATTCTCGAGAGTTTGCTGGGTATTCCAAGCTCTTCTAGTGCTGACCATAAGCTTGCTCTGAAGATACTATCATACGCGTGTTTAAAGTCTACGAATAGATTGTGCAAATCTCTATCGAATTCCTAGCATTTTTCTAACATAACGTTGTCTTAACGTAAATAGCTGGTCTGTTGTTGATTATTTCCTTCTAAATCCACTTTGGTATTCTCCAACTATTTCTTCTGCATACGGTGTTATTCGGTTCCTAATTATGTTGGACAGAACTTTATATGATGTGTTAAGGAGTGTGATACCTCTATAGTTGTTGCATGACATTCTATTTCCCTTCTTATGTATTAGTATAATGACTCCTTCTTTCCAGTTCTTTGGAATCGATTCCTGTTCCCATATTTTTTGTATCAGCTGGTGTATGGTATCTCCTAGTTTCTGTCCACCCTCCTTCAGGCAATCCGCGGGGATGCCATCTCTTCCTGTTGCTTTATTATTTTTTAGCTCTTTAATGGCTTGAGCTGTTTCTTCTCTAGATGGTGGATCAACTTGATTTTTTTGTATGTTTTTGCATTTGGAAAATTAGCCCTAGAGTATTTTGTACCATTTTCTTCGAAAAATTTCTTATTTTTCACAATTAGATACAAACTTTTTTTTATTAATACTTAAAAAAGAGCCGTCTCTGTTCACCTTTTTAATGGTGCCGTCTGTATAGTGTTAAAAAAATGTGCAATAACGCTAAAATCCTTTTTTGAGGAATCACGACGATCAAGACTTACTTAACTGAAGCCACATAAAGCAACACAAGCATTGTCTTCAATGCAACTTATTAAAAATAAGTATAGATCACATCTTACGGATGAAACAAATTAGTTTAATAGTAGCGTTATCAAATTACTGCCCTGATTTTGAAATATTATGCCTCTTAACCTCCTCATAACAAAAATATTCTTTTATGTATTATGTAATAAAAGTCGTTCAATAATAATTTATAATACAAGTGTGTGAAGAAGGGCTTTTGTGCATACGAAGTTTAAACTACGAGCCGAAGACGAGTGCTTTAATCGCAATGAGTGCACAAAAACTACTTGGTTAGGTTAAGTTATATTAGAGCCAGATAAATGCAGACTGAGAGGCAGAGACTTCTTGACTCAAAATATAAAAAAATAATTCAATTTCAATAAACCTCAAAAAATGTATTTTCACTACGTCCATGTTTTTTGTTTGTGGACACGAGTTGTAGTTGTAGTAGCCATGGTAACATCAAACAGAAATCGTTTAATAATGAAACTTCATTTGGTTTACATTGGATGCTTTTACATGATTTGACGCTTTTACGCTTTTTATGCTTTTACGATTTGGATACTTTCACACACGATTATCCTTCTCATACAATAATTTACTTATTAATGTGTTCATTTTGGTGTGCTAGTAGATAAAATTGTTATTAAAATTTGTTATTATTATTTTCACTTAAAATTAAAAAGAATCAAAACTAAAACTGACAATAAAAAATCTTAAGAAAAAATAATTATGAATTTAAAAAAAAAACATTTGACGCTATTAAATATTGTAGCGCCTGCAACATTCATGAAAATATTTAATTACGTTCTTGCTTCCAAAAACGTTGGCCACCCCTGCTATACATTATTAACACAATTCAACAAAGATGGCTAGTGAGACAGTTTCGAATAAAACAGCTAGACAGAAAAGACTAAACAAACAAGTTGGTTAGTTAGACAAAACTATGAAACACAGGCGGTTCTGGATAAAAAGTCATCAGAAAATATGATAATACTAAACAAGAATGAGCTTTTGCTCATAAACATATAAACTACAGCAGTGCTTCTTAAACTATGGGTCGCGACCCCAAATGGGGTCGTTTATCGAAACCTTGGGGTCGCGAGATTTTAATGTAAGATAGTTATATATATATATATATATATATATATATATATATATATATATATATATATAAATTTGAAAATGGCGCGCTTGGTGGTACAGGTTTCGTGAGTTGCGCTTTGCGTCACTTCTAGTGCAGCGAGACCCCAATTCAGCAACAGTGACTGTAGATTGCACTAATGTAGTGTTGTCGCTTTTCCAGTGTAGTCGCTTTTCCATTGTAACACCAGAGTGGACATCTCAAGAATAACATAGTTTTGTAGCATGTCTTCATTTTTGCCGCCTCGGATGGACGTATCGGCAACACAGTCAACGCGTCTCACTAAAAGGGATGATGCGCGAAGTATGCTAAGAGAGTCTAAGTAGAACCTTGGAAGACAGTGGTTGGTTCACGCCATATTGGTGTGATTTGTCACATGTTTTGTGCCGGTTGGTTTTCGAGTGCGACCGCGGTGTCCCTCGTGATGTACTTGTTTTCAATTACTATATAGTGCGGTTATCGTTTTCCTATATATGTAATTCTTTTCCTTAATTAACTTTAAGTGCTGTGGACTGTTGAATCCACTCATTTCGCCATTTTGTTGGTGCCATGTGTTTTGTTTAAGAATATTACTTGTTTTGGTTATAATCTTAAGAATTGTTTAATTATTGGTTTAGCTTATTTGTTAAGAATCTTTCTTTTGTTGGTTTATTTGTTTAAATATACTCTGGTTGTGTTATTTGGCTTAATAGTCACATGATTTACAAATAATGCTTCACCTAAATTATAATTAAAGGGGGGAGATTATTTCCATCCTTAGGAAACCCTCACCCTACAGTTTTTTAATTTATTCTTACTACTTTTTACGGAGAGTATGAAACCATCTAAATTAAAAAGGAATCTTCAATCAAAGCATATTTCGTAAAATTGCCTAAATTGCCTTTATATGGCAGATCACCTGTCACATATAGCTCAAGAGGAATTTGCTGAGCATTCGAGTGACACAAACGTAAAACTAGATTTTTCAGAAAAGCTCTGGATTTGAACTAGAACTGAATTTCCCACAATCTCTAATAGAGCATTAAATGTTCTTCTGCCATTCAAAACTACATATCAAATAACACATATCAAATCCCAATATCGTTCAACGCTAAAAAATGTTGAACCAAGTTTTAGTTTGTTATGTACTTAACCACTTAACGGCTGCGCTCGAATATATTCGAATGGACTAAGACTCAAATATATCATTATTATTGAAAAAAATGATGTTTAGATAAGAAATAGATAAATAATTTTTGTAACTATAATAAATACAATTTTGCAACAATCATAAATGGGGTCGTGAATGAAACAAGTTTAAGAAGCCCTGAACTAGAGTATTATTTCGGTAATTCGGCCGTTGGTTAATCGGACGACATGTTCAGCAATCCAGCGGTCTCGCTCGCGCTCTTTGATTGAGTTTTTCAACGTTTTGGCGAACTAACATTCGCCATTTTCAAGAGATATATACGTACTTACAAGTTTAAGCGTAAGACGAATTCTGTGCGCCCGTTCGTCGCGCCTCACGAACTTCCATATACACTTCCTTCGTCATGTTCAAGGTAAATTTGAAAAATGTAATCCAGATATTGTTAACAACAATGGAACAACTAAATTTATTGAAAGTTGAACCCAAGAAACGGCGACAATTGGACAATGAAAGACAAAAAATATTCAAATGAGTCAAACAAGTCGCTAATTAAGGCACAGCGAAGGCCAATTTAATTTTTACAATCAAATCGTTGATCCTAAGGACCTTGCATATCCGGGAAATACTAAATAATAATCCAAACTAATAGTTACATTGATTATGCATACAAGGGTACTTGAATCTTATAATTTTATGTTGAGAAACTTATAGCTTTATCTTGGCAATCTTATAATTTAGTATTGGAAATCTTATAATTTTATTATTGAATTTACGATAAAATATGTTAATGCGAATTAAATAAATTCATATGATATGTAGTTAGATTTAAATGAAAGCATAAATTAGGAAATAACCAAGGTTAAATAATTAATTGTCTTAGATATAGGTCAAAAAGAAATATTGAGAAGGTTAAACTTAACAACGAAATTAATAATTTAACCCTGAACGAAAGCATTGATTCTAAATTTCCAGCAATTTCTTCCCCAGCTAAATAATAAAATAGCTTTCCATTCTACCGAGGTTAATTTGCTTTAGATAAATATCTTCCAATTCAGTTGAATTTAGAAGAAAACGTTATTGAAATATAGGTCAGACCAATTGGAGTTTATCTAGGCAAAGCTTGAATGTAGATGACTGAAAATAATCCGAGGAAACTAACTAGACGTTACTTGATTAAATTAGCCCGCCACAATTTTGTTGGAACGCGTCAGCCACTCACCCTCTAATTCCCACTTTAATCTGATTTAATCCCCTTTACATTTTTCACTGTAATACCAGAGACTAAGGAATTAATTTCTTTTATCCTTAACTGCGGAGTATTATATTATTTTATACAAGCTTGTATGTCTAAAACGCGATTAGGTTTTCATTTCAAATAAAGTTTTGTGCGAGAATAAGAAAATATAAGCCCATTATACTTTTTTAATAGATTTTGTCGGTTGATATTAAAAAATGCATTCTTTTTTTACTTTTTATTTCCTATACTAGTAGACAGGGAGTTGGTGACAGATTTTCAGACATGATTTCCTAATTATCGATATAATCGATACGACCTAAATATGGATATGTGATGGATTTATGAAAGAAAAATTGTTTTCAAAAATTGTTACGTCTACATTTTTACTGACACTGAACACTTACTTTCCGTGTCCGGATCACCATAACAATTCAAATTTTCAGTTTACAAAAATCAGCCACATATGTGGCTTTGTCATTTGCGAGTATCAGGTCCTCCTCTGTGCAAGTCTCACTCACGTTTGGGCATACAGCCAGTTGTTGGTGGTTTTGAGTTACCCCGCATTCACTTTTTTTAGGTTGCTGTTACATCGTGCGACTCCCGTTCTTAGCCTGTTCAGCGTCCTCCATGTGGGGAAAGGTAGATGGTGTTCAGGGGCCTGTTTTTCATTTGCCTCGATCCGTGTGCGGATGGCAGCCACTTGCCACAGGTTTGTTCAGTGTGCTTCCGGCGTAATCTCCAGGGGTGTTGTCGACCGCATAAAGCTCTTCGGAGACCTAAGTCTATGCGGTTGCATTTGGTGCCCATATAAGGGATACCTCTACCGTTTCTTGTTTTTTTTTCGCTCAGCCCCCGCTGCAACGCACCTCCTGCTTGTGGATGGGGCAATACCAACTATTGGGTAGATTTCCTCCACCGGGGTCGGTTTCAGGCAGCCAGAGACCATGCGCACCCTCTCGTTCAGTGCCACGTCAACGTGTATGGTATGAGCGGAATTGAACCATACCGGCGCAGCATATTCCGCGGTTGAAAAGCATAAAGCAAAAACCGAAGTCCTGACTGTATGAGGTTGTGCTCCCCGTTTTGTGTTTGTTAGTTTCCGAATGATATTGTTTCTTGTGCATACTTTCCCTTTGATCTCTTGACAGTGTTTTCGTACTTTTTTCTTGGCTCAGAATTCTAAGCGTATACCTAGCTATTTCGGTGTGTTGTTATGTTCCAACTCTTGGCCCTGCCCCTGCCACCCTTAGCTTCCTGTGTGCTTCTTTGTTTCTAAGATGGAAAGCACACACCTGTGTATGATTAGCTTTGAGGTGGTTATTTTTATAGTAGGCTGCTAGATCCTCCAGAGAGTGAGTTAATTTATCTCCTATGTCGTTGAAAGTTCTGCCTTGAGCTGCTATAGTTGTATCATCAGTATATATAAAACGCTTTGTCTCTACACTTGTTGGTTGATCATTGGTGTAGATATCATTGAGGATTGGCGCCAGAACGCTGCCCTGAGGTAGGTCGTTTTTCTGAGTCTTCCACCGACTATTCCTTGACTTAGTGTTACAAAAAGCCGTCGATTTTGTAGTAAGCTTTCTACCAACTTAGTCAGGCGAAAGTCCTTGGTGGTGTCATAGAACTTTGATATCAGCTTCTGGTGGTTCACGGTATCATAGGCAGCAGATAGATCTACGAAAACGACTCCAAACCCATCTTCGATATGTTGAGTGAGATTGAGGCTTTGCCCGCAACACGATTTGCCTGGTCTGAAACCTGCTTGTTCTGGTATGATCTCCTCCTCGATAATGTCAGAGATTCGGTCAAGAACCATTCTTTCAAGAACCTTGAAAAGCTGACACAGCAAAGAGACGGGTCTAAAATTCCCAGTATCTGTTGGCTCTTTTCATGGTTTCAGAAGTGCTTTTGCCTTCCTCCAAATTTTTGGAATTTAGACTTTGGAGACGCAGTTATTCATCATTTGAGTAAGCCAGTCTATGGCTAGGGGCTCAAAATGCTTAATTTATTCTGACCTAATTTCGTCCAGGCCAGTTGCTTTATTTTCTTTCAGTTGGTGGATTGTTCGTTTTATTTCATCGATGCTGAACGGATCGTTGAGGACGTCGTTTTCGTTGTTACTGACACGTTGGATTTTTGTTCTTTATGTGAATAGTTATTAAACCACATGTTGTAAATGAACAGAACTGTAATTTTCACAGGCAACCGATTTTATATATAATGAAAACAACAAAAACTATAAAATGAAGACAACATAAATCAGGTTTGGGATGTGATTCCCATGCCCGGGGATTTAATCTCATCATATTTAACAAAATAAAATAGGGAGGAATGCTTCGATAAAGAGTGCGAGGAAGCAATAGAGGACCGAAACCAAAAATATAAGAAATATATTGAAAGGAAAACTAGAGCGAGAAAGAGAGAATTTGATGCGGCCAGGCATGCAGCGGACATAATATGTAGATACAAGAAGAGTGGATATGAGAACAAGCTCATAGCTAAGATGGAGGAGAAATTCAAAGAGAGTGGGGCCAGAGAAGCCTATAAACACCTAAACGACACGAAGAGGCTACACCCCACGCACGAGCTTAATCTATCTATACAGCGAGGTTCCTACAGATTTTGCCGCATCCCGCACTTATTTTTCCATCTCTTCTATCTCTTCTATCATCTTATCTCTGCAGTAATCTTCTTCTATGGTTCTATCTTACATGGTTTCCATAATACCATCTATCCATTTTACTGCTGGTCTGCCTCTTCTTCTCCTTGCTCTTGATACAAATTGAAATGCTATTTTGCGCCATGTTTCTCCAATCATCCTTTGCATGTGTCCATACCACTTTAATTGCCGTGTTTCTATGTCATCTGTTGTACTATAGACTCTCCTCGTCTGTCTTCTTATATGTTCATTTCTTACACGATCTAGTTTGTACGTTTGACTTTCTCTTCGTAGAAAGTCCATTTCTACTACTTCTATATTTTTTTTATCCCTTTGTGAAATTTGCCAACATTTTGAACCATAAGTTGTTATTGGTTCTACGATAGATTTGTATACTCTCATTTTTGTTTTTGTTGTTAGAGCTTAATCAAAAATCAAAATCACGGACAAACGGGAAGCGACCCAAATAAAACTAAGAACATCTGGAGGGAAAATTTTCAGAAACTCTTAAAAAAAGAGAAGACATAGCAGTAGACAAGAGAAATTAACGAGCTCGAAGGGGATACCACAGAACCCTTATCCTTCGAGGAGACGAAAGAGGCCATACACAAATTGAAAGGAAACAAAGCAAACCGGGGATAGATGGAATTCCAGTTGAGGCATACATACTAGGTGGACAACACCTAATGCAACGAAGAGACGCTCCCAGAGGACCGCAAAACAGCAATAATCATGCCCATCTATAAAAAAGGAGACAAACTGAAGTGCGATAACTACCGCGGAATTAGTATGCTATGCACTGTGTACAAAATACTAACGGATATCATTAACGCACGGCTGTAGTCGTACGCATAAAAACTGATATCTGAAGTGGAATATCAAGCAGGCTTCAGGAGAGGAAGATGGAGCAGATTAGGGATTGTTGGAGCTTTACAGTGAAACAAATTTTGAACAAAGCATGGGAATACGACATTGATGTGCACAACATCTTCATGGATTATAAGCAGGCATACGATTCGATCGACTGCAACAACCTCTACCAAATTCTACAGCAGCTGAAGATATCAACTAAACTTGTGAAAATGATAAATAACACAATATGCCAAACTAATGCCGTGGGCGGGTCCAAAACCAACTTACGGACCCCATCACAAATAACGAAAGGGTTGAAACAAGGGGATGGGCTAGCACCCCCACTCTTCAACCTACCGCTGGAATTTGTTATAAGACGTTTGGGTGTAGGTAGGGATAACGTCCTAGCCAACAAAACAATGCACCTAGCGACATATGTCGACAACATAAATATTGTAAACAGACGGGCCGACGAAGCGCAGAGGACCTATGCCCAACTAAAAGCAGTTGCCAAAGATAGCGGACTCAGCATCAACACAAGCAAAACAAAGGTGGTGACACAAGGAAGAAAGCGCGGACCAGAATTACAGTTGTTGCCAGACAACATCGAGGATGTCAACAAATTTATATATCTCGGTGTGGAATTCAACATAGATGGTACCGAAGACGGAGAAGTAAGGCGCCGAGTCCTAGCAGTGAATTAGGCGTACTATGCAATTGCGGAAATATTAAGATCTAATAGTGTGCACCGCAAGAACAAGCTTAGAATATACAAGACAATAATTCGGCTCATCGCATGCTATTGCAGCGAAACATGATATATGACCGAAAAAAACAAGAAGACAATGGACATAGGATTCTAGGGGCGATCATCATCCAGCTATACTTGTCGACTGCTGGACATAATCCTCCCGTAACAACTTCCATCCGCCTCTGTCCCGTGCTGCTCTCATCCAATTGGGATGATTACAATTCTAATTTCACTACGAAAATTAACAAATTTTTCTTTAGATAAAGCCTTAGTGAAAAGATCAGCCACCTGATCCTCACTACGAATATATTCTACGTCTAGGACACCATCTTCATATACATCTCTAATAAAATAGTATCGGATATCCACATTTTCGTTTTGTTATGAAATTCTGGATTCTTTATTAGTCTAATGGCACTCTGATTATCAACATATAACTTTATGGGAGAATCATGTGCATATCCGAGCTCACAAACAAATCGTTGTAACCAAATCAGTTGTTTAGTTGCCTCACTGGCAGCTATAAACTCCGCTTCGGTTGTACTGAGTGACACCATTCTTTGTCGTTTCGACGACCAAGAAATCGGTCCGTTTGACATCATAAATATATATCCTGAAGTTGGTCTACGTGTATCTGTATCGCCTGCGTAATCAGCGTCTGAGTAAGCAGTTAACAGGTCAGCCGATGTTCTACAATACAATATTCCAAAGTGAACAGTCCTCTTTAAATATCTAAATAAACATTTAACTGCTTGCCAGTGTTCATTATGATAATTCGTTAAAAATCGGCTTAACAGGCCTACTGCATATGAAATGTCTGGTGTACTTATTATTGCCAAGTACATCAAACTTTCAATAGCTTCACGAAAAGGAAAACATTCAGATTCTACTTTTTCATATTTATAAGAACTTAGATTAACTTGTGGATTTACTGGAACAGAAACAGAATTAGCATCATGCATAGAGAAACGCTTTAATATTCGTTCAGTATACTCCTTCCGATGAAGAAAAAATGTTTTGTTCTCTCGATCGCGATATATTTGCATTCCTACAAACAATTCCGTTGTTTGCTTTTGCTTTCTACAATCTCAAAAGAACGTTTTAGTTCAAGTACAATATTATACTACACGTCTCGTTCTCGATGATTTGTAGTATGCTCATCATTGCTTACATTTCACACTGTTTAGAGTTTGAAATTTGGCGCATAGGCTAGTGTGGACTAGCCGGTCCGGACCTGTACAGTCATGTTTGTTCGTTGTGTTTGACGTTTCACACATACTGAGTACTCTTAGTATAAAAAATTACCAAATCTAAATAAGAATAGAAAGTTTGAATGTCAGGAGATAAGAAGAAGAGAAAATCATGTTCACGATCACGAAAAGAGATAGGACCAAACAAAAAACAGATGGAAGACTGGAAAAAATTAGAAAACAGATCGATAACCTCAAAAACATCATTTTTAAACTGGCAGAATTAAATAAAAACCACTGATAAAATCAGAATGGAAATGCAGGTATCACATAAAAAGTATTTAGCCTCCTTACGAGACAATTTAAAAATGATTAAGTGTGGATCCATTCACACTATGTTTTTTTTATTTTTTCTTTGTACAAAAGCAACATGTACAAAAAACTCTCTATATAACAAACTGTCCATACGACAAACGGTCTATATGACAAACTGTTTACATGACAGACTGTCCAAACGACAAACTGTCTCTATTACAAAAAAGATATATATATATATATATATATATATATATATATATATATATATATATATATATATATATATATATATATATATATGAATTTCCGTAAGAAACATTATAACAAAAAAGTATTTAGCCTCCATACGAGACATTTACTTAAAAAATGCTTAAGTGAGTTGATTCAAACACATTTAAGTGGGTTTTTGTATAAAAACTGTCTATATGACAAATTGTCCAGACGACAAACTGTCTATACAACAAACTGTCTATACAACAAACTGTTTATACAACAAACTGTCTGCATAACAAAAATATTTGAGTTTCCACACGAAACCTATATCACGTAAATAAAAGTATTTAGTCTCCATACGAGACACTTACTGAACAAATGTTTAAGTGTGTTCATTCATTCACACTTAACTATGTTTTTACACAAAAACAACATGTACAAAAACAGTCTATACAACAAATTGTCCAGGTGACAAACTGTTTATACGACAAACTGTCTGTATAACAATGATATATGAGTTTCCACACGAAACCAGTATCACACACATAAAATGTAATGACCGACTCGATGCTTCTGTCGTATTGTACCTCTTTCATTGATGTTTTGTTTTTATTGGAATTTCCTTTTTAGACTCAGAATGCTCTCCTAGCATTAGTTGCTTCTACGTCTTCAGTAAGAGCTATTTCTTGCTTTTGGGAAGAAATTTATCGGAATTTTATCCAGATTTTCTTCTAAAAAATTAAATTGTTTTATAATATAGACCTTTATTGTAAGTATTTTTGTAACTTCGTCTAATGGACAGTTTGTCGTATGACTGTTAGTCGTATGAACAGTTTGTTGCATGGACAGTTTGTCTTACAGACAGTTTGTCGTTTGGACAGTTAGTCGTTTGGACAGTTTGTCGTATTGACAGTTTGTCATATGGGCAATTTTTCGTATAAACAGTTGGTCGTATAGACAGCTCTTTATACATGTTATTTGTACACATGTATATGTTATGTATATAATAACATATACATGTATATGTTATTATATACATGTATATGTTATGTACAAGTATTTAGTCTCCATACGAGACATTTACTTAAAAAATACTTAAGTGTTCATTCACACTTAAGTATGTTTTTGTACAAAAACTGTCTATACGACAAACTGTCTGTAGAACAAAAAAGATATATGAGTTTCCATATGAAACCAGTATCACATAAAGAGTATTTAGTCTCCATACGAGACATTTACTTAAAAAATGCTTAAGTGTGGTGATTCATTCACAGTTAAGTTAGTTTTTTGTACAAAAACTGTCTATATGACAAACTGTCTATATGACAAACTGTCCATACGACAAACTGTCTGTAGAACAAAAGAGATATATGAGTTTCCATATGAAACCAGTATCACATAAAGAGTATTTAGCCTCTATACGGGACACTTGCAAAATGCAAAATGCTAAGTGTGGTGATTCATTCACACTTAAGTATATTTTTTCTTGTACAAAAACAACATGTACAAAAACTGTCGATATGACAGACTGTCCATTCGATAAACTGTCTCTGACAAATAGTTTATACGACAAACTGTCTATACGAAAAACTGTCAGTACAACAAAAAAGATGTATGAGTTTCCATATGAAACCAGTATCACATAAAAGTATTTAACCTCCATATGAGATACTTACATAAAGAATCTTTAAGTGTGGTGATTCATTCACACTTAAGTATGTCTTTGTACAGAAATAACATGTACAAAGAGCTGTCTATACGACAAACTGTTTATACGAAAAATTGCCCATATGACAAACTGTCAATACGACAAACTGTCCAAACGACAAACTGTCCAAACGACAAACTGTCTGTAAGACAAACTGTCCATACAACAAACTGTTCATACGAATAACAGTCCATACGACAAACTGTCCATTAGACGAAGTTACAAAAATACTTACAATAAAGGTCTATATTATAAAACAATTTCATTTTTTAGAAGAAAATCTGGATAAAATTCCGATAAATTTCTTCCCAAAAGCAAGAAATAGCTCTTACTGAAGACGTAGAAGCAACTAATGCTAGGAGAGCATTCTGAGTCTAAAAAGGAAATTCCAATAAAAACAAAACCTCAACGAAAGAGGTACAATACGACAGAAGCATCAAGTCGGTCGATCAAGTAGATGAGTCAGCAAGCTGTCTAAAATACTTTACGTAAAACTAGGAATAAATTACCTAAGATAAATTTGTCCTAGATTGTCTGAAGGGTTATAAAATACCGTCCAGAGAAATCCATATCAAACAAAACCACTAATAGACCAAAATTGGGCTAAAAATGGTATTATAAAAAGTAGGCATGAAATAAATAAGCTCTTAGCTAAAAATGTAATAGAGCCTTGTCAAAATGAATATAATGAATTTATTTCCTCTTTGTTCTTAGTTGACAAGCCAGATGGCTCCAGTAGATTTATTATTAATTAAAAAAAAAATCTCGATAAAATATCGATAAAACACATTTATCGATACTATCCATTTTAAAAATGGAAAATATTAAGTCCACCAAACACTTGATATCTATTGGATCATATATGTGTTCGATAGATCTAAAAGATATTTACTACATTATTCCTATTATAAAAATTTTAATTTAAGAGGCAGCTCTTCAGGTTTTATGCCTTTCCCTTGGTTAATGCACAAGTCCTTTTGTTTATACAGACAACTAGGTACTTTATCAATTATTTACCTTGATGATCTATTGTGGGAAATTCGTATGAATCCTGTAAAAATTCATCAAATTTGGTGAAAAACTTGTTGGAACAATTGGGCCTTGTCATAAACCACTAAAAAAGTTCACAAACACCAAGTCAGATATGCAAATGCTTTGCTTTTATTATAAAATCAGTAGATTTTAGAATTGTGTTGACAGACGGCAGCTTGCCCAGGGGTGGCATATGGATCCATCTACTGTAAAAGACTAGAAAGGCAAAAATAACTAGCCTTAATTTTAAGTGACAACGACTACGACAGTAGAAATTATGTCAATAAACTAATAATGGAAGTACTGTATTGGTGGAAAATAAATACACCAACAGGTTCTAACCTAATTAGAACACTTCAGTTTAAACTTGATATCTTCAGATGCATCTCTGACCGGGTGGAATGCACACTGTAATGACGTAAATGCTCATGGTTTCTGGACGAAAGAAGAAAGAAAATTTATCATAAACTATCTACAAGTATTAACAGCGTTCTTTGGTCTAAGATGTTTCGCGAACAAAGTATCAGACGGCAAAATTCTCTTAAGAATTGATAATACGTCTGCAATTTCCTATATCAATAGGACAGGCGGCATTAAATATCCCCACTTAAATGCATTAGCAATAGAGGTCTGGCAATGGTGCGAGAGGAGAAAAATGGATTTACGCGTCATACGTCCCGTCAGTTATGAATAAAGAGGCTGGTTTAGCATCGAGAATCACTAATATAGATACTGAATGGGAGCCATGTAAAGAGTCATTTGAAAAAATCAATAAAGTTTGTATTTTTCTCAATTGACCTTTTTTACATCAAGGTTGAATCGAAAATGCCCTAGATTTTGTTCTCGCTTTTGTTCATGTATTTACTATTATGTGAACCAATGAAAAACCTATGTTTTTTCTCCTTTCGCACTTACCCTTAGAACTCGCGAAAAATAATAACCGATAAAGCTGAGGGATCAGTCGTGGTACCACTGTGGTCAACCCAGCCCTGGAACCCGCTCTTTAAATCACTACTTACCGAACAGCGTTTAGTTAAAACCTCACAAAAATTTATTATTGTCTCCTTCCAAGCAAGAAATACATCCACTGGCACACAAACTTTCATTGGTTGCAGGTAACTTGTCCGCAAAGCGCTCCTAAGTAAAGGAATAAATGAAGCATCTACAGAAATCATGATCAAGGCCATAACACCATCAACACTCAAACAATACCAAGGTACCTTAAAGCTATGGTGGAAATTTTCTACATCAAAAAATATTCCAATATTTAACGCAATAATAGTAAATATACTATAATAATACGTTTTCTAACGGAAAGTTAGACGTTTAGTTAGCTCCGTTCGAAAACGGAGCAAGCTATGGGATCTCGGTAAGGATAAACTGCTGTCCCGATTCTTCAGGGGAATGTTTGAGGAACGACTACAAGGTTTAAATATACAAATTATTTTATCTACAGCACAGCAAAGTATCGCACTAATTAATATAAAAAAAAACATATCCATGGACAAATAGAAAATAACAATAAAAATACCAGACCTGATAAAAATGTCCAAGTCAGGAAGAAATAAGTCAGAGCTTATACTACCTTTTGTATAAAGAACAACCTGGCCTATGTGCCGCTACAGCTGTAATTCACTACTTAAATAAGACAAAAGACCTAACAAATGAGCAAAACAACAAATTACTCATATCAAACATCAAGCCATACAAAAACGTAATTTCTCAAACGATTGGTCACTGGGAAAAATCCTTGCTGTCTAAATCAGGCATTGATACAAATCAATTTACAGCACATAGTTCAAAATATGCTGCAGTATCAGTGGCTGGTTTTGGAAGTGGATATATACACAACCAGACGTACTGCTGGTTGGCCTCGACGGTCACAGACATTCGCAAAACTTTACAATCGCCCGATCCAAGATAATAACGATACGTTCGCAAAATCTGTATTATCTAACGTACGGTAACTCTTTTCTTTATGGTTTCCAGTCATGTAACATGATAAATGAATGAGTTTTCCTATACGCTAAAAGTCTAAAAATCATCGCGAACGAGACGTGTAGTATAATTGAACGATCAAACGAGCCCGCCGAAGGCGCCCGGGTATTTCGCCCGGGCGAAGTTCGATCGTGATTATACGAAACGTCTCGTTCGAAGATGATCAATCTCCCTCCCTACATGTACCCGTTAATAAACATACGCAAGATCATCTTGCAGGGAAAACTCAACTTCAAAAATCTCTAAAAATATGACTGTACAGGTCCGGGCCGGCTAGTCCACACTAGCCTAGGCGCCAAATTTCAAACTTTAAAAAGTGTGAAATGTAAGCAATGACGAGCATACTACAAATCATCTTCTAATGAGACGTTTCGTATAATCACGGTCGAACTTCGCCCGCCTTCGGCGGGCTCCTTTGATCGTCCAATAATTAAGTGTAGTTTTTGAGTCTGCTATTAAAAGTCCGTCGTCAACGTACACAGCTAGAAAAACTAAATAGTTTTTAATGAAATGACCGTAATATACACAAGGATCTGCAGTACACTGTTTGAATTTAAACTGTTTCAGAAAATTATCAATTTTTTTATTCCAACATCGCGGGGATTGTTTGAGACCATAAAGTGATTTATTTAATTTGCAAACTATACCTTTATCTACAGTAATACCTTTCGGCGCTTCCATATAAACTTCTTCTTGGAGATCTACGTGTAGAAAGCCTGTTTTGACATCAAATGGAGAAACTTCTTAATCCTCACATGCTGCGATTGCCATGCATGCGAATGTTCGAACTGATTCGTATCGTACTACTGGTGAAAACGTTTCCTGCTAATCGATTTGTGCGTGTTAAAGAAAACCTCTTGTGCAAAGTCGTGCTTTATAATGAGTGCTGTCATCTGCAGGAGAGTGCTTCACTTTAAACACCCACTTGCTGGTTATCGTCTTCTTTTTCTTAGGTAGTTGTATGAAAGTCCATGTTCAATTCTTCTCATGTGATTCAAGTTCCTCGGCTATTGCAGTTTTCCAGTCATCTACTTTTTCACTGGAAATTGCATCTTCAAAAGTTGTGGGTTCTTGAAATTCTATGAGGTTGGCATAAAATCTGATTGGTCTCTGTAGTTGTTTTCGGTTTCTAAAATTATGAGGGTGAGCTGCTGCCTCTTCAGCTGACTCCTGATCTTCCTCCTGGATATGTTCATCTCTCATCTCAGGGTCCAGTTCTTCATCATCGAAAAGTATCTCTGCTGGATCAAGTTCTTCACGCTGAACATTGACTGTAGGCTGTACTTCTTCTGGAATGGATTCATTTTTGTCCAGGAATTTCGGAAAAACCACGTCTCTTGATACAGTTATACTTTTTGTATTAGGGTTATAAAGTTTTTGGAATCTCCCTTATATCCAACTAATACCATTTTTTGTGACTTAGCGTCGAGTTTCTTTCTCGTTACTTTAGGTACATGTACAAAAACTATCTCATCAAATGTTCGGATATGTGCCAAATCAGGTTTCCGATACATCCATAGTTCGTATGGAGTCGTATCTCTTACTTGAGTAGTCGGGGTTCGATTCAGTATGTAGATTGCGGTGTTGACTACCTCCGCCCATAGTTGCAATAGGAGACAACTAGCTTGTAGCATTGTTCGAGCACATTCCATAACTGTTCCGTTGTCCCTTTCGACTCTCCCATTCTGCACAGGTGTGTAGGGAGCTGTTGTCTCAATTGTAATACCTTGTGAGTGTAGGTACTCTGTTATTGGTCTGTTACAGTATTCAGTTCCATTGTCAACACGTATATCAATCAGATCCATTATTCTTAACTTACTTTTATTAACTTTACTTTCTTTTTCAATTTAACACAAATACAAATTATCCAAGGTTTAGAATTGTTCTAACTCGAAATTAAGTACAAAAACGACAGTGGAAAATGTATTTGATATTGAAAGTAAAACAAAATACACACGTTTATATAGTTATATATAACACGATGGTTTAAATAAAATAAAGTAAGTAAAAAGGTAAAGCTTGCAGTCATAGTTGGGCAAAAATTAATTGTGAAAACAATTAACAACTAACAATTAAATTGCCAGATTTAATTGCAACTAACAATTAAAATAATTAATTGTAATTGCAAGATAACACAATTAACAATTAATTAAGTGTTAATTGTAAAATTTAGCAATTACAATTAATTAATTGTTAATTGATTGTGATGCATTTTTACAATTACAGTTAACAATTAATAAATGTCAGTTAGAAGATATGTTTATTATACTCCATTGTATCACTTGCCACAATGCTTAACTGAAATAGTTATTTACATTAGAGTGCGGAAGAAAGTTTAATTTTACAACGCGACGGCTCGTTTGGTTATCCACCTCCTCCTCCACTTCGGGTCATCCATCCCCGAGTGCCCACCCCACTTCCGGTTCCCACCCTCACTTCTGGTTCCAAAAATTCACCCACTTTTGGTTCCCACTTCCGGTTCCGGAACCGGCAGTGAGGGTGGGAACCGGAACTTGACGTAGGAAATGGGGTGGGAACCGGAAGTGGGCGTGGGAACCGGAAGTGGGGTGGAAACCGGATCATCCACCGGTCATCCATCCCCGAGTTCACACCCCACTTCCGGTTCCCACCCCAGTTTTGGTTCCTAAAATTCACCCACTTCCGGTTCCCACTTGCGGTTCCGGAAATGGAAGTGAGGGTGGGAACCGGAAGTTGGCGTATGAAATGGAAATGGGGTGGGAACCAGAAATGGGAGTGGTAACCGGAAGTGGCCGTGGGAACCGGACATGGGTGGGAACCAGAATTGGGGTGAAAAACGGAAGTGGGGGCGTGGTGGGGGCCGAAAGTGGAGGTGGAGGGTCCAGAACGACCATCTTTCCCGACTGTTTAAGTTTTTACATTCATCAATTAGTTTTAATTGTTATAATAAACAATTGATGATTAAGTTAATTGTAACTAAGAATTAAAATTTTAATTGCAATTAAATTAATTGTAAACCACAATTAATGGATTTAATTGCAATTGATTTCAATTGCATCTCACAATTAAACACTTAATTGAATTAAATTAATTGCAATTTTTATTTGCAAATTAATTGTTTGATTCTGCAATTAAAAAATTAATTGAGTTATGCCCAACACTGCTTGTAGTGCCTCGTAACGGAAATTACAACTAACGGCGGCAAACTGAAACTATAGCACTGTCGTACAGAGACAGGAAACTAATATATAAGCAGAAGCGTACTAAATTGAAATTCTCAACAGCATCGTTACGCGGTCTCCACTCAGTCAACCTTCTCCTCCATCTGTCATCACTGACTCGATGGCGTCGAATTCTCTCGATGGCGTCGGTTAATTTGCAGTGATCGTCTTCCGTGGTAGCCTGGTCGACTGCGCGGATTCCTAGCACGCTCTACTTGCTCTCTGGTCCGGCCGCCACCTTGGCCGGGGAGATGCGGGCCGTCGGAGACTGACGACCTTCTCTCTTTGGTGTACGTTTTACTTACTTACGCGGATTTTAGCCGCTACTTTATCACGCTGGCCATAGCCGGTTGATAAGGGATCCAGGAGGAGAGTTGCATTTCCTCATTTCCCGTTTGAACGGTTATTCCGCCGTGACTCTCGTGCCAGAGCCTCGTCAGTTGTCTATCACACCGGGTGACAAGATTTGTCACCGCTCGTGCAGGTGAGGTTGGCAGTAGGGTATACTTCTCGGACCTTTCTGGTCTTCAGCCCTTGCACCCCCTAGGGGCGGAAACGATCGGAAACATCAGAAGGCCAAGGTACAATAACGAGCTATACCAGATATACCCAGAATTTCTACTTTCATCAGACTGCAAAGATAAAGATGGGCAAGACACGTGCGCAGGATGGACGACAAACGTTTGCCACACAGAGGACTGAACGCAGAAATGCAAGGCAGGCGGCTGATATGGAGGCCAAAAAAACAGTGGGAGAAAGAGACCCGGGAAGACGCGTACCAACTACTCGAAGTAAGAACTTGGAGAAAAACGCAAAAGACAGGGATGGATGGAGGATAAAAATATAGGAGGCCAGGGCTTGATTTGGTCTGTAGCGCCATATGAAGAAAATTTTATTATTCAGTAAAATAATATTTTCTTCAAACGTCATAGACTAACTAGAAACAGCCAAAGTTTAAATTTTGATTAAGAAAAATTATAACATTTTTGATGCTATGACCGCCAGGAAATGCACTTTAATGTATCCGTCAGGTAATAAAATCTAGAAAACTAGAAGATGATCTAGAAAAAAATCTAGAAAACTAGAAGACAATTATTTATATCTTGTTGAGTTTGAAGATTTGATTATAATCTTTGCAAAAAAGATGCAAATGCTACTATTTAAGATTAAGACAAATTTGTGTAATACTATATGTGTATAAGTAAGTGGGCAGATGGACGTCGTGGTCAGTAGCCCTTTGTATAACTTTTATACAATAAATATATTTCTTCTTCTTCTATAAGTAGATACAAAAATGAGTCAAACTTTTTTTAAAAAACAACTTTCATCATGAATTTATTTAACATGCTTTATGTAATTTAATAAATGGACTTCAAGAATCCTTTCAAATGTTATTTAAAAAAAAAGGTTTATCATCGAAAATCAAAAACTATGAAACCTTTAAATAAACTAATTAAAATATTTAAAATACAATTTAAAATAAAATATTATTTAAATAAACTAAGTTTCTTCTTTTAGCTAACGACCTGAAAAATAATCGGAAATACAAATACATATTTTTTTATATAAAAAAAACGTGTCAAGGAACGTTTATACTCACGTTCATCACTTACACTACGTTTAACTAGAATTTAGCAACATATACATTTAACTTTACTTATAAATTTAATCATCTCACGTCTATTTTTCATATTCCATGTAAATGAGGCGCTTAATAAACAACATTGAAAACATTGAACAACAAAAGAATCTTCAATGCTAAAATTAATACAACAAGAATCATTTCCGTATTGCAAATGAATTTATCGACGTCCAAATAATATTTCGAAACGAAAACGTTACACAGTTTTAAACGTTACCATCAAATTTAAATAACCACTTTTTTGGGTCAATGAAAACAAGATTTTTTCTTGTTAAACTAATTAACCTTTGCGACTTGAAATTTTGTTAGTTTATCGGTAATATGTTATGTAAATTATAGACAGGAAATGAAATTGGAATAATCAAGCGGTAAAAATCCGGAAATCGGAATAGAAATTCAGTTATATGATTGGCGGAGAGTGCTATGGTCGATAGCCTTCGGTGTAATTTTTCTTATATAATTTGTAGAAATTCGTTTAACTGGATTAATTTTGTTATTAATTAATTAATAATTAATGTAATCAGTGGTATGATTTAAGAAAGTAAAATTAGGTGTTTTCTTTAAAAAAAAATAATTAAATAATCTCGGGTCGAAGAATTTTGATATAACTTGTTAAACTTGTGTAAACTAAAATTATTATCTAACGATTTTGGGTATTTGACTCGATTTTCTTTTCGATATTTACTGATTTAAATGGTAATAGTAAAATTATTAAGTAATTAATAATTAATGAATTATTTATAATTTTCCATAAAATAGAAAACTGAAAAAGTACATTAAATTAAACAAAATTGTAAAAACACAACACACACTGACAAACTTGACTTTTGTGACTTGACATTCTTCATAAAATTAATTTGTTCCATTTAGATCAGGCCTGGACATTGTCGCCCCGCGGGCCACATGTGGCCCGCGTCGAGCTTTTATGTGGCCCGCGAACCATTTTATAAACTACTTTAATTTCAAAAAATTACAAAGAAAATAGTTGGTTTTGTGATTATGTCCTAATTGTGATTGTATCGAATATATTACATCTCTGAGAAAGCAATTACAAATTTATCTATACATCTTATTTCGCATTCCAATATAAACAAAGCCACAAAAGATCTCGTAAGCATGCTTATGACATATTTATCGCTTATGGTCTTATATGAAGTTCTTAGGTTTAAATAAATTAAGGTAATATCTATGACGTGGTTTGGTATTTTTAAAGGCTTAAATTTATAAGCGATTTCCGCCCCTAATTGCCACTGAATAGATATTTTCGGGAAAATTATTTGTAACTAGTATTCAAATACATTGAATTGAAAAATTCCCAATGTTTTTACCACACTTGGAAAGTGTGGTTAAAACCACGCTTGGGAAAGTGTGGTAAGTATGAATTACTACGTAGTAACTGTCGCAACCATCCTATTCAAATAATTTTCCTTTGAATAAATTCAAGGTTCTTAAGAAGATTCCAATTCTGGAAGTGCACTTCGTGTAAATAGTTTATAAATAAAAGTACAATTTAATTTTTAAACAAATCATTTCAATGCCGATCGAATCTATTGTCAATTAGATATTATGTTATTATGCAATTAGATATTCTGTATTAACCACCTGATATTCGTTTACACAATTTATTCAATGACAAATAACTAACGCGACTTCCGCGAAAAATTATTCCTTCAATATCGGCAATAATCTGAATTTAAAAGATTTTATATCTGAATGAAATTATTTAATAATAGTAGTTTATGATACAAGTGTGTGAAAAAGGGCTTTTGTGCATGAGTTTCGAAGTTTAACCCTTTCGCTACGGGAACCGGATAAAGCCGCAAAATATTTTCGTGCCCTTTGTACGGGAACCGGATTAATCCGCAAGCGTTTTTTTTGTACTTAATATGGGAAAGACAATAATAGATAAAGTATCAATAAGATATCAATAATAAAGATCAATAATAAGAAAATACAATTGTACTTAATATGGAACAGACTACGGGAACCGTATTTATAGGCCAAGAGTAAGTACCTATCTACAGGAACCGGACGAATCCGCACTACCCTCAGCACCCCGTACACAGGGCACGACTTGTAGAAAAGCACCCCGCAGCGAAAGGGTTAAAGCACGAGCCGAAGGCGAGTGGTTTAATCGCAATGACTGCACAAAAGCCTTCCACACACGTGTGTCATACATTATTTTATCTAGGAAGCATTTTAAAATACTCTTGAATCTATAAAAAAATTATTATTTCTTACCGATAATATTGTAAAAATTGTAATTTTAACAGACAACATACTTGACAACAATCACTGACACAATAAGGTTAGAACGTTCAGCGCCTCCGTGGAAAAAATTGCTAACTAGTAAAAACGCACAGTAACGGGAACACTGATTGGTCGTTGTCTATGAGTAGGGAAAGATAGTTCCTGCTAGGCCCTCCACCTCGCTTGACCTTGACACTTCCGGTTTCGACTTCCGGTTTTGAATTTTCCCGCCTGCGTAAAATTTTTTTAATTTTCCCGCGCAGTATGCAGAAACGGGAAACAGGGTGGCGGGATGTGGGAAACCTGAAGTGGGAAACCGGAAACGGAAGTCAAAACTGGAAACGGAAGTCTAAACCAGACCACATACGTGGGGTTACAGATACCTCACACGTGGGACTACATAGACCTCACACCCAGCCTGGGGTTACATAGACCTCGCACTCTCATCTGTGAAAAAACGGAAGTTAGAAACCGGAAACGGGAGTTGCAACCGGAAACGGAATTCGAAACCGGAAGTGTCAAGGTCAATGGAGGTGGAGGGTCTAAATGAAACCATTTTTCCCTACTTCGATGTAATCTAGGTTAACTTAGATTTTATCTAGATTAGATTATAGTTAGGTTAGGTTATATTAGAGCCACATAAATACAGACTGAGGCCGAGACTTCATGATTCAAAATAAGAAAAATTAATTCAATTTTAATATACGGCAGAAAATTTATTTTCACTACGTCTATGTTTTTTGTTTAGTGACGCGAATTGTTGCCATAGTAACAACAACAGAAATCGTTTAATAATGAAACTCTATTTGATTTACATTGGACTTTTACGCACGTTTTTTATATTTTTACACACGATTATAATAATGGCATCCCTTACATACAATCATGTTTTTATTAATGTGTTCATTTTGGTGTGTGAGTAGAGAAAATTAATTAAATAATACATTTTCATTTATAAGCATATAAAACTAGAGACTATTAGGATTATTAATTGTAATTGATTAGGTTATAACCCTTGATCAAGGGAGAACAAAAATTTCTAAATTCTAAAATGTAAAATAAATTTAATATACCTTTGAATATGCAGTTAAAATGCAAAAAATATATTTTGATGAAATAAATTGATTAAATTATTAAAGATTTGGAAGAAGAGTAAGAAAATATATAACTAATATATCCTTGAAAATGAAAATGTCAAGAACTCTACAAAATGAACCATGAAACAATCCTAGCGCTTCAATTGTTTCATGATTCTTTTACCCATCAAGCACTAAAATAATGGAAAACATGGATATCTCCCTTAAAAGTTCGCTTTTATACTGTGTGTAGTAATAATACAGATTTTGGTTTCCTATTGGTAAAACCATACTACATTATAGATAATCATATAAACTTAATACAGACGGAACACAGCCTGAATATATAAATACATTCAACCTTACTGTAGCTCTATAATATTATTGAGTATTTTTAGAACTACCAAAATATATCTCATGTGAAATTTGCCAATTATTTACTGGGTCTCAGTCCACTCTCGTGGCACTAAACGAGAAACAGAAAAATTACTTTGTTTTTAAGATCATATCTTTCTAATAATTTAAGTGAATAGCCATCTGCAGATGCGTTTCGAGATTTATCTCTCATCAGTGCAGCTTTGCTGTTATGAATTATAATTTGACAAAAAGTTACTTGAAAGCCTCATGGTTTTGGTAGGTCATAGATGACTACAGGTTAGATTTTATAATTTGACATTTCGTTAGAGAGACATAAACTTAACAGGTTAAAACTTAAAAACAAACTTATTTTTCTGTTTCTCGTTTAGTGCCCCGAGAGTGGACTGAGACCAAGTAAATTAGATTAGACCACTAAATCAGCGTTTCTCAAAGTGGGCGGTATCGCCCCCCAGTGGGCGATTACGTCGTTTTGGGGGTCGCTAGGTATCCAGGGGGCGATATAGGGGGCGGTAGGTAGCCAGGGGGGCGATATAGGGGGCGGTAGGTATCTCGAGCTATATAATGTATTTCAGTTAATTTAAAACAAACAAATACGTTCGACAAAATTGTTCCGTGTTCAGTATTAAGGCCGGTCCACACGCTCCGTTTTGCACAATGTTTTCTACGCGCAGTCTTAAGACGGAATGAAAACGTTGCAATTTGTAGAGCGTCCACATGGTGCAGTTATATCTGTATATTTCGCAGTTTTAGTGATATCGTCATGGAGGAGGTACTACTCTGGTCAATTTTGGCATGCTGTGTTGTTAAGAAATTGTTTACCTTAATCTTAATGTAATTTAATATTATCCACTTTTAGAAACAAAATTTAAAAAATCCTTTTAAGACCAAATAAAATAAAATAAATTTGTTGAGTCTCAACATAGAGATATAATTTAATAATATAAGTTGCTCTTTATAGAGATATAATATATTAATAATAATATACACGTACAAAGAAACTTGTCTGCACAGTTCATGGATATCTATGCTCTTTAGCTCAGTTATCGCTGCATCTGTACCGTCTCCGCGCAGTTCTCAAAACTGCGCAGTTATCCTGTCCACACGCAACGTTTTAACTGCAACGTGTTGAGCTGCTCAGACAAAACGTTGTGCAAAGCGGAGCGTCTGGACCGGCCTTTATACAAACGGCCACGCTTGTCTGCTATTCGCTGCTGGTCGAGTATCGATAATCGCACGCACACACTCACACACACAGCCAGCGTTAATAACTATACCAACTTTTCGGTAGATCTACCACCTATTAGTGTCTGGCCCAAATCTACTACCTTGCAAAATATCTACCAACTTTTCAAGTTTCTGAGAACAAAATTATTATAAGTTTATTTCTGTAAAAATTATAATGCCTTCACTTTCTTTTCACGAATTTTTCTTTCTACAGGGATCCCCGCATGTCAATTTTGATTTGAAATATTTCAAAAACTATCACAATTATTGTTGCTAATTAATTAAAAAATCATTTATTATTAATCTAAATAGGTTGTCAGACCTAAAATTACAATTTTCGAGCTTTCGTTTCAACTTTGCTAGATTTCTAGTGAATATTTAAGTATTTTCGTTGTTTTATAATAAAAATTTCGTGATTTGGGGGCGTTATTAATTTCAGCATATCACAGGTGGGCGATGAGAGAAATAAGTTTGAGAAACACTGCACTAAATGACTGGCAACTTTCACATGCTAATGGTTTTGGTAGTCCTAAAAGGACTCAATAATATTATAGAGCTATGGAAAGGTCGATTATATTAATATATTCAGGCCGAGTTCCCACTTTATTGAGATTTTGTTTTACATTTTTGTTCTTAAAAAAGGCGAATATAATGGAAATATTGAAAAATCACAATGAATATATTTATATATTCAGGCTATGTTCCGTTTGTTTTAAGTTTGTATGATTATCTATAACGTAGGATGGTTTCACCAATTCTATCTTACCAGTTCAATCAATAACCTGCCAAGTTCATGTCTCTCTCACAAAATGTCAAAATTATAAACATCTAACCCTAAACACCACATGGGTTTTCAAGTAAGTGTTTTATAAATTATTATTCATAAAAGCAAAGCTGTGCTGATGAGAGATAAATCTCGAAACGTGTCCACAGATGGCTATACACTTAAGGTAAGAAGCTATGGATGGACCTTCTAGATGGTATGGACATGTAAATAGAATGTCGAATGAACGCTGGCCAAAAAGGGTATTGAACAGATACCCGGTGGAAAGGCGAAAGACAGGACGGCCTAGGAGAAAATAACTGGAGAAATGAAGTTGAAGAAGCTATGGCCAGTAGAGATCTAGAAGAAGATGATTAGGCAGATAGAAGAAGATGGAAGCTAGGATGCCAGAAAAGGCTGTAATGAAGCTCGCCATATAAAAAAAAACCGGCCAAGTGCGAGTTGTGACTCGCGCACTGAGGGTTCCGTACAAACTTGTATAGTATAGTATTATTATGTGGATTATCAACATATTATGTAGATTATAAAGAAAAATTAGACGAAATATAATATGTACAGGATGTTACGGGACTTGAGTATGTCGCATGTCGGTTATAAAAAAGCAAAATTTAGACATAATATATACCCTGTATATATTATGTATATAAAGCGTACGTGATGAAATGCATAACGAATATAAACAAAGAAAATTCAAAATAAACATAGAATAGGACCTAACTGTATGCAACCCATATGCTTCTGGAGCCTGACAATACCACTACGACAACATTAGTGAATTTTCATAAGTTTCTAATAGTAAATTCTCATTTTTCTTGTAATTAAACTACATATTTACGGTTTTCAGATTTTTCCCTTGACATGTGCTGTAAGACACCGCTTCTTGCCAAATTTCATGATTCTAGGTCAACGGGAAGTACCCTATAGGTTTTGATTCCCTTGTGAAATCGCAAAATATGCGACATAAACGGTCATATCTTTTGATCGCGTTGACTTACAAGTTTGATTTATTCACAGCTGAAAGAGACCGCAGACTCGAGTATTTGAAACAAATTTCAACTTGTTACGTCTACGCGTTCCTGAGAAAAAGGTCTTGACCTACAGACAGACGGACAGACAGACAGACAGACAGACAGACAGACAGACAGACGGACAACAAAGTGATCCTATAAGGGTTCCGTTTTCGGTACGGAACCCTAAAAAGGTGGAATTTATTAAAAATTGCAATATTTGCTGAAATATATATTAAAATATTGGGAAAATTTGCTTAAAATTCCGGAACAGTTCTCCGAATATCTCTACAAAATTTGAAATCAATTCGCAAATTAGTTTTTGAGAAAATTAAATTTGAAAATTTTCAATATTTACAAATTTGATTTTCAAGGTGGAATTTATAAAAAACTGCAACATTAGCTGAAATAAATATTAAAATATTGCGAAAATTTGCTAAATACTCCACAACAGTTCTACCAACATCTCTACAAAATTTGAAACAAATCCCCAAATTATATTTTGAGAAAATTACGTTTGAAAATATCAATGTTTTTTTAATTTCTTTATCTACGACCACTATTGTAATTGCCCAATATGGATTATGTAAATAGATCATACAACACACGTATGTAACAGTCCGCGATTAATGTTACTTAATGATTCAATAGCACACTAGTGCGTTTGGTTTATGATTCGTTGATTGGTTGAGAGCTGCTACTGTCGTTTAATATAGGCAACCCAATGCATTCCGTTATTTGTCAAAAAATCATTAAACGTCAAACTAATACATAAACACTATATTTTTTTTCAATTAAAATAATGTCCAGTGACAGCCAAAAAGAAAATAGCACTCCGCCCGAAATTGTTAAAAAGCGAAAGAAGCTGCCCATAATTTGCTACCAATTAAATCTCGGGATCCATACGAGGATGCATATAGAAAATTTATGGACTGGAGAATGAAGCATAAAGTTAAATCGTTTTCAGAAAATGTTGTATTATCATACTTTGATGAATTATCTCAAACAATGAAACCATCTTCTCTTTGGGCAATTTATTCAATGGTTCGGACAACAATTAATATAAAGCACGACATCGACATTTCAAAACATTCAAAGTTAATAGCTTTTCTAAAGAGAAAATCTGACGGATTTAAAAGCAAGAAATCAAAAATTTTCACCAAATCAAGAAATTAACAGTTTCCTCAACAATTCGCCGGACAGCAAATATTTATTGATGAAGTGAATTCGCCGGATAACAAATATTTATTCAAGAAATGATCTTATAATGCTCTCTAATGGGCATAACGACATATTTTTTTATATAATTTTATGTTAGTCTTATCATTAGTGGTGCTTGCAGAAAACAAGAACTAGGAAATATCAAACCCTGGCATATAGAAGACACCGGATCATCTCTGATCGTTAAAATTCCTGATTCTAAAACAAAAACTCAAAGATCTTTTGTGGTAGCTAAAGAATTTTACCAAACCTGCAAAAAATATATTAACCTACGCCCACAAAAAATGGACAACGATTAGCCTTTTTTTGTAAATTATCAAAATGAGAAATGCACAAAGCTATGTGTTAGAAAAAATAAAATTGTCTCTATTCCTAAACAAATCGCCAATTATCTTCATTTGCCGGAAGCAAATCTTTATACAGGACATTGTTTCAGACGTTCGTTAGCCACCATTCTTGTGGATTCCGGTGGTGATTTATTGTCACTAAAAAGGCATGGTGGCTGGCGTTCGTCTGCAGTAGCAGAAGGTTATATAGACTGCTCCATGAAAAATTAATTGCTACAATAATACAATGATATTGCTACAAAAATATCTACTGCGATAAACAATAATTTAACTTCCATGGAATACGACTTCAAGTACTCATAATTCAAGTAATCGAATCTCAAATGATGTCGATAATAATCCAACATTAATATTTAACAATTGTTCTTTACTTAAAAACTATAAATTATAATCAAAAAAATTAAATAAATCATTATAAATATATCTTAAGATCATATCATTTCTATTACATTGTAGTTTATTCTTGGGAAAAGGAATTTATTTTAATAAAACAACTGATGTCGATATTTTGCCAACGTTTCGGTCTTTTTTATTCTGACCTTCTTTAGGACTTCTATCTATTTAGTAGGTATTAATGAAATTAAACATAAAAAAAATAAATTATTAAGATTAAATTATGAACATGTTAACTTTTATATAGGTAACTAATTGGTCCAACTTTATTTCATTTGACATTGACATTGCGTACATTGTGTTGCCTATATCGATGAATCACTATATCATTTACAACATATTTTTCTTATTAATAATTAGTGTGGTCGTAGATAAAGTATAGTACATAATTCGAGTTGTAAGTGTTGAAGTTGTTGCCTAAGTTTTATTCTGAGATTTAGTTGGTAGAACTGTTTTTAAGAATATTAACGGTTTTCAGTTGTTTTGTTCTGTTGACGTTTATGAGATGTAATCATTAAGATATTTAAATTGTTTTCTTTTTTCTTTGTTTTGAAATAGACTATTAAAGTGTTTTTATTTATAAATAACCACAATAGGTTATGGGTCCCAGTATGCTTGTGCTAGTTTTTGTGTAGCGTTTGTAAATAAAGACGGTGGACTTTTCAAAGCATATAAGGCCATTGAGTAGTGAGGCTGATTGGCCTATCTGGAAAAGAAAGATCAGGGATCTTCTTGATTATCATGAAGGTGCTCTGGAAGTAATCGATGGACAGCTAAGAAAACCAGATTCATTGGCAAGCTCAGCTACGGAAGAAGAAATCAAGAAACATAAGGACCAAATGATCTTTTTTGTAAGGCTAACAGCTATGCAAAATCCTTGATTACCAGTGCTGTAACAGACAGTTTATCAGAAGATTATGGACCAAGAAACTGCCTATGAAGCTTGGGAAGCTTTAAAAGTTCTATATGAAGCTACATTGAAAGACCAACTGTTTAATATCTGTTCAGATTTCTTCAAGTTCGGTTGGCCATATCATATGAGAATGACACATCATTCTCTCATGTCCAACCGAACTTGAAGAAATCTGAACAGAACTTATATTGCAAAATTAAAAAGTACGTGGCATGAAATAAACAATGGATTAAAAGAAAGAAAAGAAAATCCATTACCTGAACTGATGAGATTTTAAGTATCTTACCGAGTAGTTTTAGTTCATTTCAGTCAAGTTGGATGATGTTGATAGATGGCAATAAGAAAACCTTCGATGAGTTAGTTATTCAACTGTGTGCTTATGAAAGGAACTTTCTGAAGGTTGGTAGCAGCAGCTTAGTTGTTCAAGAGGCATTACAGGTAAAACATACATCCAAGAAAACCCAAGGTAGGCCATATAAGACTAAAGTTAAGAAAGGGTATGTCTGTCACTATTGTAAAGCAAAAGATCATTAGATATATCAGTGTCCAAAGTGGACTGCTGATGGAAAACCGAAGAGGTCAGAATCAGCAGCAGTTACTGGCACCTCGATTCTTTGAATAGAGGCAGAGGCCTTCTCGGCTGATGGAGATTCAGCTACCTGGTGGGTCGACAATGGAGCGACAAAACATGTCAGTAATAGTATAGAGTATTTCACAGAATTTTACAAGTTTGAGAGCCCTTGTGGTGTCAAAGGAGCAGGAAAGGAAATTTTGCTGGCAGTAGGAGCAGGTAAAATTTTGGCATAGTTAGATGTTGATGGTCAACACATAGTACTCTCAGATGTTTGGTATGTACCTGGGCTATCTACAAATTTATTCTCAGTGCTTGATGCTCATGACAAAAATCCAAATAGTTTATTGAAATCAAACTTTACAGAATGTTGGTTTCTGAATAATAGTAAAGTGATAATTGAAGGAATACGATCAATTGGAGGAACATTGTTCAGATAGAAATTCAGCCACAAAAGGTTAAAGTAGATGTAAATATTGTTCACAATTCTTCAACGCTACAATTATACCATGAGAGGTGGGGACACCAAGATAGACGCCATATAAGGAGCTTGCTCCAAAGGAAATGGGCATAAATGTTCCCTTAGAGAAGAATCTATGTGAGCCATGTGTCTATGGAAAATCACATAGACTACCCTTTGGGCGCAGAGAAAAAGCAAATAAGCCAGGAGAACTGGTTTCAACTGATGTTTGTGGACCATTTAGTGAGTCTTTTCGAAAGAAAAGATTTGTGGCAATTTTTAAAGATAATTTTACTAAGTATCGCCAGTGCTATCTCTTAAAAGAGAAGTCAGAAGTAAAATTAGTTCTCAGAGGCTTTCTTCAATATGCCAAAACAGTACGGCATTCTGTAAAAGAATTTTTAAGTAATAACGGAGGTGAATTAGATAATAAAGATATAAGAGATATGCTACAAGCAGAAGGCATAACTGAAAGACTGACAGCGCCATATACACCAGAACAGAATGGTGGTAGTGAAAGAGAATTTAGAACTTTAATTGAGATGGCTAGGACTTTTAAGTACTCAAGTAGTGAAGCAAGCTTTCCAGAGGCAATGCGGGCGTAGTTAGTTGCAACTGCCACGTACATACTGAATAGAACTGGAAAATCATCAAAAAAAGGAGTAAGCCCTTATGAGCTGTGGACTAGTAAAAAACCCAGAATAAGGCACTTACGTATTATTGGGTCTGTCTGTTATGCTCATATTCCAGCACAGAAACGCCGAAAAGTGGATAAAAAGGCTATTAAAGTATACTTACTCGGCTCTGATGGTGATGAAAGCTATAGATCCTATAGGATCTGGATAAAAGAAGAGAATAGGGTACTTCTGTGTAGAGATGTTACATTCAATGAAATTCCCGGACAGTGTGAGGAACATGTGAAACTACAAATAATAGATATCGAGCGTTTAAATGAGGGAAAGAAAAATACACAAGAAAAAGATTATATTATGTCAGAAACAGAAGATCAATCAGAATCGTTGGAAGAAGAGAATTTTTCAGTCTCTGAATTTGAACCTCCAGTGGATTTTGAAGAACCGCTTGGGGCCCTCTCTAAAAATTTGAGGCATCACTCTAGTTTAAAAAAGCCAAAGATTTATAAGGACTTTGTAATGATAAATGAAAATATAATGACTGAAACAGAGACTCCGGCATTCATATTATGAGGCAGTCAATGGAGAAAACACTCACCATTGGAAGAAAGCCATGGATCAAGAGTTGCAGTCATTGAAAGAGAACAGTACATGGGATATGATTACTCTTCCTGAAGGCAGTAAAGCCATTCCCTGCAAGTGGGTGTATAGAGTAAAGAATCATCCAGATGGTAGTGTTGACAAGTATAAAGCTAGGCTTGTCATTATAGGTTTTAGCCAGAGACAAGGAGTTGACTACTTTGAAACCTTTAGTCCAGTTGCAAAACTGAGTACTATCCGTGCAATACTCAGTATTGCTGCTCAAGAAAATATGTACCTACTTCAGTTTGATGTGTCGACAGCCTTCTTGTATGGTGAACTAAATCAAACAATATTTATGCAGCAACCTGAAGGGTACAAAGACAATTCAGATAGAGTGTGTAGGCTGAATCGCAGTATCTACAGATTACGTCAAGCTCCAAGATGTTGGTCTAAACGTTTCAGCACATTCCAAGAGCAGGCAGGTTTTAAGATGAGCGAAGCAGATCGCTGTTTACACATCAGACAAAAGGGAGATACAAAATTAATTATAGCCCTATACGTAGATGTTGGTCTGGTGATGAGCACTTTATAAAGGAGTTGGAGGGAGAATTCAAAGTCACCGCTAGGAAAGCATCATATTTTCTTGGTCTCGAGATTGAACGATTAGAGGACGGATCAGTCAAGATTTATCTGCAAGCTTACGCCAGGAAAATACTAGAAAGGTTTGGCTTTCAAGATTGTAAGCCAGTGTCTACTCCAATGACAAAGGAGTCCGAGACCAGTAAAAAGATTAGAGAAAGTGAGAAAAGAACAGACTTTCCTTACAGACAGGCGGTCGGAGCTTTAATGTACTTAATGGTGGGAACGGGACCTGATCTAGCTTCCAGCGTGAGTTTCCTTTCTAGATCTTTGGACTGTCCCAGTATTGGGGATATAGGTAGGCTGAAGATAGTTCTCGTGTACATTGCAGGCACCACCGAGCTTCGTATAGTATATAAACCAACCAGTAACAGAAACTTTGAAGGCTACAATGACGCAGATTTTGGAGGATGTAATAAGACTGGGAGGTCAACATCAAGAGTAGTGATCACCCTTGCAGGAGGAGCTATTTCTTGGCTGAGTCAAAGGCAAGGAATTATTGCCACATCCACCACAGAGGCGGAGCTGAATGCCGCCAACAATGCAGTTGAAGAGATTAAAGAGGTGAAGGATCCAAGAGACACCAATTCTGCATGTTGACAATCTGGCTACCGTCAGACTGGCACAGAACCCAGAATTTCATCGTCGAACAAAGCATATAAAGATCAAGTGCTTTTTTATTAGAGAAAAGGTACTCAAAGGTGAAGTTCAAGTTGTTCACATCGCAATCAGTAATCAGCTCGCGGATGTAACGATGAAGCCTCTTCCTGGCCCTAGATTACAGACACTATGTTAGGATTTTTGACTATTTTCTTCAATCTAAGAATAAGGGAAAGTGTTGAAGTTGTTGCCTAAGTTTTATTCTGAGATTTAGTTGGTAGAACTGTTTTTAAGAATATTTACGGTTTTCAGTTGTTTTGTTCTGTTGACGTTTATAAGATGTAATCATTAAGATATTTAACTTGTTTTCTTTTTTCTTTGTTTTGAAATGGACTATTAAAGTGTTTTTATTTGTAAATAACCACAATAGTAAGGCAATTACGTATTTGCGGAATTACGCGCTTCCCGCTACGCGGGTCGCACGTAACTGTTCTGCTCGTACGTAATATGCTTCTTACAACTCTCATTACGTAATATATTATTATATTAACATTTCACTATTTACTGCTACCCAATACTTACACACGAAATGCTTCAAATATTTTTTGAATTCGACAACCCAAAAAGATTCTCTATCCTTAACTTTAACTCTATGGTTTGCGCACCACTGTTATAGAGTACCGTGTTAATAGTTTCCACATCCATTCCACATTTTTAGGGTTCCGTACCGAAAACGGAACCCTTATAGGATCACTTTGTTGTCCGTCTGTCTGTCTGTCTGTCTGTCTGTCTGTCTGTCTGTCCGTCTGTCTGTCTGTCAAGACCTTTTTCTCAGGAACGCGTAGAGGTAACAAGTTGAAATTTGTATCAAATACTCGGGTCTGCGGTCTCTTTCAGCTGTGAAAAAATCAAACTTGTAAGTCAACGCGATCAAAAGATATGACCGTTTATGTCGCATATTTTGCGATTTCACAAGGGAATCAAAACCTATAGGGTACTTCCCGTTGACCTAGAATCATGAAATTTGGCAAGAAGCGGTGTCTTACAGCACATGTAAAGGGAAAAATCTGAAAACCGTAAATATGTAGTTTAATTACAAGAAAAATGCGAATTTACTATTAGAAACTTATGAAAATACACTAATGTTGTTGTGGTATTGTCAGGCTCCAGAAGCATATGGGTTGCATACAGTTAGGTCCGAAGGTTAAAAAGTATGTGTTGGCGCCAAGCTGTTTATTCTGAATTTTCTTTGTTTATATTCGTTATGCATTTCATCACGTACGCTTTATATACATAATAGATACAGGGTATATATTATGTCTAAATTTTGCTTGTTTATAACCGACATGCGACATACTCAAGTCCCGTAACATCCTATATATATATTATATTTCGTCTAATTTTTCTTTATAATCTACATAATATGTTGATAATCTACATAATAATAGTATGCTATACAAGTTTGTACGGAACCCTCGGTGCGCGAGTCACAACTCGCACTTGGCCGGTTTTTTTCTTATCGTGTTGAATGAAGCGTGTTGTAAAACAGCGTATAATAGGAAACCGTGTTATAAAAAGCTTACCTTATTGGACTATGAATTTACAACTAATGAAATTAATACTATTATGAACTTTCTATATGTTAATAGGAAGTTGGTAAGCGATGTTGATAACTTTTTATTTGTATAAAAACCATTGCGTTCAAATGTTATTTGTTGTTGAGAAAAGGTCGAGAAACTATTTTCTTGAATAAACTACTAAAAATATAGCGGTCATTGCGTTTATTCCGTGTCCTTAAACAACAAAAATAACATAAATTGTAGCCTTAAATAAATCATCTACAAGACTAAAATATTTTATCTAGATTTAAAAAATTAATATAAAATATACCAAATGTTTCTATAGAATAAATATCATATTTAAGTTATAATTTACGAATAATTCAATTTTACCTTCTAACCTTTCTATGAAAACTAAAATATTTTCTCAAGTTGATTCGTATATTAAATAAATAATGTACGTTTTGCTTTAATGTTAGGCTGACAGCTCTGTCAGCATTCAGTCACATTTGTAAAGCTAATGATTTCGTTAATTTTTATATTTTTATGTTTTTATTTTACAGATTTACCTGCATTGCAATAAGGGCAAGGACGAGGTATCTATGCTTGTTGCAGCCAAAACGTCTGGAGCTACACCATTAGTAATAGCTTGTCGCAATGGACATTACGATGTCGCCGAATATCTCATCGACAGATGCCACGCAGATATCGAACAACCTGGTTCTGGTAATAACATATTTGCTTATTAAAATATTTAGAAATGTTTTAGAACTTGCCTTAGTTGTAAAATATAAAATTTAGGTTTTATGATAGAGTATACTAGTTTGAAAACATAGCAATCTAGTTTTGTAGATACTACGTGTTATACAATTTTATGATAGATTATTACATTATCTTTTAAATCCATATATAATAAAGATTCCCAAAATGCAACCTCATAAATTGCAACTTTTGTTAAAAAAAAAACTAATTTTGATCAACCTGTAAGATCTAAATTACCACGTTTTTGACATTTCATAGAATGACATTTCATCGTACATCCAAAACTAATTACAACTGATAACCGAAGATATTCAAAACATTTCTTCTGAGTCGTTCACTCTTGACAGAGTGGTCGTGGTCATGGGGAGTCGTCTGCTTTTTTTAACTGCTGCCTTAGCCAATCTTCTCCATAGATTCCTGTTGGTCGCATTGCTCGCTCATTCTGCCACAGGAGTCTCAGTGACAGATTTGATGGTGTCTGTCCATCGAGTTGGTGATCGGCCACGAGGTCTGCTATCTTCAACTCTGCCCTGAATCACCAGCCGCTCTATTGAGTCACTTTTGCGGTTAACATGTCCAAAGAATCTGAGTATCCGTAACTGAACAAGCGACAAGTTACTCTGATCAATTCTGAATTCCTTGAGTATGGACACGTTAGTCCGGTAATCGGTCCAGCTGATTCCCAGCATGCGCCTCCAACACCACATTTCTAGGGCATTGATCCTTCATCCTCAAGGTCTATGTTTCCGCTCCATACAAAAATATCGGAAAATCCAAGCTATTCATAAGGCGATTCGGCGGTTTCTCCATATCTTGTCTAGCCTTTGCGCAACGGACCGTGTCATGACGCAACGTCGTTTAATCTCGAGGTCACATCCTCCGCTATTGGTGATAGTGGAGCCCAAGAAAATGTAGCTGCCGACAACCTCACAGTTGGCAATGGGTGAAGTATCTGGATTGCTTTCATTGGCTCTATCAACTATCATCATCTTTGTTTTTTCGCGGTTCAAGGCGAGTGCAAACTCTAGGCTAGTGGTTTCGAGTATCCGCAGCATGTTACTGATATCGTCCTTGGATGAAGCCAGAAGCGTTCTATCGTCAGCATACCTCAAATTAGATATGTTCATACCTCCGATCGATACATCTTTATCCCATTTCTCTAGAACAATACGCATAATGTATTCGGTGTAGATGTTAAAAAGTAACGGTGATAATATACATCCTTGTCTGACACCGGCTTGTGTTTTAAGGGATTCAGAGTCTACTCCTTCCAAGCGCACACATGCTGTGCCGTCCTTATAGAGCTTCTCGATCAGATGTACTAAATGGCGCGGAACGCCCAGTTCCAGCAGTACTTCCCATAATTTGGACCCCAGACCACGGTGTCGAAGGCTTTGCTAGTCGATAAAACAGATGCACAGCTTTTTATTAAACTCTCGGGCCTTTTCGATGATTTGTCTCAAGATGAGTATTTGCTCCCGAGTTCCTCGACCTTTGACAAAACCTGCCTATTCTGGTGCAATTTCGCTGTTCAAGTGCTTACTTGAACAGCGAAATTGCACCAGAATAGGCTGGTTGAAGTGTGGTATTCAATATATGCAGAAGAATTTTGCTGCTATGTGATATCAGGGAAATCAGACGATAGTTTGGTTGATACCTTTTTATGGAGAGTATAAATAGTGACTTTTCCCATTCCTTCGGCCATTCTCCAGACTCCCAGATCTTGGAGCTGATGCAGTGCATTATATCTACTCCGAAGTCTCCCATAGCTTTGATAACCTCTATGGGTATCTCGTCAGTGCCCACTGCTTTACCGTTTTTGAGATGATTTATAGCGGCCCTTACCTCATCTTTTAAAATTGTAGGTTCTCTATTTTCTGCGTCTAAGGTAGTAGGATTAAGTACACTGAGAGTAGAACTTCTGCTAGAAAATTATGAACGACAGTAATCTCGCCAAACATCTGCAATCTCCTTAATCTCCGTCACCACAATACCTAGAGTTTTCAATAGCCCAGGTCTTTGGTTTAAACTGTCTGGTTATAGTCTTTATCTTCATATACAAATTCTTAGTCTCACACTTTTCACTCTATTGTTCCACTTCCATACAGATGGATTTTAGAGCTACATTACGGTCTCTTCGACAAGCTGTTTGAAATCTAATTCTTCAACTAATTCCCAAGTCTCATAGGACATCCAGTGTTGTTTTTTAGGGTTCCATACCGAAAACGGAACCCTTATAGGATCACTTTGTTGTCCGTCTGTCTGTCTGTCAAGACCATTTTTCTCAGGAACGCGTACAGGTAACAAGTTTAAATTTGTATCAAATACTCGGGTCTGCGGTCTCTTTCAGCTGTGAAAAAATCAAACTTGTAAGTCAACGCGATCAAAAGATATGACCGTTTACGTCGCATATTTTGCGATTTCACAAGGGAATCAAAACCTATAGGGTACTTCCCGTTGACCTAGAATCATGAAATTTGGCGAAGAAGAAGCGGTGTCTTACAGTACATGTAAAGGGAAAAATCTGAAAACCGTAAAAATGTAGTTTAATTACAAGAAAAATGCGAATTTACTATTAGAAACTTATGAAAATACACCAATGTGTTGCGTGGTATTGTCGGGCACAGTTAGGTCCTCCTCGGTTAGGTCCGATGGTTAAAAAGTATGTGTCGGCACCAAGCTGTTTATTCAGAACTTTCTTTGTTTATATTCGTTATACATTTCATCACGTACGCTCTATATACATAATATATACAGGGTATATATTATGTCTAAATTTTGCTTGTTTATAACCGACATGCGACATACTCAAGCCCCGTAACATCCTGTATATATTATATTTCGTCTAATTTTTGTTTATAATCTACATATACTTAAATCATGTACGCCCTATATTTGTTTGGTAATCAATTGCCCAAAAGCAGTCAATTGAACAACTGGATGTTAAGAGTATCGAAATAGATCTAGAAATAGTTAATATATTATTTTATATTAGATCTAGAAATAGTTAGATCTTAATATAAGTTAGTGAATAAGTGTAATCCGTAAAATAGTTACGTTATTTAAAAAAAAAATACCTAAATATATAGGTATACAGGCAAAATTGAGCAGTAAAAACAAATAGTGAAGTTCCAGAACCCCTAAACACTCATAGTGAATGGGGGATGTATGGTAATAAAATATAGGGTAGAATTCCATCGTACGACAACGACATCTTGAGGTTATGCTTACAGCGGTACTAAGATGGTCGTGATTTCAGGAGGGCCACTTGTCAAATTAACTGAATGTGCTTGCTACGTCCTCCACAAAAAAAAGGATACCTTACTTACTAGTTTGTACGGAACCCTCGTTGCGCGAGTCACAACTCGCACTTGGCCGGTTTTTTTTTTACTTTGGACGGTTTTGATTGTGACTGGTCTACAGAGTCTACTATTAGCGTCTTAGCTTTTTGCCACAGAACTTCAGGCGATTCATTTGAGTTAGAGGACCAGTGTTGTTTTTTGTCCTGTTGTATTTTCTGAAACGGCTCCTTGCCTTGAATTTGTAATCACTTTGAATTGCTCTTTTTGGTTGAAATGCGTAACTTTAACTTTAGACTACAAATCAGGAGGTAATGGATCAAAAACCATGATCGTTTCATTTATGACAAAAAAATTGTTCAAAAACCCAATTCCAGTAGGCTGCACTAGACAAATTAATATTAATGCTCAAAGTTAAATACCACAATTAAAACTAAAATATTTTTGCCTCATTTTTATCAGTTTTATTATCCAACATCATCAACTCATAAGTTTTATTATCCAACATATGTATTTACTATTTGTATTTAAATTAAAATAATTCAATAATTATTTGTTTATTTAGTTATATTCGACGGAGAGACAATAGAAGGTGCTCCGCCGTTGTGGTGTGCAGCAGCCGCGGGACATTTAGACATAGTGCAATTGTTGATTTCTCATGGGGCCAAAGTAAACAGCACCACAAGAACCAATTCCACACCACTGAGAGCCGCATGTTTCGATGGTCACTTAGACATTGTCAAATTCCTAGTACTACATGGAGCAGGTAAACTACATACTTTATACTATATAATTTAAATTTATAATAATAATAATAATAAATCCTTTATTGGCATAAATATAAATACACGACAGTTCGAACATTAGTGTGATGCCATATCCAAATTTAATTTATTACCTAGCTCTTCTTACAATTAGCTAGTTATTCTTCTTACCTAGTTCTTCTAAGTAAACTAACCTAACCTAATATTTTAAAGAAGAAGCCCGTAGAGATATTTGAAATGAAATAAAGCAGTCCGTATGTTTATTAAATGTTTCTCTATTTAATATCTCAAAACTTTTTATTACACTTCAAGTAATGACTTTTAAGCCGGCGAACAATAAAGTGAAACATTTACCATGTTCACAATTAATAGATAACGGTGTCAGTTTTATTCCCAATAACAAAATATGCTAATATTACTACTCACTCGTGCATTTTATCAAGTGAATATTAATATTTTATTCAAATTTTTGTATCTATGGTATTATTAATTTGGGTGTAAATGTAATAACTTTTAAGCTGGCGAAGAATAAAGTACTCCTTCCGTCCCATAATAATAATAATAATAATGTATTTATTGTATTAAGTGAAAATAAATAAATACATATGTGATTAGGCGAAGTCTAGCGAAACGCTACTCCACTTAACCTGAGAGATTAAAAGAAATGAAAAATAATGAATGAAAAATAAAAGTAAGAGAAACCAAAAATAATATAAACTGAAGGATTATAATGAAAATAACAGCTTAAAGAAAATTGAAAAAACATTTATAAAGAACAAGTGTAACAATAAATTATTAACAACTGGTATAACAAAAACACAAATAAACAAAGTAAGCAGATTAACAACGCAGTTTCATTATGTTTTTATTGGTCAAAATTGCCTTAACTTTCTTTTTGAAATTGTTTAAGGATAAAGTTTTCAGTGAATTTTCTAGCGTATTGTATGCGTTTATAGCATTGAGGGCGAAAGATCTCCGAAATAAGGCTGCGTGAAATCTTGGTAGCGAAAACAATTGTTTGAATCTGACGTCAATGCTATGGCAGGAGGATCGGGGATTGAAAAGGTTGCAGATAAAAGGTGGCATTTTAGTTTTGACAAAACTATGGGCAAAGGTGAGAAGACTATATTGGAAGGGGTCATCTATTTTCAGCCTGTTCAATTTAAGGAGATTCCCGCTTATGTGATCATGCTTACGAAGACCATAGATTAAGCGAACACAGTTATTCTGATTTTTTTTGTAAACGGTGTTTTGATGCAGAATGCAGAATCGATGTGAATCGAGTCTCACATAATTTTTTTCTTAACTGAATGTTAAAAATGGATATATTACGACGCAAGTTGTCAGACTCCTTCCAAACAGAAGTCAGCTTACGACAAGGAGACGCATTGGCCTGCCTTCTTTTTAACATTGCGTTAGAAACCGCCCTTAGAGAAGCCGAGATAGATAAAAAAGGAGCAATATTTAACAAATCGTCCCAAATATTAGCATATGCTGATGACATTGACATACTCGCAGGCATACATGGCAAATTAAAAGAAATGAGCACCTCACTCTCTACGACTGCAAAACGCATGAGCCTTCACGTAAACATAGACAAAACGAAGGCCATGGGATCTGAACCTAACAACAGAGCCAGGAATAACACACCAGCCACTCGCTCTATATATAGACCCACATGCGAGACCGGATTCTGGCGAAGAGGATACAACCACAAAATCTACCACATGTACCGATATAGACAATGGAAGAAATGTGGTACACCGCATAAAAGTGAGAAGATTTAGGTGGGCAGGGCATTAGCAAGAGCGCGGAAACGTATCATGTGAGGCGCATGCTAACTGCCCAACCTGAGGGAAGACCCAGAGGAAGATCCCAACTGCGCTGGTGAGACGGGGTAGACGAGGACGCTAAAAAATGGGCGCAACAAACGGGTGCAGAGCAGCACAGAATAGGGAAGAATGGCGGACAAGACTAAGAGAGGTCGAGGCAAAAAAGACTATAGAGTCAAGATCTACATTAATTACATAACATTAAGTTTTGCTCTCAGACGGTTGGAAGGTATATATGAGTTGGGTATCGTCTGCATATGCGTAGGTTTTAACGGAGGTAACAGGAGAAGGAGGTTCAGCAGTATAAATCAAGAACAAAATAGGCCCAAGAATAAAGTCTTGCGGTGCACCGGATGTAATAAGTTAAGAATCAGATTCGCATCCATTTACTTTGACTTTTTGATATCTCTCCGATAAGTAGGATCGAAAGAAACAAGAGGAGGTGTCATCGAAGCCGTAGTAGCGTAACTTGGCAACAAATAGTGCATGATCAAGGGTGTCACACGCCTTAGAAAAGTCTAAAAGCACCAAGGGCATTTCCAATCTCTAAAGAAAATTGGATATCATCAGTGACACCAGTTAGAGCCGAAGTAGTACTGAACCCTGCTCAGAAACCAGCCTGTTAGAAATGATTTTGTTTCGAGTTACATACTCATAAATTTGTTGTAAATGAATAGGATGGTTGCGACTGTTACTACGTGGTAATTCATACTTACATTGAATTGAAAAATTCACTATGTTTTTAACACACTTGTGGTAAAAACATGGTAAGAATTCTATAGACGGTTGAAAGAAGGCTAATTAATAGGCAGCAGATCACAAAGAGCAGCGGGATTTGAGTTTTTGAAGAATAAGTTATCCGATTTACCTATATGTTTTTAATGGATTATTGAAATAATTAATGTAAATGTATCAGCAGTTAATTATTTAAATTAAGCATGGAAAAGGTGAATTTAATAGTAAGTTTGCCATTTATCAAAATAGTTTCTGAAGTGAACGGCTGATCTATTGTAAACATTGTTAATTTGTTTTTTTATGAAAATTTATTTAAGATTAAATATTAACCTGTCATGGCAAAAACTACCCGAAAAATAAAAAAATAAACAAATTTAAATAGGAGCGGCAAGGAGTTTTACAATCTTTGGTCAAATGCTTCCACAATGGTAAACTGTTCCATTAAGCGCATCAGTGCGGATAAACACGTTTCCACAAAAAAACATTAATCGTATTTGGATTAGAGCAAAACCATGTTATGATTCCGGATCTTCACTAGCTAATGTGGAATCCAAGAAAACAAGAAATTCTGGAATAAAATCTATACAGGACTGGATGACACAATATGACCTTCTGCTGATGGAACAACGCAGATGACTAAAAACGCAGCAAAAACACGCCGAGTATAAAGTGATCCATAAGGAAATGCGCAGGGCAATCAGAATAGCCAAGGAGTCCTGGATGCATCAAATACGTAAAGAAGTAGAGGAATTACAATACAACGATGATTGTGAAACCTACACAGAAAAATCGAAGAAATAACAGGACCACGCTAAAGTGGAAAGCCGACCCACATCACAAATGACCAAAACGAAATAATAGCTATTGACATGGATAAATGTAATCTATGGCGGGCATACGTCAAAAAGCTCTTAGATGATGACAGGCCGTAGGCCCAAGTAGCCCAACGCAACATGACCTCACAGGGCCAAACATTCTAAAAACCGAATTAGTACACGCCATTAAGGTTGCAAAGAACAACAAAACACCAGGTCCAGACGATATCCACGCAGTATATTTCAAGCAGATACATGACGAAAACATAAAAATTATTTTAAAAATATACAGCAAGATCTATTGACACTGGACAATTTCCAAAGGAATGGCTAAAGTTCATAATATGCTTCTCAAAAAGCAAGCAGCAACCAAATACAAAGATCACTGGCCAATCTCGCTAATGAGTCACGTATTAAAAATATTCCTATGCATCATACAGGATATTTAATAAACTTCATGGTTTCTTTTTCTCACGATTCTTCTCCATGAGTAATCTTGCTGCAAATTTGGCGTCAATAGTTCCAGCTCTCTTGACAAATTCTCACTGGTTGAAGTTAATGTTGGCAATGTCATGTAGTCGATGATCAAGAGTTCTTTCGCCCAAGAGAAGGCGTATTGGGCGATAGTCGAGCACTCTGTTGGGTCTCCTTTATTTTTGAAAATCGGTACAGTGATGCTTGTAGTCCAGTCAGTAGGGATGTGGCCAGAGTCGATATAGCGTTGAAAAAGGTAACAAGCCATTCAATTGCAGAGGCTTGCAGTTCTTGCAACTTCCATACGTCAGCGGGAAGATTGTCTGGTCCAGGAGATCTCTGATTTCTCATGCTTTTGAGTGCAATGGCAACTTCCTCTGCAGTGATTTTGGGGATAGGCCCTCCAATTGGGAGACCTTCTGGGATTGGTGGATGCGGAATTATATATTTGAGATTTGTTCAAAATGCTGATGCCTGCGTTTGAGAATCTCATGTTTGCTCTGAAATCTTTTGCCTTCCTTGCTCTTTATGCACACATAGTGTTCAATGTCCCTTGTTGATTTTGCACGCGCTTTGGCCAGGAGGTATATATCCTTATCTCCTTCTTTGGTGTCCAATTTGAGGTAGAGATTGTTGTAGTGGTTGTTTTTTGCTTCAGCGACGGCTTTCTTTGCCTCTCCTTTAGCAGTAATGTATCTTTCTCTGTGCTCGTCTGTCTTTTGAGAAACCCAGGTTTTGAATGCAAATGCAATTATCATGGACCTTTTCTTGTACCCGAGCTGTCCACAAACCATGTCTGATTGTCAATATGGCGATTGTCAAAAATTGATATGTCAATATGGTCTTTCCTGGTTTTGTTGTACCCAATGTTTCTGGTACAACAGCAGTCACTGACTTACAGAAATTGGTCCATGTGGTGTCAATATTGTTGAAGTCCATAAGAGGAAATGTGATACTGCTAACCGATGCTGATTTCTGGTCAAGTAGTTTCCATCACTTTATTTTTCTCTGGCCGCAGATCATCGGACATTTATTTTGGAACAGAGGGAGTAGTAACTCATTTACCTTGATATAATTAAGTCACAATTAGTGTGACTTAGTGAATTAGTTGGATGTATGTAACAGTGTTGCTTTTGCTCTTATTGTTAATAACAAAATACAATATTATTACTACTCATACATTTTACTGTGATATATTGTTTGATTATTATTTTTTATGTATGAAACTGTCAATTTAAATATATATTTTTTTTAGACATAGAAGTTGCAAATAGACATGGTCACACATGCCTAATGATAGCTTGCTATAAAGGTCACATCCGTATCGCCAAATATCTACTCAGCCTGAACGCCAGTGTAAATAGAAAAAGCGTCAAAGGCAACACGGCCCTTCACGACTGTGCTGAATCTGGAAGCTTAGAAATCCTAAAATTGCTCATCGAGAACGGAGCGACAATGGACGTAGACTCTTACGGTAAAACCACTCTTCAATTATTTGAAATCACTGAATTGATAAATTCACTATGTTTTAACCACAATTATAATAAATATGTAAAATTAAAAAATCATTATCTAAGAATACAAAAAAATGTTCTAGATGAAATATGTCATAGAAAAAAGTAAATATAATATCTAATTAACATGTTCTTGGTAATTTACTCTTAAGTAGAATTCTTCGATATTATACGGTTCTATATCAACTAGGAGTTTATACAATTCTTTTTTGAAGAGGTTTTCATTCACTAGTTGGTTAATCCTCCTTGGTAGTACGTTGTACATTTTCATATTGCTGTACGGTGGATTTCTTTCAGTTAGCGCCAGCCTATGCTGGGACAGCTGAAAGACTTTGTTACAAAACTATTATATACATATTGATTATACGTGCAGTTAAAACATAGTGAATTTATCAATAGGGAATATATGCATGAAATATAAATTTGATTCAATTTTTTTTTTTTTTTCGAATCTTTATTGACCGGACATTTGAACTAAACCATTATTTTTGTAATTAATATCTTTTAAAATATTTAAAATTAATAAATAAAAGCAAATTAAGCGAGGGAAATTCAAATTTGTAAAACGCAACACCATTGGTTAAAACGAAAGTGACGTAACATACCATGTAAACAAGTTCGTTTTGTTTACATTTGTATGTCATTGCTGTATTTTGGTTAGAAAACAAACGTCAAAAACGTGAAGTTAAAAGTGAGAACAGCTGTAGTAAAGAATGGACTGAACTATCAGTGGTAATTGACGTCATCAATAGACCGCGCGAAAATGGCGGCGTTTAAACAGCTCAAAATTTTTCTCTATTTTAAATATTTTTTTAAACTTAATTACAGCATTTTTAAGCAGTATTTATATTTTTTAAATGTTATAACGTGCCTTCCCTGAATTATAAAGGGTTAGTATTTTTAGTATTTATTAAACCAGTAAAATTTTACATTAGTAAATTACATTTTGCAATTACCTGTAAAATCCGGCACACACGCAGGTACCTGTTGGCAGGACTGATCTTACTAACTAAAATTTATTTATATTCTTTAGTTTTTAACGTTGGTGTGGTCAGGGGTGTAGGTGATGAGTAAAATGTAGAACAGTCCGCTGTAACCTCACAGCCAAGCAGCGGATATGAATAAACGACTGGCCATTTACAGCTCGGTCTTGTTCCAATACAAAAAACAGTAATTTTTCGAAAATTTATTAAAAATATTTTGGAAAATTGCAATTTCTCGAAATTTTCCACAACTAATTTGCAAAAGATTAAACTATTTTCTAAAAATAATTTCTACCATCTACCGCCTTCGGGGGCGACTGCGCAAAGTTTTGCAACTTTTTCACCCACAACTCGAACAGTTTTCGTCGCACGGACGTGGTTCCGGCACCGACGTGTCCGGAACGTAGCCACACGTCCGACGGTTACCTCACTTTTCGACATTTTTGCTTAATTGTCTTGAAAAAAACTTTTTTTTGCAAAAATTTCGTCATTTTTGGACGCCTAAATGACGCGATCCGGAAATCTCATCGAAAATCGCCGTACGTGGGGTCGTTCGTCTGTTCTTTGGCTACAAGAATCTGATGCACCGACTCTCTCGGACCGAGGGGACCGCCGAAGACGGCCTTTCAGTCGGAGGACCCAGATTCGTCGAAAAACTGTATATAACGTCGCCGAAAAAAGTGACGAGATTGGTGTCGGAGGACGCGTCTCGAAGTTTTCTACCGGAATTCTTGCGTGAATTCCATTTTCCGCGACCACCGTAAGAAAAAAAAACCTCCGTAAAAGTGGTAATTTTTGTAATGCAAAATTTGGTGGTCCGTGTGGGGGGGTCCGTGGCCTGAATCGCCAGGTTAAGACGGAATCGCTATTTTCGATCGATTCTGAGACGACTGACGTGTGGCGTTTCCCGAATTTCGCCTGGGAGACCGCACCACGTGGGTTTTAAAAAAGCTCAAATTAGGCTTCTCTAAGCCGCCCGGAGGCGGCAGATCTTCGATGTTTTAACCGCGCGTCTTCGATAACTTAACTGTGAATGTCCGTCCGCACGTTGCGCATCCCCAAGTTTCGTCCTCCATCCTGCTGCGCCCCTCCAGGGGGGTCAAAACCCACCCGAAAATCGAGGTTTTTACGGAAACGGCCCGACGGAAGCGGAGGCGGCGGCGCAAAATGAGATTGTACATTTTTCCGGTATAGAACCGAGAGCCCCGCCGAGTGGTGCCGTTTTCGCGGCTCAAATCCCCCAGGTTCGAACGCACCATACCAAAACCTGAAATCTCGATTATTTTACCTTTGAGGCAATTTTTTTCCTTTTTTTCCGGATCCGCTACGTTCCGGATCCGCGATACATTTTTAGAGCCCTCGCTCTTCGTCTTGCGATGTCCCGTTCACCTGGTACTAGAGAAAATAATTTTTGTTTTTGTCGATTTTGCAATCACTTTCGCGGACGCCCGGCATTTATTTGAGGGTTTCAAGGTCGCCAGTTGGGTTCGTTCTGTTCGGAACACTTGCCCACAGCCATTCCGGCAAGAATTTTTAAACTGCGACGACTTTTTGCGAATCTGCGGCAGTTTGAAGAGAAAAAAGCGCAAAAAGAGAGAAAAACCAGAGACGTTTTGCGGCGGTACCTAGAACGTTCGAACCAATTGACGGATCGAACCGAACCGGCGCCGTTCGATCGGGCTGGGAACTTATTAGTTTGTTTGGGAGTTTAATCCCGATTGCGTTGAAAATGGCGTCGCGGCGCCATAAAAACGTTTTTTGGATGACGTTTTTTGGATGTCCAGGAAAACTCCCACAGAATCGCCAACTTGAACTCTGCACTTGTTTCGCGCGATTCTTGCAGGGAATTGAAAGTTTTATCTTTTACTGCAAGCGGCATCGCGCTGCGTCGTTTGCGACCGTCCCGACGCCCGCCGAAACTCGCAGAGACAAATGACGATTGTAAAACGTCCATATTTTTGCAGCGCCCCGGTGAATGTCTTAGATTTTTCCGTGGATTGTAGAACGGTGTTTTGGCTTTCCGCACCCATAATTGGACGTCGCGGAATCGCGTCGCGACGCCTACTTTTAACAGTTAATCTGCACATAAAAATTTGAATGTCGATTTGGCACGCCAGGAGATTAAAAATATTTTGAAAAATTACAATTTCTCGAAATTTTGCACAACTAATTTGCAAAAGATTAAACAATTTTCCAAAAATAATTTCTACCATCTACCGTCTTCGGGGGCGACTGCACAAAGTTTTACAACGTTTTCACTTTTTCACCCACAACTCGGACAGTTTTCGTCGCACGGACGTGGTTCTGGTACCGACGTGTCCGGAACGTCGCCACACGTCAGACGGTCTCCTCACTTTTCGACATTTTTGTTTAATTTTCTTGGCAAGTGCAACAACTTTTTTTGCAAAAATTTTGTCATTTTTGGACGCCTAAATGACGCGATTCGGAAGTCTCATAGAAAATCGCAGTACGGGGATCATTCGTCTGTTCTTTGGCTAGAAGAGTCTGATGCACCGACTCTCTCGGACCGAGGGGGCCGCCGGATGCGGCCTTTCAGTCGGAGGACCCGGATTCATCGAAAAATGTGAATAAAGTCGCGCAGCGACGAGAGTGGTGTCGGAGGACGCGTCTAGAAGTTTTCTACCGGAATCCTAGAATTCCATTTTCCCCGGGCATGTTCGCCGCGACCTCCGTAAAAGTGGTAATTTCTGTAATGCAAACTTTTGGGGTCGGTGTGCGGAAGTGTTCGGCCTGCATCGCTAGGTCAAGACGGAATCGATAATTTCGATCGATTCTGAGACGACTGACGTGTGGCGTATCTCGAATTTCGCCTGGGGGGCCGCACCACGTGGGTTTTAAAAAGGCTCAAATTAGGCGGCGGCAGATCTTCGATGTTTTAACCGCGCGTCTTCGATAACCTAACTGTGAATGTCCGTCCGCACATTGCGCATCCCCAAGTTTCGTCCTGCTACGCCCCTCCAGATGGGCCAAAACCCACCCGAAAATCGAAGTTTTTACGGAAACGGAAGCGGAGGCGGCGGCGCAAAACGAGATTGTACATTTTTCCAGTGTAGAACCGAGAGCGCCGTCGAGAGGAGCGTTTTCGCGGCTCAACTCCCTCAGGTTCGAACGCACCATACTGAAACCTTAAATCACGATTTTTTTACCTTTGCATTTTTCGTCGGATCTCAAATTTCAAATCTCAAATTTTTACGGATCCTCTAGCCGCCACCGCGCCACGTTTTTAGAGCTCTCGCTCGCCGTCCTACGACGTCCCGTTCACCTGGTGCTAGAGAAAATAATTTTTGACGATTTTGCAAACACTTCCGCGGACGCCCGGCACTTATTTCAGGGGCTCCAGGTCGCCGATTGGGTTCGTTCTGTTCGGAACACTTGTCCGCAGCCATTCCGGCAAGAATTTTTAAACTGCGACGACTTTTTGCGAATCTGCGGCAGTTTGAAGCGACAAAAGCGCAATATATGAGAAAAACCAAAAGCGTTTTGCGGTGGTACCTAGAACGTCCGAACAAATTGACGGATCGGAACCGGACCGGCGCCGTTCGATCGGGCATAGGACCTATTAGTTTTTTTGGGAGTTTAATCCCGATTGCGTTGAAGATGGCGTCGCGACGCCATAAAAACGACGTTTTTGTGATGTCCAGGAAAACTCCCACAGAATCGCCAACTTGAGCTCTGCGGGAACGGTTTCGCGCGATTCCCGCAGGGGATTAAACGTTTTATCTTTTACTGCAAGCGGCATCGCGCTGCATCGTTTGCGACCATCCCGACGCCCGCCGAAACTCGCCGTATTGCAGGAGACGAATGACGACGTCCATATTTTTGCAGCGCCCCGGTGAATGTTTTAGATTTTTCCGTGGATCGGTGTTTTGGCTTTCCGCACCCATAATTGGAGGTCGCGGAATCGTGTCACGACGCCCACTTTTAACTGTTAATCTGCACGGAGAAAAATTTTAAAGTCGATTTGGGACACCAGGATGTCGCGATTTTTGAAATTCCAAGTCGACCGGCACATGAGCCCGGCGGAGACGCGCATTTTGGTATCGGCGCCGCGTCGCTGTGACCGCGGAGTCGCCAGCCACAGTTCGAAACGTAACGGCTCAAACGGCGAAATATTCGCCGGAAGGTGCGGTCAATCTGACCACTGCATTCTCGTCGTTTTTGGGCGCAGAGACTCGAAACTGCGCGCGTTCGATTCGGGAAGGACGCCCGCACCTCTGCATTTGAAGGTTCGCGATCCGAGCCGTCCCCGTCGAGCTGCCGACGTCGGAAAATACCACTCTTTTTTCACCGCGCGGCCGAATCCGACTTTTGCGGCACGGGGCGATGCCGCCCGCGTCTACACGTATTTCGGTACCACTCGCGGCTTCCTGTGTCGCTCGCTTCACCCGGTGCGGCCGAAATGCCGAAAAAAACCGCAACCGCCTGTTTGAGGTAGGCGTCCACAGTTCCGCATCGTACGTATCGGACGCATCGCATCAAACGGATCGCAGTATTCTTCCTATTGAAAGTAATACAAGTGCGTCCAATGTTCCGCATCGTACGGATCGCACGAATCGACCCGTCAGCAAAGCCGATGCCTTTGCTCCGAGGGGCAACTTTGCCGATGCGTGCCGATGACGTCATGCGGAATATGGTATTTGCTAGTAGTTGCGTCGGCAAATCCGATCGCTGCCGATACTGTGGACGCGCTGTACAAGAATAATCCGTTTGATGCGATGCGTCCGATACGGAACCTATCTTTGATCGGCAATTTGCGAGTTCAGTGGCGAGAATTTGGGTTCGCATCGCGCAGTGAAGTAAAAATATAAAAAAATATGCATTTTTCCTTGTAAATATAAATTATCACGTAGTAACAACGGTCGCAACCATCCTATTCATTAAAATCAATTTAAATATATATTTTTTTAGGAATGACTCCATTATTGGCAGCAGCAGTTACAGGCCACAATCACATTGTAGAATATTTGACACTTCTACCACACTTAGTCTCAAGGAAGGAAAGAATTGACGCTTTAGAATTATTAGGAGCAACATATGTCGATAAGAAGCGGGATATGATTGGTGCTCTGGAATACTGGAAAACCGCAATGGAAGAAAGGTATTTAAAACGAAATTGTAGATAAACTAAAATTAAAATTGTAGATTGTTTAAGAATCTAAATTGAGATTTTCACTGGATATATAACTGATTATACATTTTTTTTTAGATATAATGGTGATGGACCACCGATTTTGAAGCAGCGAGCTCAAAAAGTGGCAGCGTACGATTACGCTGTGGAAATAACGGACCCAGAGGGTTTAGATGATCTCATGGCAGACCCGGACGAAATGAGGATGCAAGCTTTAGTTATGAGAGAGCGCATTCTGGGTCCTGCGCATCCCGATACCAGCTACTACATTCGTTACAGAGGTGCGGTTTACGCCGACGCCGGTAAATTCAATAGATGCATAGAGTTATGGAATTATGCGCTGGACATGCAGCAATCCATGTTGGAACGTTTAAATCCAATGACCCAGAGTAGTCTGTTTAGTTTCACTGAGCTTTTCTCGTTTATGATGGGAGAAGAGGGCAAACCAACGACAAGAGGCAGAGTTGTCCCACCCGTGGAATTCTTAGATTTGTTGAGGGTTTTTAATAAGGCTGTTAAGGAAGTAGAGTTGGGGAATGTTATGCTGGAACGGATGCCGAATGTCGAAAGGGACGTAACTTATTTAAATAGAGTATTGGTGATAACTCTTCACTTAGCTTGCTTGCTAACTCGCTTATTAGATGGGTCTAGTAACAACGAGGAGATGTCGGATATGATTCACAGAGCTATTTACAATCTTGTCAAGTTGAAAATCAAAAGCAAGTTGGGACGTACAGCCTTGCATTTAGCTTGTTGCCGCGAGGCAGCCTTAGTAGGACGATATCCTGCGTGTCAGTTTCCTTCCCCACATTTGGCTGAAGTTTTGTTGCGAGTTGGTGCGGATCCTAACGCCAGAGATGAAGAAGGAAATACTCCTTTGCATTTGGCTGCCATGGCAAGGCCTTGTCCAGCAAAGATTGCCCAGGTCCTTTTGGAACATGGTGCTCACATTGACTTAGTTAATAATAATGGTGATACGTTTGCTAGTTTATTAGATATCGGACAGCGTGTGCATGAGTTAGTGAACACTGCGAAACATTCGAGTCTTAGTTGTGTGGCCGCTCGTGTCATCAAGCAGTTTAAAATCCCGTATAAAGGTAACGTAACATCATCACTTGAAAGCTTTATACAGAACCATTGACTTCCTTCATGTGTTACTATACTCTGAACAGTGCAAATAATAAAATAAGTATTTTCAATTCTTATTATATATGATTGAAATGCATTTTATTTAACTATGAAAATGTTGAGCCAATATTTTTAAGAAAAAAGCTTTAGTTAAATTATATTTACATCATTAGCAAAATATATTAAAAAAAAATTAGTAAATTGGGCCAAAAAACATGCTTTTTGAGAAAAAAAAATCTTTTGCTCATTATTAGAAAAATTAATTTATACACATAGTTAAAAATATCTAGTGGAATGAAAAAAAAATGTTAAGAATTGTGAATTGTCCTGGCTTAAATTGAATTAAATAGGACTGATTGAGGGACAACTTTATTTTTCTAACAATAAAAAATTATTAAGAACAATTTTTTCCATTTTGTGTATATTTTCAATTTTTGAATTCATACTTTGCACATAATTGACTGATAAATCTATTTTTTCATAATAGTTTTTAAGTAATACATTATTATTATTGTTCTCTTTTGCTTAAAATACTATGATTAAAAACTTTTTTTTTACTATTATCGTTTTTTTCTTCAAAATGGAAATGTAAAAATGTGTTAACGAAAATTTGTGATAGTGTTTAAGAAGACTAAAGATGTTTGTACAAGATCATATCTAACAAGAAAAATATTATATGGTACCTAATTAGAGAAAAAAGCAAATAGGCAAATTAAAATTAGTAAAAGTAGTCTGTTAGTATCTACTATATTTGGCTCGTAAATTAGAAACAAAAAAATATGTGTTTTTTAGATGTTTCGTTTTTTTATCATTTTGACTAAACAATTGGGATATTTTTTATAATATTTAGATATGTTCTTATTTTTCGATGGATTATTAATACTTGTTTGAATTGCATTGAAAAATGATTCACATTTTTATCAACTTTCTTTTCTAGTAATGTAAATTATACAGTGTGATTTTAAGAGTGGTAATTATTTACAACTATATAAAAATATAAATTTTGTTATGTATTATAAATAAAGTGCTATATTAAAAAATCAATCGTGTTTTATTCAAATTTTTACCTTACCCTCCACGTATTTAGAAACATAAATAATACAAGTACAATAGATCTATGAAGGTCGCAGTACAAGTCACCACCGAAATCTACAATAAAAAAGTTTGCAAACACAAACTAAATATATAGAAAATATTTTTATATTCAAAATACATACTCCTATTATTTAGTTCGTTATACTAAATAATAGTATGTGTTTTGAATATAAAAATATTTTCTATATATTTAGTTTGTGTTTGCAAACTTTTTTATTGTAGATTTCGGTGGTGACTTGTAATGCGACCTTCATAGATCTATTGTACCCCACCCTCTTCCTCTAATCGTTTGAATACTTTACCATTTACAGCGCCTCCTCTACTCCTGATTTCTTTATTAACTCTAGGACCTGGGTGGGATACAAGGACTGCAACTCCTATGCTTTCAAGCAGTGGGTCCCGGTGGGTGTTTGACTCTTGCAAAGCAGTGCTCCGCAGTTGCAGATATATGGGGGTTTCCTCTGCTGAGCCACAGAATCTGCATCTGTCATCAACCTCTAGGGCCTTGAGGTGTTTTCTAAGTCTGCAGTGTCCTGTCAGGATTCCTGTCAGAATTCTTTCTGGTTAAAAGATCCCAGCATTACTATGGATTGTCTTAGTCTTAGAAGTTCTTTCCAGATTTGCATCCATTGTCCTCTTATTTCATCATACAAACTTTTGAGGATGGTGTTCATACTCATACTGCAAAAGAGTTCCAGACCTATAAAGGGATGACCTTGTTTGCTAGGAGTTCGGCTTCTTTGTTTCCATCTATACCAATGTGTACTGGTACCCAGAATAGCGTTACTTTATCTTTTCTACTGAACTTGTTTAGCATTCCCGCACAGTCCCATCAGGCGCGTTTTTAAGCTATTCAGCGGCTCGGTGCAAGTTTTTTGCGGGGCCCGCTCTCAGAGAAGAGAAACGTACATAGAAGAACCATCACCAATAGTTCTGTTGGACAATTTTTTGGCACACATTGAGGCGTCACGCTGCTAGTTCTGTAAACTCCAAAACCAGATGGCGTTGATTTATTGTCACGCATTGTAAAGTAACAAATTTAACAAAAGGCATATATTTTATCGGGGTGAAAACTCATTTGTGATACAGGAACAGTGATACAGACAAAATACAGTGATACCTGGAACTAGCCAAACACCTTAATGTTCAGTTGCTCATTCTTACGAAAACACTTTCAAATGCCCCCATAAATATGGTTCTTCTATAGATGTCTCTCATCTTTGCGTCTAACTCCGCAGTGGAGTGGCCTAGCTAGTAAAGCTATTAAAAATACGGCAAGTAATACAAAAATCACTGAAAATTTATTTTTCTTTTAAGCAAACAAAAGTAAGCAATACAGCATAAACAAAATCAACAAAGGTTTAAAAGATGTTTATGTTCGAATGCCTCGCTTAACTTTAGCCGATATAATTTTTTTTTTAATTTCCTCTAAATTTAAATTATTGAGAGTATCTCTTTCTATTGAAAGTAATGCCAACTCAGAAGTTTTAACTTGAGTCATTGTGCTCCTTAGGTGTGTTTTTAGCCTACGCAATATACTAAAAGTTCTCTCAGCACTTGCTATACCTTTGGGCAGCGTTACAAACAATCAAAAAACTAATTCAACATTGGGGAAAATATCATACATTTTCTGTTCAACTAAATATTCTAGATCACCCAGTACACCTCTATCACAACAAGGGTTATCACCTGAAAAATAATATGTAATCATTTCATCTATCAAAAAAGGGGAAATAAATCAAATCACTTAATAATGTGAAAATTCCCAAGTCCGGATAAAAGAGGAGGGTTGAGCGGAGGGTTAACTACCCACCCTCGGAAAAAAGAAACTAGTTATGAAAACTGCAACTTTGCCTAGGAACCGGACAGACAAACACAACAAACGACAAATGCAATGTAAAAGGACCATGAATATTGGAACTTGGAATGTCCAGAGTTGGTACAGACCTGGAGCTGCTATAAATGCTGTGGAACAACTGGAAGACATAGGAATGGATATAACAGCCGTCCAAGAAATAAGATGGCCAGACGATGGAAATATAAAAATAAGTAAATCCACCATCTTCTTCAGCGGTAACAAAAACGGAAGACATGAATTTGGAACGGGCTTTGTGATTAGAGACAACCTAGTACAGAATATACTAAATTTTAAACCTATAAATGAAAGGATATGCTACATACGAATGAAGGGAGAGCGATACAACATTTCGATTATCTCAGCGCATGCACCAACGGAAGAGAAGGATGAACATATCAAGGATGACTTCTACGATGCCCTAGAAAGAGAGATAGATACGATGCCCAAACAGGATATGCGCATACTCTGCGGGGACTTTAATGCTAAAATAGGCAAAGAGCCCAGCCTATACCACACAATAGGTAAACACAGCCTACACAATATATCCAAAGACAATGGCTTAAGACTCACAGAAACTGCAGCAGCTAATAATATGCTAATAAAGTCAACCATGTTTCCGCATAAAGACATCCATAGGCAAACCTGGGTCTCAAACGACCATATTACACGCAACCAAATTGACCACATCATTGTAGATGCCCGTCATGGCAACAATATTATAGACGTAAGAAGCCTGAGAGGAATAGACGGAGACACAGATCATTACTTAGTCAGAGCAAAAGTCAAGTCCAGAATATCTAGCCACAAATACAATAAAACAACAATAAACCCACAATGGAACATGGACGAAATACACAATGCAGAGAAACAACAAAACTATAGAGAACAACTTGAACAAACCTTGAACTCTGAAAGAGAAGACAATGATATAGAACAGCTATGGGAAGCGACTGCCGAAATAATAACCAAGACAGCTGACAAGATCTTTGGAAGGAGTAAGCAGAAGAGGGCAAAAACATGATATGACGAGGAATGTCGGAAACAACTGGAAAAAAGACAAACAGTAAGAAAGACTTGGATACAACTGCAAACAGACCAAAGTAAAACGGAATATGACGACTGTCGAAAAGAAACAAGAAAAATAATACGCACAAAGAAAAAATAAACTACGAACAACAAAAATATGAAACTATGGAGAGAGATCGGCCCAAACCAGGCTCCAGAGAATTCTACAAAGCAATTTCCTCTGAGAAAAGAGGGCATAGAGCTAATTCCATCCACACACTGAGAGACAACCAAGGCCGTATGATAATCGACGGTAAAGAAATAACTGAAGAATGGAAAAAGTATTTTAGAGACCTTCTAAACATCATACAGGAAGAACAGCACAAAGAAGAGATCTATATCATAGCGGACATGCCCGTCAAAAATCCTTCCTTTGAAGAAACCCAAAAGGCCTTAAATAAGCTGAAAAATCACAAAGCGCCGGGTACGGACGAGATACCAGCAGAACTTCTGAAATAGGGGGGAGACGCACTACATCGCCAAATCCACCAGCTAATAAGGCACATATGGTTAGAAGAAAGGATACCAGCACGATGAAAGGAAAACATAATAGTGCCCATCCACAAAAAAGGGGACAAAACAAAATTCGCGAATTATAGAGGAATCTCATTCCTAAACACGGCATATAAAACCCTCTCAAACATCATTCTTAGTAGACTAATCCCCTATGCTGAAAATGTCCTAGGCGAATATCAAGCCGGGTTTAGGGCAAACAGATCAACAATAGATCAACTATTCACGCTGAGACAACTTCTAGAAAAGGGATGGGAGTATAACAAACCCATACACAATCTTTTCATAGACTTTCGACAGGCATATGATAGCGTAGAAAGAAGCCAAGTATGGAATGCCATGGCGGAGTTCTCAATACCAAAGAAACTCATTCGGATGACCAAAGTCTGTATGGAGGTTGGAATATCTAAAGTACGTATAAATAATAAACTGTCTGGCAGCTTTGAAATCAACAGTGGACTTAAACAGGGTGATGCGTTATCTCCACTACTATTCAACCTTGTATTAGAGAAAGCCATGAGGTCGGCCGAAATAAAAACAGAATTGCTATCGGGTCAAGGTCCCAAAGTGTTACTCGCATATGCAGATGACATAGATCTCGTTGGAGACTCCATTCTATCCACGAAAGACATTTTCAACAAGGTGGAAGGAGCAACAAGTGAAGTAGGGCTGAAGATTAATGAAGAGAAAACGAAATATATGTGTATAAATAGAACGACACGAAGAGACAGAATAGGACAAAATATGACAATCAACACCTTTAATTTCGAAAGAGTACAACGTTTTAAGTATCTGGGGGCCGTAATCACAGCGGACAACGATGTTACCGAAGAAATAAAAGACAGAATCCAATCTGCAAACTGCTGTCTATTTGCACTGAATAAGCTCATAAAATCAAAAAATCTCACAAGAAGTTCAAAGATCAAAATCTATAAATCCATCGTCAGACCTGTAATAACATACGGATGCGAAACGTGGACCATGACCAAAGCAAACGAAGAAAAGCTCAGACGCTTTGAACGAAAAATACTTAGAAAAATTTTCGGACCTCACCATGACATCACCACAGACCAGTATAAGATCAGAACCAATATCGAATTAAAAGCACTCTACAACGACACCGATATTGTCCAAGAAATTAAATCCCAGCGACTAAGATGGGCAGGCCACGTGCACAGACTGCATAACGAAAGACTTGTAAAACTGGTATGGGAGGAGATTCCCACAGGCAAGAGACCGCTCGGACGTCCCAGAGTGCGATGGAGAGATAACATCCAAGCAGATCTCCGGAAAATGAACATTCCATTTGACCCTAGGTTGATGGAAAACCGAACAAATTGGAAAAAAGTTGTACAGTCAGCCAAGACCCACCCAGGGTTGTAGCGCTACGTGATGATAATGATGACTTAATAATGTACCTTTTTGCCAAATCTGTTTTTGCACTGTTTTTCATGAAGATTGGAATTAGAAAACCAAATAATTCTGTAACATCTTCCAGACCCGTAATTCTGTCAGACATTTCGTTTACCATTGCATATAGAGTTACATTTATTACATTAGTTTTAAAATCGATTACAGGATCTATAACAGGATCGTATCTGGTGCCTTCATCGCGAAATTTTTTTACTCTTCGAATTCTTTTTCTTTTTAGATGCATGTATTTTTCGTCCATTTCACATGGAAGCCATTTCGACTTGGAGAGTTCCAAAATTTGGTTGAAATAAGCGTCAGTTCTTAGTGATGGAAGTTTATCTTTAGATTTTTTCATCCACAAAATGACTTGTAATAAATCAATGTCTTTCTCCTGCAATATTGTTGATTTGTAACACCGATAGTTTGCGGAACATCATTCCAAAAAATTGAAATCATCGAAATATCAAATGTGACACTATTTAAAAGTCCTGAGGCTGTAGCCACTTCATAGTGGTCGTGCCTTATCTCTACGATTGTTTCACAAACACGAAAGAATTGATTTAAAATTTTGTAATAAAGCACTTGTTGCCTTTGCTCTTACAGATCACCTTGTGTTGGACAGATCTTTAAGTGCGCGTTGTTTTTCCTTTATTGAAAATACTTCGTCTTCCTCATTTTGTTTATGTTCTGTTTCCATATCCGAAAAGATTGTAGTATCTTTACAAGCTGCCTTTAGCATAGCCCATCGGCGTTGGGGTGAGTCAGCAAAAAAATTCTAACATTTTTGTTGTCCAAATTCACATATTCTAGAAATACTTCTTTTACTGACACATTAGGGGTAAACAGTACAGTGATCGGTCATTTTAGAAATCGAACAATGAAAACAATAAATTGCATGCTTGTATAAAATGAATTTACGAATTATTATAGTGCTAGTAATTGTAAAAAACGTCACTTTCCTATTTAAATAATAATTCGAATCAAAAATTTTATAGAAAATAAGAAGATAAATATTTGATTCACCAAAAAACATAGTTATAGATCATAAGAATGTAGTGATTGTCTAGTGGATTTACAGTAATTAGTCAACGCTTTATAATAAATAAAAGTAATTTGAAAATATGAAAAACTATTATGAACTAGTGATCACTCCAGTGATGAACACTCCAGTGATCTAATAAAAGAAAAATTTTTAATTATTGTTAAAAAAAAACAATTTAAACATAAATTTATAATTAATGTTATGATTATTCATTTAATTGCCACCAATATTTTCTTGATCCTCAATCAACTCTATGATTTTTTTCCGCCAGTTTTTTTTTTCTAAAGTTTTCAGTTTTTCTTTTTGTTTATCTTTTTCTTTTTATTTTTTTTTCGAATTGGTAAAACCATCCTACGTTATAGATAATCATACAAACTTAAAACAATTGGAACACAGCCTGAATATATAAATATATTCAACCTTTCCGGAGCTAAATAACAATTACCGAGTCTTTTTAGGACTAGCAAAACAAATCTCTTGTGAAATTTGTCATGTTATTTAATAGCTTTCAGTCCACCTTCGTGACACTCTACAAAAACCATAAATATAACATTGTTTTTAAGATGTCTTTCCATTAAGTTTGAAATTGCCATGATCAATTTCATAAACATTTTGTGCCCCATGAGGGGCTATTATGTTTTTCATTTTTGGACATACCATAAAATAAGTTTCATCACCATCGGATCTTTTAATACGTTTAAATATTTAATTTTTGATAAATAATCATATATTTCAGTCAACCATTTTTTAATATTACTCTCACTTACACAAGAGCTTTAGTTGCTCTTTCTGGAAATCTTTCAATAAGAATCGGATTCCTTTCAAGAAAGGCTTTATACCACCCATTTCCTAGAACATTGTCACAAGAAGGATTTTTTATTTTACTTGGATCCAAAAACTCTTTGACAATAGCTTGTATTAGATGGTCCTAATCTTTCTTCTAGGAAACCCTCTTCGTTGACAATCAAATATCCAATGTACTAGGTCCTCTTCTGCATTGCATCCTAATACAGGAGACGGACCTGTAGTAGATTTGATGAATGCATCACTAATTCTAAATTAAATTGTTGGTTTGGGAATACCATACTTTTTTGAAGCTGTGCATTGTGACATCCCATTTTAAACTGCATTAATAGCCTTTAAGAATTCTTAGCATCGATATTTTCCTATAATTCTATCAATTTAAATTGCATGTCTTAAATGATTAACAGTTCTGGCTATTTGAGACTACTATATTATATTTCTGTACAAAAGTGTAATTAACTAGACATATTAAAATAATTTTTTATATATAAACTAACTAAACAATATTTTATAAATACAAACGCTTATAGTTAAAGCTTTGTAAGATTTTTTAAAAAATATTAAGATATTTTATTGTATCTTATTTATATTATTTATTTTACTATTTACTTATTTATTTAAAAAAAATATATAAAATAACGTATCGATATCGCGAGCAGAATTCACGAGCTTGAATGCAGCAATTGGCCCGCGGGCCGCACTTTGGGAACCCCTGATCTAGCCCTAGATGGTATCGACCTACATTATTTATTAATATTTACTGTTCTTAACCTACTTTGGCCTGCTTTCGCCAAACTAAAAGCTATAGACGATTAGGAATAACAAATACGTGCCTCTCATGGAATCAGGAAAAATTAAGCGAGCCGACAAATTCAAATATCTAGGCGAATGGATGGAGCCCAACATCTCGGAGAATGAAGACTTCACTCCACATATCAGGAAAATGGAAACTGCATATCAACTGACCAAGAGCATCTACAACAAGTATCCCTAAATGACAAGCTCAAACACTATCAAACAGTTATTCAGCCGGAAGCCCAGTATGGTACAGAATGCCTCACAATAAACAGGAAATTAATGATGGAAACCCTAGAAATAAGGATTCTGGAAAATGGTGAATACAGAGAACGGCATAAACATGAACTCTACGTGCACATGGAAAAAATAACCGACATTATTCGGAAGAGAATGATCACATTTTACGGTCACATGGCACGAATGAATCCAACGAGATTGACAAACAGAATCTTTACCAATTTCCTAGGAAAGAAGATCAAGGGAGCACGGTTCACAGAACTGGAAAGACTTGAAAGAAGTGAGGATCTCATGGGCAAATATTTAAGAACGTACACCTCTTAAGAATAAGCTGAAATCATTCTTCTTCAATTTGATTATCCGCATATTTTTTTATAAAACTGGTAAATAACTGGCATATTTCACACGAGATTTGTTTTGGTAGTCCTAAAAAGACTCAGTAATTGTTATAAAGCTCCGGAAAGGTTGGATATATTTATATATTCAGGCTGTGTTCCGATTATTTTAAGATTGTACCTTTTCTTACGTTTGTCATTTTATGTATTAATTTTAACATTTAACACTAGCGTATTTAACCTAGAAATAAATAAATTAGTATTTTCACTAAGTACAATAACAAATACATAAATAAATTCAAGTAAAATAGATTTTTCTTTTTTAATTGCCTTAAAATTGTGTACTGAATATTTTTCTTGTCCTCTTATTTGTAGGTTAAACCATTAAACACTCTAGGAATAACTGTCACATAGTTACTCTAACGTCAAAATACTAATTGGTCGGATGATCTATCACTATAAAAACTGTTTATCGTGCGATATTTATTGTCTTATCATATTTTGCACAGTCAGTACTTTATTTTTATCAAAAAACTTTTTATTTCGATAATTTAAACCTATATTCATTTACAAATGCCAAAAATCAGCACAAAAATCATTATTAAATCATGAAAATATCTAGAAATAGTAAGGTTGCTTTTTGTACATTTCTGTCTAAAATGACGTAAATCTCGGACTGCTCATTTTATTAATTAAATACACAGATGAAACTTTAAGTTATAACAAAGGTATGGGTTGTATCCAATACAGAAAAGAATATAGAATTTTCTTCTGTTAATAAACAATTATGTCACCAAAAGATTGTCTTATAGTTACATAGTTTTCAAATTATGACCAATCACTACCTACTGACCAACAACTGTACTATTTACCCCTATCGTTCATAAAACATCGTTCATAGAAGAATAGATGTATCGTCGATGTTAGGAGTTTACATCGATGTTAAAACATCGATGTTTATGAACGATACATCGATGTTTTAAAACATCGATGTATCGTTTGCATCCCTAGTTACAACTAGAATACGGGCAGATTTGGATGAAAAGTCAATTGATGCATCCCTTAAAAGACAGTAGACGCAGAGTGACGCAGGGCAGGGAAGATAAAACGAACTTCTCACGTTGCAATTTGATCTCCTGCGGGCAATTACATCACTAACTTGATCCTTACGAGGTCATTCTAGTGACTTAAATCGTACCGACTGTGGTGTATACCAAACGTTTATGAAATTTCTTTCAAGATACTGCCCACAATTGCTGTCTCATTTAGAAACAGACGAAAATAAAGTATTTGAGTGCTTCAATAATGGAAGACCAAATTCGACTTTTGGCAGCTGCTACTAGGACTACATTGTTGGAAGAGGTTCAAAAAGTTATATGTTGGACTGTCATTGTTGATAGTACCACTGACATTTCGAAAACAGACCAAGTGGCTTTATTGATTCGTTATGTACATTTAGATATTCTAAATAATACCCTATTTTCTTAGAAATTAGAAATTATTTTTACGATAAGGTCGTTGCTATAATCCCCGAACAATTTCTAGAAATTTTTTGTCTGTTTTATTGTAGGGTTAATACTGTAATCACCCGAACGGTTTTCATAAATATTTCGTTGAATATTTTATCACAGGGTCATTACAGTAGTTTCTAAAAGATTTAATATTTGTGTTTTATGGTAGGATTATTATTACAATCTTCTAACGATACGTTTACGAAGAAAGATTAGTTTACGAAAGTAAAGAAGAAAACAATCCCCAATAAAACGGGTCCAGATACCTGAAGGGACATATAAATACGCGCACCCCCGAAAAACAAGTCCACGATTCAAAGCAACCCTGCACAGAGACCCTGACCTGTGCTCTCTGCGCCGGTCCCCACCCCACCAGCCAGTGCCCCAACCCCACCCAAATCCGCTGCGCCAATTGCAGCGGCGACCACCACTCGAGCTCCCCACTATGCCCCAACCGCCCAGCCGCCCCACTTTCGTCAGAGATGACAGCCCCGCTCCGCTGCACTGTTCCCAATCCCCCGGAACAGTCTGAGAATCCCTCCAACACCATTGTTGTTGAAGACCTAATCAGGTTCTTCACAACAGCTCTTCTCAATATCCTCCCCGACAAGCGCGACGAGATATTGGAAACGGTGACCCCCCTGGCCAGGAATATCTTCGGACTTAAACTTAAGTCCACGATATTCAGGAACACGGTTCACTGTTCTACGAATCTACTGTTTCGGACCCAAATCCCCCTCTGTCCCCCCTCTGAAAAGTCAACCTCTACAGCATTTCGTATTAAGTTAGGATGGCTTTCCTAGCAAGTTTAAACAGCCTCGGCTGGAAACACAAAAAAGACCTGATCGAGCATTTAGTTGTCTCCGAAAATGTCCTCATACTAGCGTTACAAGAAACATATTTCACTCCCAAAACCAAAGCCAGCCTGAGAAACTTCACAATTGTTCGCAAGGACAGACCAACACAAGGTGGTGGCGTAGCCATCGCCCATCACAACTCAATCCCAGCCCGCCCTGTGACGCTCCCCCCACATCTCCAAGACCTTAAAGCCGTTGGCATAACCATAAGCTACCAACAGTCCACTATTAACATCTTCTCCGTATACTTCTCCCCAAAATCTGACATTTCAGTCGACCTGTTCGACTATTTCAACTCGCTCCCCAACTGCATAATTTTGGGCGACCTGAACGCCCGCAATCAAGTATTCGGAGACACAATATCCAACAGCAAAGGCCGTCAACTCGTCTCGATCCTAGACTCGCATTCCCTCTTCCGCCTTGACTGTACGGACTACACCTTTTTTGGTCCTCAAGGCAATTCTATTATTGACCACATCTTAATATCCGACAACGCAACCGACCTACTGTCCCCCACAGCCTTCATCGGCCCCTCGGTCACAAGCGACCATCTCCCATTGATAGCAGAGATGCTATTCGTACCTCCACCAATTCCTCCACCATCTACAATAACTCGTCTGTCTTGGAAAAATGCCGACTGGCAAGCATTCTAAACGAATCTTACAGTCGCCTTTGCCAACCCCCCGACCATAAACACCACCTTCAAGCTAGAATCCGCCATCGAAATATTTACCAGTAGACTCCAATTAGAAATACACGCTTGTGTACCAACACGCACCATATCAACGGTGCGTCCCTCTGCCCCCCCCCGAAATTGTCTCGCTAATCCAACAAAAACGTAAATTGTATAGGATTTACAAAAATACCCACGATCCTCTGATTAAATCATCGTGGAACCGTCTAAATGCCCTGATCAAACTAAAACTGCGTGCCTTCCGCGAGAAATCGTGGATAGATGCTACATCTAAACTCGATCCCAAGGATGGCAGTAAGTTTTGGAAGTCCCTAAACATTCTTACGGGCCGGTCTCGCCGGCCCAACCACCCACTCTCGGTAAATGATCTAATCCTCACAAATGCCCCAGAAAAAGCCCAGGCTTTCGCGACCCATCTCGAAAAAGTTCACCAATCAAACTCCCCACACTTTACCGAACCATTCTTCAGGAAAACCACAATCGAGATTAGCCGCCTACCTTTAACTCCGTATTCAGAGTTCCCCCCGTCTACCCAAATCGAAAATGAACCCCTAGTCCAGCCCATTACCACCGAAGAGGTTCGCAATGTCATCTCCACCACTCGAAACGGCTCTGCAGCCGGACCCGACCGTATTCCATGGACTGTCCTCAAACACCTTCCAGACCCAGCAATTGAATACCTAGCCGGTATATTCAACGCCTGCCTCTCGTCCGGCACCTTCCCGCGGCCTTGGAAATCCGCTTACACAATAATGATCCCCAAACCCCAAAAAAATCCGAAACTCGTTGACTCCTATCGCCCAATCTCCCTCCTCAGCACGATTGGTAAAACTTTCGAAAAAATCATCTCCCAACGTCTCCGCTCCTTCTGCGAAAACCACCACGTCATACCCGATCATCAAAGTGGGTTTATGAATCAACGGTCTACCCAACATTCCATTCTCAACCTCACGTCCAACCTCTCTATCACACTAAACTCCGGAGACTCCGCCATAGCCCTCTTCCTTGATATCCACCGGGCCTTCGACACTGTGTGGCACGACGGCCTGATAGCTAAACTCCACAAATTACAGGTCCCACTATCACTAGTCCGACTAGTAAAGAGCTTTCTCTCCAACCGCTCGTGCCGCGTCAAAGTGTCCAATTCCCTGTCTCTCCCCTTTACGTCCGTAGCGGACGTCCCACAAGGCTCCTCTCTGTCCCCCCTGCAATTCAACCTATTCTGTAACGACATCCCTTTACCGACCAATTCTCGCTGCCACATCCAACAATTCGCAGATGACATCTGGTCCTGCCACCGAAACCCCTCAATCTCGTCAACCGTCCTTAACAAATTCATCGCCAAAATCTAAATCTGGATGAACCTCTGGCGCATCCAGATTAACCCCAAAAATCCCAACTGATCCATTTCCGTCACAAAAACCTCTCCAAACGTATTGCCGAAAAGCAATATTCAATAAACCTCTACGGCCAACCCCTGATACCCCAACCATCAATAACGTACCTTGGCACGATCTTGACCCAGTCCCTAAGCCCAGTACCCAACATCAGACACTGTCTTCATAAAATGAGGTCCAGGCTAAACCTTCTCTTCTGCCTCCGCACCCGAGTAGGGGGTTGTTCATCAAACACCCTACTCTACACGTACAAAACCTTTGTTCGCCCAGTCCTCGACTATCAAATGACAGCCCTTGCCCTCTGCAACAAAAATCATATTGAACCCCTCCTCAGTTTTGAAAGAAACTGCCTTCGACGGATATACCGTCTAAACTACAAGTTCCCAACTATATTACTCGAAGAACTAGTAAATTTCGACCTATACCATACTCGACTCCACACCCTCCAGGAAAAACTCGCCTCCCGCATCATCTCCCAAGAACCCCCAATTTTCGACAACTTTAAGTCCCCCCCTGTTGAAATACACAGAAGAAAGCCCAAAAACAAACTCCCCATCCCCTATCTAGTGCTTCTGTCCCGACTGAAAGATGACCTTTCTCCAAACCTAGAACTAATTCTAGACACAGTCCCTGATATGTTTAAATAACCCCAAAACACTAGAACACACCAAGACCCTAGACGAAAAGAACCGACCAACACTGCCCCCCTCCTTCTGACGTTTTCTCGCGCCGCCTAGGTGATGTTGACCGACTTGCCGCCCGACTGCTGCTATCCGCTGTTTCCCACCCATAAAAAAAAAATCTATCCACCTCCTTGGCTGAAAAGGAAATTGCATTTCCTACAACAGCCGTCCCCCCACCCCTGGCTGGGACACTTATTCAACATGCATGCAAAACAAGTCAGTCGATGATTCACCGTCAAGTCGATCATTCACACGTCAAGTCGATCACTTCACTTCAGTCGAAGTTCACCAAGTTCACCGGAATAGTTCAGTCTATAAGTTCACCCAGTTAACTCGAGTTACAGTCACGCCAACAAGTTATAGTAAGGTGAAGCTTCGCGAATCCGTTGTTATTGTGTTATTTAGTGTTTATAATTATTGTAAATGAATCGGTCATTTCAAAAACCACATAAGTCAGATTTTTTGTAACATGCTTTTTTTGCTGTAAACGCTTCCTTAAAGGGAGATGCGTATTCTGGGTATAAATCACTTCATTCAATACATTACTTCCTCTTCAAGTAACACTATACTGAGCTCAAAAAAGTCATTTAAAACTCGTTTATCTGTAAATAATTCAGTTTTTATTGATTCCTGAAAAATTCTAATTGTGTGACTTATGCGGTTTTTGAAATGACTTATTCAAATATATTTTCTCCTATCACAAAACGTGAGTGATAAATTTATTCTTAACCCTTATCACCCACATTACCATTACTCTTTTTTCAGATCAAATGCCACCTAATAGAAAAAAAAGTACACAAAGTACAAAGTGACAGAGAAGCAATTTGCAAATTTTGCAATAAATGCCTGAAAACATCAGAAAATACCACTAATCTTCGGGGTCATCTAGAGAAATTACACGTAGATGTTGTTCAAGAGTTAATAGCAGAGGAGCCAGTAAAAAAAAAACAAATTACAGTGACGAGACAAACAAGGAGGTTCAAAATCATCAACCTGTTATTGATGGAATGGATGTTGATTATTCTAAGGATATTTCTAAGAAACAAGCTAGCTCATCTGGTTGCAATTCCAAAGTTAAGATCAAGGATACTCTACTGAACTTAACTGATACTCAAACAAAACGCTCAACAAAATATTAAGGAATTGTTCAGTAATATTAAAAGTGTAACAAATGTTGAAGGTAACAAATATAAAAAAATAACTGAAGCAATAGTGATTTCATTATTATGGACCATAAACCATTTTCAATTGTGGAAGGAAACGGATTTACACAGTTAATAAAGGAACTGGTACCCTTGTACAAAATTGCTTCTAGAGAGACGTTAAAAAAACGTATAGATGAAAAATATGAGGCTATGGCAGAAATTTTTTAAAATTACTTAAAAGTAGCAGAACATTACTACGATGCACAACAAGTCCTTTGTTGGAGTCATCATCCATTTGTTAGAAAAATCCAAACTTATGAGTGGAACTTTGGGAGTCTTAGAGTTGTTCGAAAGACATACAGCAGAGTACATACAAAACAGACTTTCAGATATCTTCGACGAATGGAATATTACTACCGATGCAGTTTCTGCTGTAGTTACTGACAATGACAGCGCGGTTATGAAGGTAAATAGAGACACGTTTGGTGGAAAAAAAAAATAATACCGTGCTTCGCCCACACATTGAATTTAGTTGTCACAAACTCATTGGATAAAGCTAAAACTGCATCAATGATCGTCAGCAAAGTGCGCGAGATTGTAAAATTCATAAAACGTAGTGTCAATGCCAGTGACGAATTGCGGAAAAAGCAAAGAGAGGCTGGCAAGATGGAAGGCCAGACAAAAAAGCTGATACTTGACGTTCGCACTCGATGGAATTCAACGTATTATATGTTGGAACGTTTTATGGAGCTAATTTCAACGATCGGTGCAATATTGTTATGCCGTTCTGATGCTCCAACAATGATAACTTCTAATGAAGTGGTCTGTCTGCGCGAAATGGTACAACTTTTACAGCCCTTTGAAAGATTAACTAAAGAAATTTCTGCCGAAATTTATGTTACAGTAAGTAAGGTTATTCCACTTGTAAGCTGTCTGCGGGGCATCTTAGAAAAATTCTCACCAACATTTGAAAGCACGGTTTCATTAAAAGCAGAAATTAAAAAAGAGGTATCAAAACGCTTTGATAAACTAGAACATTGCTCTTCCCTGGCTATCTGAACCGCTCTAGATCCACGCTTCAAACTCATTCATTTCAAAGATGAGACTGCTAAGAATAAAGTCATCAGTTATATAAATAATTACTTAACTAATATGCAAGCAGCAGTTTTACTAACTGATTCTTCTGACGAATCTGAAAGGGATGAAAATAATGAATCCGAACGTGACATATGGAGTTACCACAAACAATTAACACACAACAACATAAAAAATAAAACAAAAGCAGAATCAGAATGTCACATGTTTATGTCGTCTCCTGTAACTCCTATAAAAGCAGATGCTTTAATTTCGAAAGCATCTGCTTTTATAGGAGTTACCTTTGATGTCATCCCACATTTGTGGGATGACATCAAAGGTTTATTTCCTGGGTTGTATAAATTGGCGATGAAACATTTGCCTATCGTAGCAACGTCGGTGCCCAGTGAGCGGCTGTTTTCACACATTCCTATGTGTTTTTTTTTTCAAAACATCGAAATAATATCGATATATCGTTCATAAACATCGATGTTTTCGATATCGATATTTTACTTTTGAAAACATCGATGTTTTAACATCGACGTTTTTTATGAACGATGTTGCATCCCTAGTTGTAACCATTAGATGAGATTTACTTCGGGAATGTTAATAAATTCTGGTGGATGGATTTCCCCACTCACTCCACAATACCACGTTTTCCTTTCCATATAACCAACATGTATGGCAATAAGCTACATCTATTTGAGGTGAATATGAAAGCCACCATCTGCTACGTTTTTCACTTAAGCTATTCTTAAAGTTGATGTATTTCTCTGAAAAACTGCGATTTTTTGTTTTTGGGGTAGGCAATACCTCGTGGTTGGCAAGTCCCTACATGTACTAAATCTAGTTTTTTACTTTCGGAATGTGTTTTACATTTAAATAAGGCGTAGTCTGAGGCAAATTTCGTTTTAAAAGTTTCTTCCTCGGCTTCCTCCTTATTATTGGGTCCTACCTCGCTAATTTCAGTGTTTTCTGTTTTTGTAGTAAACTTATCTAAAGATTCTAAAGACTCGAATTCAGAGCTAGGTGTAGAATTCAACGATGGCGTAGGTGACAGAAAAAAAGGTAAACATTCATTTTCTGACCCTGTGTCTATTGAGTCGGAGTCTGACTAGATCATCAGACAAAACTAATTCATTTGAAACAGCAGCAGAAGTAGAAGATGAATGTGAAACGACAAAAAAATCTGACATTTTTTCTAAATTTTTTTGCATATTTTTCTCTTAATTTTTTATTAGATAACGCACGTTTTTCATGGCCCGATTTGTGTATATACGTTGATTTATCCTTAAAATCAAAAAAATATTACAATTAGATAGATAAAATGATTGAAAAAATATTGCTACCATTAAAAATTTAAAAATGTCAGAAAACTCAAACTTCAATTACTGCACACTGCACTCAGATAACATATAATATAATACATAATAAGAACAAGGTACATAAACTCATAAACAGCGTAGAGCGTAGAGACTGTAGATTGAAGACCGTAGAGACTTTTTAGAAGAAACGAACTGAAATGATTCCAAGCAAAAAATAAAACTGTCAGAATATTTTTTTACCACCATTTTATGCAATATTCTCAGAATGATATATGTCGGCAGTTTTTAGACTGAGCTTGCTGCTCAGTCTAATACAGTTTTTTGCGAGGGCCCTTTCCAAGAACCGATGAGTTTATCACATTCTATTAATAATGAAATGATTGCTTTGTTAATAAAATATGCTATATTAAAAATTATATTTCCATGTAAGGTATTATTTTGGAAGTAGAAATAGTATTTTTAAACTTAAAAGAATAGCTTTTACCCTTGTTTGAAAATATATATATTTTTAAAACTTTTCTTATGGACAAACATGTGTTTTGTAAAGTATTGTCACACACAGGGACCCGCCCGCATTGGGGCCCGTCGATGCTACGCATCGATTGCACCTACGTTAAATACGCCTCTGAGTCCCATACCAGTTTGGATCTGATGTTGTATGAGCTAATGGCCTTGATGGCTGGTACGCTATCTGACAGGATAGCAATTTGTTTTTGCGATAGTTCAGGGGTCTCCAAACTACGGCCCGAGGGCCACATCCGGCCCGCGGACAGATTTTGTCCGGCCCGCGGAGAGCTAGCATACTTGCCTTCCAAACTCCTTTTAGAGAACATATTTTTTATAGCAAATTAAATTTAGTTTACTGAAGTATTCTAATTTTATGTTGAATAATTATTAATATGACATCTACATTGATATGGTCATGGGCTAACTACTCATAACAATGTTGTAGGCTTATTGTTATTGTTTTTGTGATAAGTTGGATAAAGAAACACAGAATTGTAATAACAGTAAAGATATGTATAATATGCAGAAAATTTAACTTCAGTATATAATAAATAACAAATTATTGAAATGAATCCAACTAACATTTTAAATAAAAACATAACTTATAACAAGCATAATGACATATGAAATACTAATGAGATTTATGTAATTGAGATTTACCACTGACAATAGTTTGTAGTTGTGGACTAATTTTACTTGTACCAATTATTAAAAGAGATTTAAGATGCTCATCAGTTAATTTAGATCTGTAAACATTTTTGTGTACTTCATTTTGGAGAAGGTCTTCTCACACAAATAAGTAGTACCAAAAACAGAAAACAGCCCACGAGCAAATTTATGCAAATTATCAAATTGTGTCAGTGGAAGACTCTTATAAAATTCCAACAAAGATGAGTTTTGATATTTGTTCTTAATTATATCACTGCACTGTAGATCAATCATTTCCATTTGAAGTTCCGGGGCTAGGGTTTCAATGTCAGTATCAAAAGGATTCTGAAAAATCTTAATTTTATTCGCAATGGCATCAAAGTCCGAGAAACGAGTATCAAAATTTATTTTCAAAGCACTCAAAGTTTCGATTGCAAAATCGATAGGAAACTCAGTCTCAGTGGTGTGGCTGAATATTTCACATGTTTTAAAATGTGAAAAACATTTACTTCGTAGTTGTGATTGAAACAGTATCAATTTCTTCCGGAATGATTTGATATTAGTGTATAAATCAGGAAGATGCTGGTTTTCTCCTTGCAATCTCAAATTCAGTTCGTTCACATGTTTTGTCAAATCAACATAGAATGCTAACTTCAACAGCCATGCGTTGTTTTGTAATTCAGTAAGAGGGCGATGCTTTTCATTCAAAAAAATTTCGATCACTGCTCGATGTTCAAAAAAGCGCTGAAGGACTTTCCCACAACTAAGCCAACGTACGGCAGTATGATAAGGTAAGTCATTTTCTCCAATCTCTTCAATAAATTGTCGGAATTGTCGGTGATTCAGCCCAAAAGATCTGATAAAATTAACAGTTGATATGACTGGTTTCAGAACTTCAGACATATCCAAGCATTTTCCGCACAAAGACTGTTGATGAATGATACAAATGTAAGACTAATGGTTTTGAACCACCGTCATTTTCTACAGCCTTTGACACAAGAGCGACCACTCCTTTATCTTTCCCACTCATGTTTTTGCCTCCATCAGTTGTAATACATTTCAAGTTTTTCCATCGAAGGTTCTTTTGATTAATGGCCACTTCAACTCCTTTAAAAATATCTGTACCAGTAGTTGTGCCATGAATACTATACATATCAAGAAGTTCTTCATGCACTTCATAGCTTTTATCTACTCCTCGAATATAAATCAACACCTGAGCAGTATCTGACACATCCGTTGACTCATCCAAGGTCAAAGAAAACCACTCATCATGTCCATTTTTGTCGAACAGTTGAGAGGATATATTTTCAGCGATGTTTTCTACCCTTCGAGCCACAGTGTTTGCTGACATACTGACAGTTTTTAATAAATTTACCTTTTCAGGGCATTTCTTCGGCTACTGCAATTATGCATTCTTTGATCATTTCTCCATCGGTGAATGGTTTTCCACGTTTTGCAATTTCAAGAGCCACACTAAAGCTGGCACGAGTTGCAGCCTCTTGTTCAGTTTTGAGTTTTGTAAATGAAGATTGCTGCGATTTCAATCCGCGCTTCATAGCTTCGAATTTTTCTGTCCGCAAACTTCCTGTATATTTTGAGTAATTTTGAAAATGTTTTGTTTCATAATGATTATTCAATGTTATATTCATTGAGAACGGCTATGCTTTCATTGCAAATCAAACATAGCGCCTTGTTACTGGACTCAATTACGAAATACTGATTGTTCCACTGATCTTTGAATTTTCTGCATTCACTATCAATTTTTCGCTTCTTTTCCATACTACTAAATCACACACAAAAGCAACAATTCAAATCAAAATTTAGTTACAAAGATATCTTAAACTTAAACACGCACAAACACGTTTTAAGGAGGTACGCACTATTTTATTTCACAACAGTGTCATAGGAACTGACTTGTGGTTGCGCCACTAGCCTTCTTATATATTCCAATTACTGCCATCTAGAAGTGAGTGGAAGACACCAGAACTTTCTCTAACAAGATTAAGAACTAACAAGATTATTCTGTACGTGCTATAAGCGCCATCTGTTAGCGATAGAAGGTACTACCTATTTCCGCTTGTGTCCACCAGATGTCGTGTCACGTTACTCCTCATGGCTCGTACTCTACGACAAATCTAGAAATTACAGATAATGACAGGAAAATTAATAATATGCAGTGTTGCCGTTTTGCGGACTTTAGTCCGATTTGCAGCCTTTTTTAAACGATGCGTACTTTTTCGGACTTTTTTTTCATCAGTGGACTATTTCACTTTTTACCACCGGCAACAATTATAATATGGTTTTGGCCCTCGGAACTTACCTGAGTAATCAGTATGGCCCTAAGGCTGGAAAGTTTGGACCCCTGCCTTAAGTGATAGCCATCTGTAGACGCGTTTCGAGATTTATCTCTCATCAGTACAGCTTACTACTATGACTAAAATAAAGTTCACTATAAAAATACATTATAAAATATTGGATCAATAACATAATACAAAGATACAAATAGATATAACATATTCGATCGAAATAACTTTAAAAAAAACAAAGATTTAATTATGAAAAAAAAAATAGAAAAATTAACTAAATTCTCGATCCATTTAACGCATTGGTGTGTGCAGTACATATTTTTACGCTCTCGCAAGATAAAAAGTACACTTTAAAAATTACAATTTCAAATAGTAGCAGTGGCCTTACGAATTTGAAACTGTAAAAACTACATATTGCTTTTTGTTAAAATTACAGTTTCCGATATTATTACTAAATAAGTTCTAAAAATTACAGAATGCGATTGCAATCTTTACAAATTTGTATTCGTAAGGCCGCTACTACTATTTGAACTGTAATTTTTAGTGTACTTTTTTCCGTGCGCACGAATGACAACGAACCGCAACGCACTAGCGCATTGGTGTGCGGAGACCTTTATACAAGTGCTGCCTGCTACGATACTTAGAAAATAGTATATTTTGTAACTAGGGCGGTAAGTTGTCAATTTGATGCGAGAGCAAAATTGGGCGCACATTCGCTCAAGAGGGCAATTGTCAATACCGCCCGTGTTACAAAAAATATTTTTTATAACTCATGTCAGGGGATGTATCTTACAAGTTTGGGATCCAGGGGCTATCCAAAAAAATTGAATCAAAAATGAAGAATTTGCTTTTTCAATTGTCTCCGCTGGTGTGGATTCGTCATACGAACTATCCTAAGTCTCCGGTATCACGATATAATTTACACTCATTTTAAAACGTATTATTTAATTTCTATTATTATTTTGTAAAGAAAACACTTTCATGTCACTTTTTTAATATTGAGGTCTTGATTGTGTGATTTTATTTTATTTATTTATTTGTGTTTTTTTTTAATGTAACCTAGCGATATTGAATATTTGCTTCCGTTACCCAGGTTATGTGGAAATACAACGAAAAGTGGCATTTCTCATGAGTAATAAAAAAATTATTGGCATGACATCAGGTTTACGAACGCGGTTGTAAAATAGTTTATAATAATAATTTTAGGTTTTTCATAAATTTTAATTTGTGATTCAGAATTTACTCGTAATAAAATTAATTCCTAAATTACATAAGTAGATTTCGTTAATTTATTTTATAAATGTCTTTAACTACTTTAAATATTTCCCAAGAGCGCTAAAAGCATTTCTACGACTGTGATTAGGTATTAAAACAGAAATTTATTGTTTTCGTAAAAAATATAGTTTCATTTTTATAAATAATATAATTCACTCGGGGGGCTCGCGACCCCCGAGGGGTCGCGGCCCACGGTTTGCGCACCACTGCACTAAACTACTCTTAAATGCATTTCTGTCTAAGTTGGTGATCATGTAATCGATGGCTGTTTTAGAATGTGACCCATCTGGTCGTCTACCGCTTCTTGTTGGTCCCATGTTAATAGTGGATAGATTGAATTCCAAAAAAGTATAAATAATAATTGGTTTTGAGATTTAAGAACTTCAACTAACAAGTCATTAAGCCCATTAAAGAACGAATTAGGGTTTCCTAAAGGTAGACTTCCGAGCAAAAGGGGCTCTGGCGTCACTAACGCAGCGATACTGACGCGGCGACATAGCGATAGTTTTATGCACAAGGGAAACGTAAAACGTACACTGACGTACACGTACACTGACGCGCTCAGCGTCAATGCGTCAGTGCTCGATGGCGCCTCATACGCTTCCATAGTGCATAAAACTATCGCTATGTCGCCGCGTCAGTATAGCTGCGTTAGTGACGCCAGAGCCGCGTTGCTTGGAAGTCTACCTTTAAATAGATCTATAAATATTGCACATATCAACATATTGTACATTCGATATCTAGTTTAGATCTTTGAATATCATCACGTACAAATGTCACGTACAAAAATGGCCACGTCTCCATGTTTCTGTACCTCTACAATAATTCTAAACTGGAGCGAAATTGTTAACAGAAACAATGCCTAAGTCAGGTTGGGTGCAACAATGTTCACCTACACACAATACTTTAATATTTTTTGTCTTTTAATGTACAGTTCCACTAGTTCCAGCTTATTTTTTACAGACTGAACATTAACATTGTTTTCTGCTGTTATTCTGGTGAACTTCCTGACGTCTTCACTTTACAATTCGTTGAGTTTAATAAGCACAAATATATAACAAAAACATGAAATGTCACAAATATTTTATGGTTTTAAAGAAAACGTATAAAATATTTATTTTTCCTGCCTACTTAATTAATTTATTTACTCAATTAATTAATTGGTGGAAAAGGTGTTATGATGATATAAAAAGTTTATTTATAAAATTAAGATCCCAGACCCGATACCAGGAGGGCAGAGAGACGGGACTAATTACGGGCTTGGTGTTGCAAGGGGTCCGATGCAATACTTTTGTTTTCCAGGAGAGGATACTTTTACATTCTCTTGGGAAATAACAGAGACCCTAGTGCGATGTTTCCCAACGTGGGGCTCACGCCCCACAGGGGGGCAATTTTATTGTTAAGGGAGGCAATTCGAGAATGGACTCGACACGAGTTTAACCCTTTTGCTCCGGGCCATTTAAATGCAATGCTAGATTTCGCAGTCAAAATTGAAAGAAAAAAGCAAATTGTAGCCAATAAATATTATGAATTCGTTTGACGAGACCAAAATATCAACTGGGTTTTTGGCGTCATCAAATTAACCTCCTTGCGGCAATGACAAACCTGACTGCACGAGCGTCTCGCGACAGTTCGAACTTGGCTGCTGTAGTGGAGGGGGAAGCACAAGTTATCGATTGGTTCATTCTATCACCCATTTTTAAATTTAGATATATTTATTTAATATAGATATGCAATCACGGTATAAGTTTTCACTGCGTTTTCTTATTTTTGTGTTTAACATCTTATTTTATCAAATTCGTGAAAATAAATAATTATGAATAATTTTCTTAATAAATGCTCAGTTTGTGGTAACGAATTTACTCAAAAAATAAACTTATATGCTCGTTTACGGAAAATTCATCAAACAGAGCCAATAAACTCAAAACCAACACAAAGTTTTCATTGTAATATTTGTGACAAAAACTATTCTTTTCAATCATCATTATCTCGACATACACGTACACGTGTGTTGATAATGAACATGATTATTCATGCACATGTATACCTAAAAAAGTAAGATTGGTATGTCCACCTGATACATGTAGTGAGGAATTCTTATTCTATGAGAATTTACGTAAACATTTGGCGAAAGAGCATAGTGTTGAAGTGCAATATGAAAACTTAACTTTTGGTTCAATTGAAGGTAAAATCATCATTAAACTAACTTATCTTGAATATCTTATCAATATTTCTACACTATTTTAAATAAATGACTGCGACTATAGTTCCCCTCATGGGACTAATGCGCCCTCTACAAATCTTAGGAACTGAAGAGTTTCCCCCCTCCATAACTTGACAGCCAAGTTCGAACTGTCGCGAGACGCTCGTCTGACTGCAGGCTCCGCGGGGACTCCCGGACGATTTAAAATCTCGCTAAACAACACAGTTTTGAGTTCATACCCAAAGTCCACGATGAGTTCCCTTTTTGTATTTTATGCCAGCAATGCTTGACCAACGAATCAATGAAACAAGGCCGTCTTGAGGCGCATTTAAAGCTGAAACATAGTGCTCATATTAATTTTTTCCATCGAAGGTTCTTTTGATTAATGGCCATTTCAATTCCTTTAAAAATATCTGTACCAGTAGTTGTGCCATTAATAATATACATATCAAGAAGTTCTTCATGCACTTCATAGCTTTTATCTACTCTAGCTTTTATCTACTCCTTATCTACTCCTTTTAAAATTTCAAACTTTTGGAAATTTTGGAGAAAAATTTTGAAAAGAGTATTGAAAACACTATTTTTTCTACTGCTATTTACTGCTCATAATCAGTTTATTAATACCGTTATAATTCTATTTACGTATCGTATACCATTATTATATCGTTTATCGTATACCATTCTATTTACTGCTCATAATCGTATTCTTGAGGCTAGTTATCAAATTTCTTTATTCTTCGCTAAATCTGGAAAAAATCATACTATAAAAAAAATCGTCAATATCAGCATTTCTTAATATACAATTGTCTTGAAAACGGGTCCTGAAAAAGATAACAACGATGTAAAAGCTATGCCACAGTAACAATACTGTTTGCAGGAGAATAGACGAAATGAGTGAAGATATAGAAAAACAACTTGTTGAAAAACTGAAAACAAGAAAATTCTCAGTGCAAATGTATGTACCGTACACTTTACGAATGGTTCAGGCGAAAGGTCCGGTTACCTAGCTGGGTAGTGGTTTGGGCCAAACATCCACACGGAAAAAGTACACCGTACAAATTACAGTTTCAATTGTAACGTGGGTCCTTACGAATACAAAATTGTAGAGATTGCAGTTTATACAGTAATTTTTAAAACTTGTTTACTAATAAAAATCTTATAATCCCAAGGTGTGAGTTTTACAGTTTTAAGTTACTTTTAGTTAAATAAAAAGTTAAAATATTTTTGACATATTATTTGGGAACTTTTCATCTTATAATATGTATTAATTATTAGTCCAAACTCTAAAAATTACGATATTTTCGTGATGTATTTATTACTTCATAATATAATATTTCTTATTTATTTTCAAACAAAAAATTACAGATTGGGCTATTACTCGTTGACTATGAGAAATGAACGCCGAAATATTACTATCTCATTTAAGAAACTCATTTAAAAAATTTAATATAGATGATGTCGGCTTCGTTTTGTTTACACAATTTCGGAAGGTACAGGATATATACCCTGTTTTAAAATTGGAAGCGTTTTGAACTCATTTTCAGTTCGGCTGTGGCATAATTGCGTCGTTTTCAGGTTAAGCAAATTTAATAAAATAATTTTATAAGTGAATAATAATATTGTGAAAGTCCATCCATCTTAGTTACAATTTTGGTAAGTACTAATATAAAATTATATATATATATATATATATATATATATATATATATATATATATATATATATATATTTGTGCTTTCAATAATTATTGTGTAAACTAACCATTATTTGAAATTTATTGAATTTGTGATATTCAAAGAATAATATTATTATTATCATAATAATAGTTAATTTCAATAATATATTATGATAAGGTTTTTTTTTAATTTTAATCAATTATTTCTTTTTGGTTGAAGGCTCTTTCTGTGTTTCTCGCTTATAATTAGTATCCTATTACTAATTTGGTGATTATGGATAAAAAAAAATGCATTAACTTAAATTTCCATAGTAATCATTGTTATAGCTTAAAGCAGGGGTCTCCAAACTTTCCAGCTTAGGGCCATACTGATTACTCCAGTAAGTTCCGAGGGCCAAAACCATATTATCATTGTTGCCGGTGGTAAAAAGTGAAATAGTCCACTGATGAAAAAGAAAGTTCGAAAAAGTACGCAACGTTTAAAAAAGGCTGCAAATCGGACTAAAGTCCGCAAAACGGCAACACTGCATATTATTAATTTTCCTGTCATTATCTGTAATTTTTAGATTAGTCGTAGAGTACGAGCCATGAGGAGTAACGTGACACGACATCTGGTAGACACAGGCGGAAATAGGTAGTACCTTCTATCGCTAACAGATGGCGCTAATAGCACGTACAGAATAATCTAGTTGGTTCGAGAAAGTTCTGGTGTCTTCCACTCACTTCTAGATGGCAGTAATTGGAATATATAAGAAGGCTTGTGGCGCAACCACAAGAAAGTTCCTATCACACTGTTGTGAAATAAAATAGTGCGTACCTCCTTAAAACGTGTTTGTGCGTGCTTAAGTTTAAGACATCTTTGTAACAGTATTTTGATTTGAATTGTTGCTTTTGTGTGTGATTTAGTAGTATGGAAAAGAAGCGAAAAATTGATAGTGAATGCAGAAAATTCAAAGATCAGTGGAACATTCAGTATTTCGTAATTGAGTCCATTAACAAGGCGCTATGTTTGATTTGCAATGAAAGCATAGCCGTTCTCAAGGAATATAACATTAAACGTCATTATGAAACAAAACATTTTCAAAATTACTCAAAATATACAGGAAGTTTGCGGACAGAAAAATTCGAAGCTATGAAGCGCGGATTGAAATCGCAGCAATCTTCATTTACAAAACTCAAAACTGAACAAGAGCAACTCTGTGTCAGCAAACTCTGTGGCTCGAAGGGTAGAAAACATCGCTGAAAATATATCCTCTCAACTTTTCGACAAAAGTGGACATGTTGAGTGGTTTTCTTTGGCCTTGTGGCCTGTGTGGCCTTGGATGAGTCAACGGATGTGTCAGATACTGCTCAGGTGTTGATTTATATTCAAGGAGTAGATAAAAGCTATGAAGTGCATGAAGAACTTCTTGATATGTATAGTATTCATGGCACAACTACTGGTACAGATATTTTTAAAGGAGTTGAAATGGCCATTAATCAAAAAAAACTTCGATGGAAAAACTTTATTACAACTGATTTGTATACTGAAATGTATTACAACTGATGGAGGCAAAAACATGAGTGGGAAAGATAAAGGAGTGGTCGCTCTTGTGTCAAAGGCTGTAGAAAATGACTGTGGTTCAAAACCATTAGTCTTACATTGTATCATTCATCAACAGTCTTTGTGCGGAAAATGTTTGGATATGTCTGAAGTTCTGAAACCAGTCATATCAACTGTTAATTTTATCAGATCTTTTGGGCTGAATCACCGACAATTCCGACAATTTATTGAAGAGATTGGAACCTTATCATACTGCCGTACGTTGGCTTAGTTGTGGGAAAGTCCTACAGCGCTTTTTTGAACTTCGAGCAGTGATCGAAATTTTTTTGAATGAGAAGCATCGCCCTCTTACTACAAAACAACGCATGGCTGTGGAAGTTAGCATTCTATGTTGATTTGACAAAACATGTGAACGAACTGAATTTGAGATTGCAAGGAGAAAACCAGCATCTTCCTGATTTATACACTAATATCAAATCATTCCGGAAGAAATTGATACTGTTTCAATCACAACTACGAAGTAAATGTTTTTCACATTTTAAAACATGTGAAATATTCAGGCACACCACTGAGACTGAGTTTCCTATCGATTTTGCAATCGAAACTTTGAGTGCTTTGAAAATAAATTTTGATACTCATTTCTCGGACTTTGATGCCATTGCGAATCAAATTAAGATTTTTCAGAATCCTTTTGATACTGTCATTGAAACCCTAGCCCTGGAACTTCAAATGGAAATGATTGGTCTACAGTGCAGTGATATAATTAAGAACAAATATCAAAACTCATCTTTGTTGGAATTTTATAAGAGTCTTCCACTGACACAATTTGATAATTTGCATAAATTTGCTCGTGGGCTGTTTTCTGTTTTTGGTACAACTTATTTGTGTGAGAAGACCTTCTCCAAAATGAAGTACACAAAAAATGTTTACAGATCTAAATTAACTGATGAGCATCTTAAATCTCTTTTAATAATTGGTACAAGAAAAATTAGTCCACAACTACAAACTATTGTCAGTGGAAAATCTCAATTACATAAATCTCATTAGTATTTCATATGTCATTATGCTTGTTATAAGTTATGTTTTTATTTAAAATGTATAAAATGTTAGTTGGATTCATTTCAATAATTTGTTAGTTATTATATACTGAAGTTAAATTTTCTGCATATTATACATGTCTTTACTCATTACAATTCTGTGTTTCTTTATCCAACTTATCACAAAAACAATAACAATAAGCCTACAACAATGTTATGAGTAGTTAGCCCATGACCATATCAATGTAGATGTCATATTAATAATTATTCAACATAAAATTAGAATACTTCAGTAAACTAAATTTAATTTGCTATATATGTTCTCTAAAATGAGTTTTCAAGTATGCTAGCTCTCCGCGGGCCGGACAAAATCTGTCCGCAGGCCGGATGTGGCCCTCGGGCCGTAGTTTGGAGACCCCTGGCTTAAAGGATCCAACAAAAACATTAATTGCTGGAACGTATAATATTATTAACAGTAACAATCCAGATTATTGTTTTGAAGTATGTAATTTGTTTTTATTTTCTTGCATGTGTTTTCTTTTTACAATAATTTAATACATAAATTGTAGTGATTCATTTTAAATTGATTTCATTATTATCATGTAATTTTTACATTATCTTGTAAAAAAATATTATTCATTAATAATTCGTTTTTATTTAATTTTTATTGAATTAAGTTACATAACGAAAATCATTGATTTTTCTAGTCTCAAAATTCAAATTCAACCAGTAGCATAACATATTCTGATCAATCGAGAATACCTGATTTAACGGCCGATGGTTCAAATGTATCAGAAGTCTCTGGAGAATCATCCATCCGAACAACACCAGAGGTATTAAAATAGAAATATTATTTGGATGAATTTAATATAATAATACAGTCAAACTTTTTTTCTTTAACTCGGATTTTGCCATAACTCATAGTAAAAATTTGTACTATGGTAGAATTTTACATAGAAAATCTTTAGAACTCCAATTTTTTAACCGCTGCGTACTTTATGATGCCGGATATTTCCTATCATAAACCGTACCCTGTTTGTTATAGTAAAGATCATCATCATCACCTAGCGCTACAACCCTGGGTGGGTCATGGCTGACTGTACAACTTTTTTCCAATTTGTTCGGTCTTCCATCAACCTAGGGTCAAATGGAATGTTCATTTTCCGGAGATCTGCTTGGATGTTATCTCTCCATCGCATTCTGGGACGTCCGAGCGGTCTCTTGCCTGTGGGAATCTCCTCCCATACCAGTTTTACAAGTCTTTCGTTATGCAGTCTGTGCACGTGGCCTGCCCATCTTAGTCGCTGTGATTTAATTTCTTGGACAATATCGGTGTCATTGTAGAGTGCTTTTAATTCGATATTGGTTCTGATCTTATACTGGTCTGTGGTGATGTCATGGTGAGGTCCGAAGTATTTTTCGTTCAAAGCGTCTGAGCTTTTCTTCGTTTGCTTTGGTCATGGTCCACGTTTCGCATCCGTATGTTATTACAGGTCTGACGATGGATTTATAGATTTTGATCTTTGAACTTCTTGTGAGATTTTTTGATTTTATGAGCTTATTCAGTGCAAATAGACAGCGGTTTGCAGATTGGATTCTGTCTTTTATTTCTTCGATAACATCGTTATCCGCTGTGATTACGGCCCCCAGATACTTAAAACGTTGTACTCTTTCGAAATTAAAGGTGTTGATTGTCATATGTTGTCCTATTCTGTCTCTTTGTGTCGTTCTATTTATACACATATATTTCGTTTTCTCTTCATTAATCTTCAGCCCTACTTCACTTGTTGCTCCTTCCACCTTGTTGAAAATGTCTTTCGTGGATAGAATGGAGTCTCCAACGAGATCTATGTCATCTGCATATGCGAGTAACACTTTGGGACCTTGACCCGATAGCAATTCTGTTTTTATTTCGACCGACCTCATGGCTTTCTCTAATACAAGGTTGAATAGTAGTGGAAATAACGCATCACCCTGTTTAAGTCCACTGTTGATTTCAAAGCTGCCAGACAGTTCATTATTTACACGTACTTTAGATATTCCACCCTCCATACAGACTTTGGTCATCCGAATGAGTTTCTTTGGTATTGAGAACTCCGCCATGGCATTCCATACTTGGCTTCTTTCTACGCTATCATATGCCTGTCTAAAGTCTATGAAAAGATTGTGTATGGGTTTGTTATACTCCCATCCCTTTTCTAGAAGTTGTCTCAGCGTGAATAGTTGATCTATTGTTGATCTGTTTGCCCTAAACCCAGCTTGATATTCGCCTAGGACATTTTCAGCATAAGGGTTTAGTCTACTAAGAATGATGTTTGAGAGGGTTTTATATGCCGTGTTTAGGAGTGAGATTCCTCTATAATTCGCGCATTTTGTTTTGTCCCCTTTTTTGTGGATGGGCACTATTATGTTTTCCTTCCATCGTGCTGGTATCCTTTCTTCTAACCATATGTGCGTTATTAGCTGGTGGATTTGGCGATGTAGTACGTCTCCCCCATATTTCAGAAGTTCTGCTGGTATCTCGTCCGTACCCGGCGCTTTGTGATTTTTCAGCTTATTTAAGGCCTTTTGGGTTTCTTCAAAGGAAGGATTTTTGACGGGCATGTCCGCTGTGATATAGATCTCTTCTTTGTGCTGTTCTTCCTGTATGATGTTTAGAAGGTCTCTAAAATACTTTTTCCATTCTTCAGTTATTTCTTTACCGTCGATTATCATACGGCCTTGGTTGTCTCTCAGTGTGTGGATGGAATTGGCTCTATGCCCTCTTTTCTCAGAGGAAATTGCTTTGTAGAATTCTCTGGAGCCTGGTTTGGGCCGGTCTCTCTCCATAGTTTCATATTTTTGTTGTTCGTAGTTTCTTTTCTTTGTGCGTATTATTTTTCTTGTTTCTTTTCGACAGTCGTCATATTCCTTTTTACTTTGGTCTGTTTGCAGTGGTATCCAAGTCTTTCTTACTGTTTGTCTTTTTTCCAGTTGTTTCCGACATTCCTCGTCATACCATGTTTTTGCCCTCTTCTGCTTACTCCTTCCAAAGATCTTGTCAGCTGTCTTGGTTATTATTTCGGCAGTCGCTTCCCATAGCTGTTCTATATCATTGTCTTCTCTTTCAGAGTTCAAGGTTTGTTCAAGATGTTCTCTATAGTTTTGTTGTTTCTCTGCATTGTGTATTTCGTCCATGTTCCATTGTGGGTTTATTGTTGTTTTATTGTATTTGTGGCTAGATATTCTGGACTTGACTTTTGCTCTGACTAAGTAATGATCTGTGTCTCCGTCTATTCCTCTCAGGCTTCTTACGTCTATAATATTGTTGCCATGACGGGCATCTACAATGATGTGGTCAATTTGGTTGCGTGTATTATGGTCGTTTGAGACCCAGGTTTGCCTATGGATGTCTTTATGCGGAAACATGGTTGACTTTATTAGCATATTATTAGCTGCTGCAGTTTCTGTGAGTCTTAAGCCATTGTCGTTGGATATATTGTGTATGCTGTGTTTACCTATTGTGGGGTATAGGCTGGGCTCTTTGCCTATTTTAGCATTAAAGTTCCCGCAGAGTATGCGCATATCCTGTTTGGGCATCGTATCTATCTCTCTTTCTAGGGCATCGTAGAAGTCATCCTTGATATCTTCATCCTTCTCTTCCGTTGGTGCATGCGCTGAGATAATCGAAATGTTGTATCGCTCTCCCTTCATTCGTATGTAGCATATCCTTTCATTTATAGGTTTAAAATTTAGTATATTCTGTACTAGGTTGTCTCTAATCACAAAGCCCGTTCCAAATTCATGTCTTCCGTTTTTGTTACCGCTGAAGAAGATGGTGGATTTACTTATTTTTATATTTCCATCGTCTGGCCATCTTATTTCTTGGAAGGCTGTTATATCCATTCCTATGTTTTCCAGTTGTTCCACAGCATTTATAGCAGCTCCAGGTCTGTACCAACTCTGGACATTCCAAGTTCCAATATTCATGGTCCTTTTACATTGCATTTGTCGTTTTTTGTGTTTGTCTGTCCGGTTCCGAGGCAAAGTTGCAGTTTTCATAACTAGTTTCTTTTTTCCGAGGGTGGGTAGTTAACCCTCCGCTCAACCCTCCTCTTTTATCCGGGCTTGGGACCGGCTGCAGTAAGGTGATTTCAGAGCTGCATTATTTGCCAATTTTCAATGTGTCAAAATTATGACACATTATAGTAAAGATGCTATATGGTAATGAAATTTTAGAGTTTAAACTCATTCTTTCTTCTTACCTCTGCCGTTACAATTGCAAATATGAGTGGCCAGAAATTATTAATTATTAATAATTATTATTAATAATGTATATTTGTTTTTTGTTTATAAATATATAAAAATGCACATATTTATTTTGAATAAATTGTGTAAAGTGTATTTTACTCATTTTGCAGTTATGTATTTCTATAACTCAATTTTTTTTTCGTGAACTATGGTAATTCGACTTCGGGAAGTTCGGTTGAAGGAAGTTATATATATATATATATATATATATATATATATGGATATTTTTTTTTATTTAGGATGAAAGTTTGCCTATAAACAACAACTATCAGATTGATGATTGTCAATCATCTCTTCCTTCAACTAGTAGTACAGTTTCTTCATCGAGTCAATCCTCAATACTGCTAGCCAAAGATAATCATAGTGGTCTTGGTAATATTGAAAATATTGGCAAATTAAATAATAAATCCAATCCAGTTTCTCGGCTGCAACCATCTATTTTTCAAATCGCATCCAAGCATATTTTTATGCCATTTTACAGAATTTCAGTAAGTGTAGATGTATGTCGTTTTTAATTTTTACTTAATTGTTTCGATTATGATTTTCAGATTCCCCTTAATGAATGGTTAGCCAAAACTTTTGTTGTAAATAACTTAATAGCAATCTATAATTCTAAAACTTCTTTTGGATTTACTGAAAGTAACCGAAATTCACTAAGGCATTTAGTACTGGATCGTGAAAGTGATCATACCTATATTGAAATATGATAATTTTTCATATTAGCTAAGTGAGAGATCATTTTTTGTTTGTTTACTTCAAAAAGACTTTGAGAAACTTTTTCCGGATAAAGCAACTTTATTGACTGTAAAATGGCCAGTTTTTAAGGAATGTATCATTTATTTGCTAAGTGCCCGAAGACCGAAGGATAAAACATTGTTAAATCTGGTAGCAAAGTTATTTATTTTGCTAGAAAGTAAGTTCATTCAAATTTTGTATTTATGATTAACATTATTTTATTATCAATAAAATTTTTGTAGATTCATTAGATACTGTCGTTTTGTGGCTTCTGTCTTCTATGATAAAAAAAACTACACCTTTAGTTCATGATTCAGTTTCTAACAACCCAGTTAAAAGAGGACATAAGCAAAAGATGGTCAATGACAATCTTATTATAAAAAATATTCCATCGTGGATTCCTACTTCAGCTGAGGTGCAGCAAGGATTTTTGTTCCACATCGAAGTAAGTTATTTTCACCAATTCTTTATCAAAATATTTGAAGAAATATCTTCCATAATATCTTCAATAGTATTATATAGAATATTTATATTTCCTTACTTGTAGGCAGAGAATGATAAAAGTGGGACAATTGACCGAGCGAAACGGTTTATGAGTATTCAAAAGATATCATTTCAACCACGCCCAGTAATTGTTATAATAATTATAAATTAGATACTGACTTCGACTCTCATTTTCAAGCGTATGAAGTTTATGATACAGCAGTTAATTGGCAAATTGTATTTTTGGATGAAGCTGATGGTACATGTTCATTGACTCGTCAGGCAAATGGTAAAAAATATATTTGTTATAGAGTATAAGTTGTTAAAATTTTACCATACATTATTTGTACTTATTTAATAATACACATCGTGGGCGCGCGTGCAAAAGGGGATAAGTATTTTTTTTTCAAAAGTGCGTTTTTGTCATCATTCCAAAGAAAAAAAGCTTTCTCCATTATTGTGCAAGAGGAGACAAGTTAAATGTGACCCAATCATATTTAATTTGGTTGTGAATTAGGAGGCAATTTGGACTTGCCCCAATGTTGTTTGTGCAAAAGGGGATAAGTCATTCTAGTAATGTAATGTTATGACATCTTTCTGAGCACTGATCTAGATTGCTGCGCTTAAGAGGTTATATCACTCAAAAATCTGACTTGACTCCTTAAACATATCAATCTGAGAAGGTGACACTGATGCTCAAAGTTCAAAGAAAAAAAAACATGATTTTGAATCTCTTGTGGAACAAAATAATAGAAAAGGTGCGTTTCTTTATGGAGGTTTCCTATCGTGGTCAGGTTGATTACGGTCTATAAGTTCATTCATAGATATATAACATTCTGCTGTAATAAACTGTCATTGATTTAGGTTAGGTTGTTTAAAGAACGTCAACATGAACGAGAATATAATTGATTGTCCTGATAGTGATGTTGCAGTTATGGAGACACATATGAATCATGCTGTTTTAGAAAGTGTAGCCATGGATGTAGAACATCCGGTAATGGAGATGTCCTCAATAGATATGAACCAGGTTATAGCATTTGAAAATGCAGACCAAGAGGCGAAAACTGCAGTTTTGGAGGTGCTACAAAATGCTGTGATTAGAACCAGAGCTTTTCGGAATAGCAAACGTATTTTAAAGGGAGACACCAGGGAAAGTAGGAGTAAAGGTAGTAGTAGGAGTAGGTGTAATGGTAAAGAATACATCACCAAGAAGGAAAAGATAATAAAATCCAGGAAATTATTTAAGCTTGGACCATGCAGAATGAAATGTGCAGAAAGAATTACTGCTGAAGACGCAGAAATCTTATTCAATGAGTACTATGCTTTAGATTCTCATGATAAACGCATGTACATATCAGGAAAAATAGAGATATCTGAGAAAGTCGCTTCCCGTTCAAGAGTTTAGGACCCTAATAGATTTCACTATAGACAAGTTTCTTTACGATATTTACGATAAGTACATATAAATGGAATATATCTTATCCAATTTGTGAAGCAGATTTTTTAAAATGTTTTGCAATAACAAACAAGTTTGTTGAAATGATTGTAGCTTAAAAACGTTCATCGGGAGGCGGTACAGTACATAGAGATAACAGATGAAGTTCAGTTCCATGGAACAAGACATCTGACGATAGATTGGCCGCAGTTCGTCAGCATCTAATCTCCATTCCTGCCTACGAGAGCCACTATACAAGAGAGACACACAAAAAAAGTATTTGCTTCCTCATTTGACTATTGGGGAATTGTGTAATGAATACAAACGTATAGAAGGCAGCAAAGCAGTATCATTAAAAATTTACTCCTCAGTTTTCCATAAGTTAAATTATTCCATTAAACAACCTAATAAAGACACTTGCCAGACCTGTGATCGTCTACAAATGGAAATTAAAATGAGCAATACGGATAATGAAAAACATGTATCTGAAGAAAAATATGAAAAACATCTAATGCTTGCAGATAATGCACACACTTCAAAAGCTAACGATTTCAAAAGCTAAAGAGAAATTTCTAAAAACGACCCCTCAAAAAAAACAATAACTTTTGATCTTCAGGCATGCCTGCCAACCCCAATGCTGAAAAACTGTATTTCCTTCTATAAACGCCAGTTATGGGTTTTCAATTTGACTGTGCATGACTGCGATAACTCACAAGGATATTGTTACCTTTGGAATGAAACAATAGCAGCAAGAGGGGCAAACGAAATTGCATCGCGTGTTTACAATTATATCGAAAATCTTCCAGAAAACATTGAGACATTGACAATGTACAGTGGACACATGTGGAGGCCAGAATAGAAACACCCACTTTGCTGCAATGTGCTTAATGGCAATACAAAAATCAAAAAGCTTGGTTGAAATAAATCATAAGTTTCTTGTTCCTGGACACTGACACATGGAATGTGACACGGACCACAGCGTCATTGAGAAAATGAAAGAAAAATATGCCCCGTCAATCGAACACCCGCGAGACTGGGCTCAACTTATAAGAGTTGCAGGGAAAAAGAAGCCTTTTGTAGTGACAGAGATGGCTCCAGAAGATTTTTTTTCTTACTCAGATTTAGTAAAATCATCCTTGCAATTGCGTAAAACAGACGTCGAAAATAATAAAATCAACTGGAGACAAATTAGATGGATAAGATATTTGAAAACGATGGGCCCTTCATTTCTTGTTAATTATTCTGTTGACGACGAGGACAGCTTTAGAACATTGAGTTTTTCTAAAAAAGGAAAATGATCAAAATTAACTCCAAGAGTTATCTCTACACAGCCACTTCCAATTTCAGCTGAAAAAAAGAAAGATCTGATAGATCAGCTGCCATTTATCTCGAACATCTTTAAGGAGTATTATAGAAACTCTCTTGTGGAACAAAATAATAGAAAAGGTGCGTTTCTTTATGGAGGTTTCCTATCGTGGTCAGGTTGATTACGGTCTATAAGTTCATTCATAGATATATAACATTCTGCTGTAATAAACTGTCATTGATTTAGGTTAGGTTGTTTAAAGAACGTCAACATGAACGAGAATATAATTGATTGTCCTGATAGTGATGTTGCAGTTATGGAGACACATATGAATCATGCTGTTTTAGAAAGTGTAGCCATGGAGGTAGAACATCCGGTAATGGAGGTGTCCTCAATAGATATGAACCAGGTTATAGCATTTGAAAATGCAGACCAAGAGGCGAAAACTGCAGTTGTGGAGGTGCTACAAAATTCTGTGATTAGAACCAGAGCTTTTCGGAATAGCAAACGTATTTTAAAGGGAGACACCAGGGAAAGTAGGAGGAATAGAAAAGATGCAATGTGTAATGGTAAAGAATACATCACCAAGAAGGAAAAGATAATAAAATCAACAAAATTATCTAAGCTTGGACCATGCAGAATGAAATGTGCAGAAAGAATTACTGCTGAAGACGCAGAAATCTTATTCAATGAGTACTATGCTTTAGATTCTCATGATAAACGCATGTACATATCAGGAAAAATAGAGATATCTGAGAAATTCGCTTCCCGTTCAAGAGTTCAGGACCCTTCAGACAAGTTTCTTTACAAGATATAAAGTACATATAAATGGAATATCTTATCCAATTTGTAAAGCAGATTTTTTAAAATGTTTTGCAATAACAAACAAGTTTGTTGAAATCATTGTAGCTAAAAAACGTTCATCGGGAGCCGGTACAGTACATAGAGATAACAGAGGAAGTTCAGTTCCATGGAACAAGACATCTGACGATAGATTGGCCGCAGTTCGTCAGCATCTAATCTCCATTCCTGCCTACGAGAGCCACTATACAAGAAGAGACACACAAAAAAAGTATTTGCTTCCTCATTTGACTATTGGGGAATTGTATAATGAATACAAACGTATAGAAGGCAGCAAAGCAATATCATTAAAAATTTACTCCTCAGTTTTCCATAAGTTAAATTATTCCATTAAACAACCTAATAAAGACACTTGCCAGACCTGTGATCGTCTACAAATGGAAATTAAAATGAGCAATACGGATAATGAAAAACATGTATCTGAAGAAAAATATGAAAAACATCTAATGCTTGCAGATAATGCATACACTTCAAAAGCTAACGATTTCAAAAGCTAAAGAGAAATTTCTAAAAACGACCCCTCAAAAAAAAACAATAACTTTTGATCTTCAGGCATGCCTGCCAACCCCAATGCTGAAAAACTGTATTTCCTTCTATAAACGCCAGTTATGGGTTTTCAATTTGACTGTGCATGACTGCGATAACTCACAAGGATATTGTTACCTTTGGAATGAAACAATAGCAGCAAGAGGAGCAAACGAAATTGCATCGTGTGTTTACAATTATATTGAAAATCTTCCAGAAAACATTGAGACATTGACAATGTACAGTGGACACATGTGGAGGCCAGAATAGAAACACCCACTTTGCTGCAATGTGCTTAACGGCAATACACAAATCAAATAGCTTGGTTGAAATAAAGCATAAGTTTCTTGTTCCTGGACACTGACACATGGAATGTGACACGGACCACAGCGTCATTGAGAAAATGAAAGAAAAATATGCCCCGTCAATCGAACACCCGCGAGACTGGGCTCAACTTATAAGAGTTGCAGGGAAAAAGAAGCCTTTTGTAGTGACAGAGTTTTATTTATTTATTTATTTATTTAACCAGTATAATTTTACATGAGCAAATAACATTTATTAATTACCTGTAAAATCCTGCAGAGGTACACGCAGGTACCTGTTGGCAGGACTGGTAAATCTTACAAACTAAATCTAACTCCAATATAACTAACTATTATAGAACAATAAACATTTATCCGGACTACATATTTTGCCTGACCCATTCCTTTAATTTACTTTTCGTTTAAATATTAATCTTTAACGTTTTTAATTCATTAGGAAGCTCATTAAATAGATTTATAGCCTTTATATAGCTATTTTTTATGCTTACTGTTTTGTCTCTTTGTGGAATCTGTATTAATTTTTTTCTTGTTATACTATCTGATGCTTGATATTTATTTTTCATGTCATTGAAGTGAAATATTAATGACTCATATGCAAACTGTTGTCTAATGTTCAGAGGTTTGTTACGATTTATGAGATTATTCTTACTAATTATTTTTAATACCCTATTTTGTATATTTTGTAATAAATTTAGGCTGTTCGAATATACTCCACCCCACACTATAATACCATAACTCATAACACTGTGAAAAAATGCATAGTATATCATCTTTAAAGTGATTACTAGCATAAACCGTCTAAATTTATAAAACACAAAAATCAAATATTTAATTTTACTTGACAAATTTACTATGTGCTGCCTCCATTTCATGTTGAAGTCAAAGACTATTCCTAAATATTTCTAGTATTCAACTCTTTTTAGAATTGTTCCCTCTATTTGGCAATTAATGTCTTTTGGAACGCTATCGATATAATTTCCAAATGTCATGTAGACAGTTTTTTCAATGTTTAAAGACAGCTTATTAAATGCTAGCCAATTTGAGATTTTATTTAAATAGGTATTCATCTTGATTTCAACCTTACTCCAGGTATCATCAGTAGATATGACAGCTGTGTCATCCGCATATGATATTATTATATCATTAGACATAATAGATCATTAACGTATAAAATAAAAAATAATGGCCCTAATATTGTTCCTTGCGGAACACCTGTAATTACATATTCGTATTTACTTAAACAACCTTCAAATTTAACTCTTTGTTGTCTGTTTGTCAAGTAACTTTCAATTAGTTTGTGTGCAATCCCCCTGATACCATAATTGTATAGTTTTTCCAATAAAATTTTATGATTCACCGTGTCAAAAGCTTTGGCAAGATCCAGGAAAGTTATAGCTATTGGCTTACTTTTATCAAGTTTGTTATAAATTATATTTGATATTTGATTAAGTGCATCTTTTGTGCCTCTATTTTTAACAAATCCAAACTGGTTATCAGCTATAATGTTGCTTTTATTCACAAAAACCAAGATTCTGTTATATATGACCTTTTCTAATATTTTGGCCACGTTAGAGATTAATGATATAGGTCTGTAATTTGATACGTAACTCTTATTTTTAGATTTATGTATGGGTAACACATCAGCACATTTCAAGGCTACTGGTCATGTACCATTTTCAATACATAAGTTGATAATATGTGCAATTGGTTTTGATATATTCTCCAACATTAGTTTAAGAGTTTTTACATTTATATTATCTCCGCCGCTTTTCAAATTCATATTGTTTATGATGTTTTCAATTTCTAAACTATTAGTCGGTGCCAGAAAGATAGATTTTGAATTCATAGATGGACTTTGAACGTAAATATTTGTGGGTCTCCGTATCTTATCGCTTATTTTTTTACCAATATTACTGAAGTAAGAATTGAATTCTTTTGCTATTCTAATGGGTTCTGTAATTATATCCATATCTTTATTGTAAACTTGTTTTATATTGTCATCTTTTCTGCCGCTTTTCCCGAGTTTATATTTGATTATTTCCCATAAGTGTCTTGGATTTTTCTGATTCCTTTTTATTAGTTCGCTATCGAATTTTATTTTTGCTTTTGTAATGACCTTATTCAGAATCCTTGTGTAATTCTTATATTCTGTCTTGAGCCTATCGTTTCCTTGATCATATTGCCAGACCTTATATAATAATTCTTTCTTACTACATGAAATTATTATGGCCTTACTAATCCATTCCTTTCTTGGTTTTGTTTTGTCACGTTTATTGCTCTTTTTCACGTTAACAGTAGCATGGTCTACACAGTTTTGTATATTATTAATGAGAGTATTAGTAGCCTCCGTTGGATCATGCATAGTGAATATAGTATCCCAGTTTACATCATTAGAAATATTTTTTAATTTTATATAATTTATTGCTGTTTTGATATCTTTATCCGTATTTCTTTTAAATTTTGTAAGTGATATAAATAGTGGATAATGATCTGTTAGGGAGTCTATGAGTTTAATGGTATTAGTTTTAATTGTTTCAGTTTTGATAAATATATTATCTATGCATGTTCCAGAATTTTTTGAATCTGATGGTCTTGTTATACCATGAAAACCTGGATGGTACCCTTCATCTAGTAAATTGCATAAGAATTCATTGCTGTTATTTAAGTTTAAGTTTAAGTTATCGTGAGTCATTAAATCTATGTTAAAATCACCTATAATTAGATGATTCTTTGTTTCTCTCTTGGTTTTTATTAATTCTTTTAAGTTGATTATAAATGATTATAGATGGCTCAAGAAGATTTTTTTTCTTATTCAGATTTAGTAAAATCATCCTTGCAATTGCGTAAAACAGACGTCGAAAATAATAAAATCAACTGGAGACAAATTAGATGGATAAGATATTTGAAAACGATGGGCCCTTCATTTCTTGTTAATTATTCTGTTGACGACGAAGACAGCTTTAGAACATTGAGTTTTTCCTAAAAAGGAAAACGATCAAAATTAACTCCAAGAGTTATCTCTACACAGCCACTTCCAATTTCAGCTGAAAAAAAGAAAGATCTGATAGATCAGCTGCCATTTATCTCGAACATCTTTAAGGAGTATTATAGAAACTCTCTTGTGGAACAAAATAATAGAAAAGGTGCGTTTCTTTATGGAGGTTTCCTATCGTGGTCAGGTTGATTACGGTCTATAAGTTCATTCATAGATATATAACATTCTGCTGTAATAAACTGTCATTGATTTAGGTTAGGTTGTTTAAAGAACGTCAACATGAACGAGAATATAATTGATTGTCCTGATAGTGATGTTGCAGTTATGGAGACACATATGAATCATGCTGTTTTAGAAAGTGTAGCCATGGAGGTAGAACATCCGGTAATGGAGGTGTCCTCAATAGATATGAACCAGGTTATAGCATTTGAAAATGCAGACCAAGAGGCGAAAACTGCAGTTGTGGAGGTGCTACAAAATGCTGTGATTAGAACCAGAGCTTTTCGGAATAGCAAACGTATTTTAAAGGGAGACACCAGGGAAAGTAGGAGGAATAGAAAAGATGCAATGTGTAATGGTAAAGAATACATCACCAAGAAGGAAAAGATAATAAAATCAACAAAATTATCTAAGCTTGGACCATGCAGAATGAAATGTGCAGAAAGAATTACTGCTGAAGACGCAGAAATCTTATTCAATGAGTACTATGCTTTAGATTCTCATGATAAACGCATGTACATATCAGGAAAAATAGAGATATCTGAGAAAGTCGCTTCCCGTTCAAGAGTTCAGGACCCTAATAGATTTCACTATAGACAAGTTTGTTTACGATATAAAGTACATATAAATAGAATATCTTATCCCATTTGTAAAGCAGATTTTTTTAAATGTTTTGCAATAACAAACAAGTTTGTTGAAATCATTGTAGCTAAAAAACGTTCATCGGGAGGCGGTACAGTACATAGAGATAACAGAGGAAGTTCAGTTCCATGGAACAAGACGATAGATTGGCCGCAGTTCGTCAGCATCTAATCTCCATTCCTGCCTACGAGAGCCACTATACAAGAAAAGACACAAAAAAAAGTATTTGCTTCCTCATTTGACTATTGGGGAATTGTATAATGAATACAAACGTATAGAAGGCAGCAAAGCAATATCATTAAAAATTTACTCCTCAGTTTTCCATAAGTTAAATTATTCCATTAAACAACCTAATAAAGACACTTGCCAGACCTGTGATCGTCTACAAATGGAAATTAAAATGAGCAATACGGATAATGAAAAACATGTATCTGAAGAAAAATATGAAAAACATATAATGCTTGCAGATAATGCATACACTTCAAAAGCTAACGATTTCAAAAGCTAAAGAGAAATTTCAAAAAACGACCCCTCAAAAAAAAACAATAACTTTTGATCTTCAGGCATGCCTGCCAACCCCAATGCTGAAAAAGTGTATTTCCTTCTATAAACGCCAGTTATGGGTTTTCAATTTGACTGTGCATGACTGCGATAACTCACAAGGATATTGTTACCTTTGGAATGAAACAATAGCAGCAAGAGGAGCAAACGAAATTGCATCGTGTGTTTACAATTATATCGAAAATCTTCCAGAAAACATTGAGACATTGACAATGTACAGTGGACACATGTGGTGGCCAGAATAGAAACACCCACTTTGCTGCAATGTGCTTAACGGCAATACAAAAATCAAAAAGCTTGGTTGAAATAAATCATAAGTTTCTTGTTCCTGGACACTGACACATGGAATGTGACACGGACCACAGCGTCATTGAGAAAATGAAAAAAAATATGCCCCGTCAATCGAACACCCGCGAGACTGGGCTCAACTTATAACAGTTGCAGAAAAAAGAAGCCTTTTGTAGTGACAGAGATGGCTCAAGAAGATTTTTTTTCTTACTCAGATTTAGTAAAATCATCCTTGCAATTGCGTAAAACAGACGTCGAAAATAATAAAATCAACTGGAGACAAATTAGATGGATAAGATATTTGAAAACGATGGGCCCTTCATTTCTTGTTAATTATTCTGTTGACGACGAGGACAGCTTTAGAACATTGAGTTTTTCTAAAAAAGGAAAATGATCAAAATTAACTCCAAGAGTTATCTCTACACAGCCACTTCCAATTTCAGCTGAAAAAAAGAAAGATCTGATAGATCAGCTGCCATTTATCTCGAACATCTTTAAGGAGTATTATAGAAACTCTCTTGTGGAACAAAATAATAGAAAAGGTGCGTTTCTTTATGGAGGTTTCCTATCGTGGTCAGGTTGATTACGGTCTATAAGTTCATTCATAGATATATAACATTCTGCTGTAATAAACTGTCATTGATTTAGGTTAGGTTGTTTAAAGAACGTCAACATGAACGAGAATATAATTGATTGTCCTGATGGTGATGTTGCAGTTATGGAGACACATATGAATCATGCTGTTTTAGAAAGTGTAGCCATGGAGGTAGAACATCCGGTAATGGAGGTGTCCTCAATAGATATGAACCAGGTTATAGCATTTGAAAATGCAGACCAAGAGGCGAAAACTGCAGTTGTGGAGGTGCTACAAAATGCTGTGATTAGAACCTGAGCTTTTCGGAATAGCAAACGTATTTTAAAGGGAGACACCAGGGAAAGTAGGAGGAATAGAAAAGATGCAATGTGTAATGGTAAAGAATACATCACCAAGAAGGAAAAGATAATAAAATCAAAGAAATTTTCTAAGCTTGGACCATGCAGAATGAAATGTGCAGAAAGAATTACTGCTGAAGATGCAGAAATCTTATTCAATGAGTACTATGCTTTAGATTCTCATGATAAACGCATGTACATATCAGGAAAAATAGAGATATCTGAGAAAGTCGCTTCCCGTTCAAGAGTTCAGGACCCTAATAGATTTCACTATAGACAAGTTTCTTTACGATATAAAGTACATATAAATGGAATATCTTATCCAATTTGTAAAGCAGATTTTTTAAAATGTTTTGCAATAACAAACAAGTTTGTTGAAATCATTGTAGCTAAAAAACGTTCATCGGGAGGCGGTACAGTACATAGAGATAACAGAGGAAGTTCAGTTCCATGGAACAAGACATCTGACGATAGATTGGCCGCAGTTCGTCAGCATCTAATCTCCATTCCTGCCTACGAGCGCCACTATACAAGAAAAGACACACAAAAAAGTATTTGCTTCCTCATTTGACTATTGGGGAATTGTATAATGAATACAAACATATAGAAGGCAGCAAAGCAGTATCATTAAAAATTTACTCCTCAGTTTTCCATAAGTTAAATTATTCCATTAAACAACCTAATAAAGACACTTGCCAGACCTGTGATCGTCTACAAATGGAAATTAAAATGAGCAATACGGATAATGAAAAACATGTATCTGAAGAAAAATATGAAAAACATCTAATGCTTGCAGATAATGCACACACTTCAAAAGCTAACGATTTCAAAAGCTAAAGAGAAATTTCTAAAAACGACCCCTCAAAAAAACAATAACTTTTGATCTTCAGGCATGCCTGCCAACCCCAATGCTGAAAAACTGTATTTCCTTCTATAAACGCCAGTTATGGGTTTTCAATTTGACTGTGCATAACTGCGATAACTCACAAGGATATTGTTACCTTTGGAATGAAACAATAGCAGCAAGAGGGGCAAACGAAATTGCATCGTGTTTACAATTATATCGAAAATCTTCCAGAAAACATTGAGACATTGACAATGTACAGTGGACACATGTGGAGGCCAGAATAGAAACACCCACTTTGCTGCAATGTGCTTAATCTTAGGGATTTTAGGGTGGGTTCAATGAGGGTTTAACACTTACACAAATAATATATTGTTTTACTCAAAACTTCGTTACATGCTTTCGTCTTGTTGCAGAGGAGAGTGTCTTGTTACACATGCGCACTCACACAAGCCACGTTGCCACTTCTATTCCCAACACTCCTCCTCGATTTTTACATATTAACCCTTTTTTAACATTACAAAACATAAAAATCGTTTCTCTTACAATCTAGTTCATAATACAAATAAAACTTTTTTTTTTTTTTTTAACAAATATTTAGGATATTTCTGTAGTAACTGAATTGTTCATAACTTAGTGCTTTAGTAAACATATCCGCCAGGTTCTCAGTAGAACTTACATATTTTATATCTATCTCCTTTGAGTTTACTTTGTCTTTAATAAAGTGATATCTAATATCAATGTGCTTTGATCGTTTACTATTTTCGTAACTATTCGCCATATCAATCGCACCCTTATTATCTACATACAATACAGTTTTTACATTTTCGTTCAAATCTTCGCTTAATCGTTTAATATTTATTTGTTCACATGCGCTGACAGTGGCAGCTATATATTCTGCTTCTGCAGTTGATAAAGAAACACATCCTTGTTTTCTGGATAACCATGATATAGCATTTTTACAATACATTGTTACTGATCCACTTATGCTCCTCCTATCTTTTTTGTCGTTTGCATAATCTGCATCTGAGTAAGTTTCAATTGACATTTGATTTGACTTTACATATGTTAATGACAAATCTATAGTAGTGTATAAATATTTTAACACTCTTTTTGCTTCTAACCATGCTGATTGCGTTGGTTTATCTAGACATTGACTCAAATAGCTTGTTGCATAGGATATATCTGGCCTAGTGCCTGTACTTATATACATTAATCCTCCGATTAATTCCCTATATGGAACATTAACAATCTCTTTGCTTGAATCTATTTGATAACCTTTTGTTATTGGAATCTTTGCTCCTTTACTCTCTATCATTCTAAATCTTTCAACCATTTTTCTTATGTGTTTACTTTGAGATAACTTTAATTTTTCTTTTGATCTTTCTATTTCCATACCTAAGAAGTTTTTTACATTGCCTAAATCTTTCGCATTATATTCTTTCTTTAGTTCAGATATAATAAACTTTACATTCTCGTCACTTCCAGTTATAAGTATATCGTCTACAAACACAATTAACCATACATTCTCGCCAATATAAAAACAACAATCATTTTTAGATCTTTTTAACTTGATACTACTTGCAAAACTATTAAATGTTTCGTTCCAACATTTTGGGCTTTCCTTTAGTCCGTACAAACCTTTATTCATTTTAAAAACTTTATTCCTTTCAATATTTATTCCTTGTGGTGGATTTACATAAATTTCAGATTTTAAGTTACTGTTCAAAAATGCCGTTGGGATATCCAACTGCTTCAATTGCCACCCTTTTTGAATAGCCTGAGAAATTAACAATCTAATTGTTTGCAATCTAGCCACTGGGGCATAGTTATTTGCGCTATAATTTACATTTTCTTGAAAACCTCTTGCGACAATTCTCGCTTTCTTTACACCGTCATCTTTGGTTTTAAAAATCCATTTAGAGTCTATAATTTTCTTATCTTTTGGTTTAGGAACTACTGTCCATGTGTTCATATTTGTATGAGCATTTATTTCTTTATTTATAGCTTCTTGCCACCCATCATTTAAGTTTATTGCTTCATCATATGTTATTGGATCTTTTCTTAAAAATAAACAATATGCAGTATGCAATTCGTATTCAAAATCTTTTTTATATCTTTCCGGTACTTTAATTGTTCGTGTTCTAGTCTTTCGTTCTTCATTAATAACATTTCTTTCATCAATACTACTATCATCACTACTATTCTCGTTTTCTACTTCACTATCACTTGATTCATTACTTTTTTCGGTTTCACTATTATTTTCGTTATTTACTTCGTTCTCACTTGACTTATTATTTTCGCTTAATACATCGCTTTCATTTAATATGAATTGCTCTGATAACTCATTTCTATTTTTATCGTTTACAAACTTATAATCACTTTCATCAAATTCTACATCTCTGGAGATTATTATCTCTTCTGTTTGAGGGTTCCACAAACGATACCCATTGCTACTATAACCTACCATTCGAGTTTCAATACTTCTTTCGTCAAGTTTAAATTTACGTGGTAAAATTACCGCCCACGCTTTTGAACCAAATACTCTTAACCTTTTTAAATCTAATTTTCCGTAATACATTTCGGCTGGAATTTTAAAATTTATTGCTGCAGATGGACATCTGTTTAACTGATAAGCTGCGCACATAAATGCTTCTGTCCATAAGTATTTTGGTAACCCTGTTTCATTTATCATTGTTCTAGCTTTATTGTACAAAGTTCTATTAAGTCTTTCTGCTACACCGTTTTGTTGTGGTGAATAAGGTCTAGTATACTGAATAATAATTCCGTTTTCGTAACAAAATTTTCTGAATAAATTTGAAATGAATTCGCCGCCATTGTCACATCTTATCCTTTTTACATTTACATCTTTTTGCGTTTGAATTTCTTTAATATAATGTATAAGGTTATTTTCAGCTTCACTCTTATTTTTAAGTACATACAGTTTTACAAAATGAGAATAATCGTCCGTTATAGTTTGAAAATATTTTTGACCTTCATTTGACATAGGTGTCACCGGACCAGCTATGTCTGTGTGTATTAACTCACCAATTTGTCTGCTTCTTGGTAGTTCTTGTTTAATAAATGGCTTCCTTACGCTTTTGTTTTTCATGCATGAATTACATTTTTTGTCGGACATGGGTAGTTTCATTGTTGATAACCCCTTTTTATTTAAATGACCCAATCTCAAATGCCATATATTATTGTTTGAGCATACATTTGCTTCTTCAAACTTAGAATTATCTTTAAGTAATCCATTCAAATAAAATAAACCGCACCTTTCTTTGCAATGCCACACTGCATCATTTTTAATTAACGTTACCTTTAATGGTTTAAATATAACTTCAATACCTTTATCTATTAACCCTTTTACTGACAAAATATTATGAAATAAACCCGGAACAATTAATGCATCAATAGTTACTTCCCTTCCGCATGATAACATACAAATTTTACCTTGTTTCTTTGCAATTAATGCATCGCCGCTTGCGATTTTTATTCTTGTACACGTTTCCATGACAATAACATTGGTCATGTATTTTTCATATTCTTGTTGTATTAAGTGTTCTGTTGCACCTGAATCAATTATCCAATCAATATTGTCTGTGTTCACGGTTGCCTGATAACATTCTAGCTGCGTCGTTGCTACGAAATTGTAGTTTTCTTCTGTCTTGCTCATGTGTGTCTGATTTTGATTTGAATTTCCTCTATGCTGTCCTCGACCTCGATTATACTGGAATCTTCCACGACTGAAGTTGGATTGTGCACGTCCACGACCACGAAAATTTCCTCTCTGTTTGCCATTATTTGTGTTGCTAAAACACTCTGACTCTATATGTCCAGTACGCCCACATTTGAAACATTCGTATCTTGCACTAAATGCTGCTTCACTTCTATTTGTTGATGTCTTTTCACCTCTCTTTAATTCGTCGTCTAACAAACACGTTTTTACAAAATCAACAGTCAAGTCTTTTTCCGCACTCATTGTTTCTATGGCAGTAACTACATTATCATACGACGATGGTAATGTTAGTAATAGATGACACACTTTATCAGACTCATCCATTTTAGTGCCTGATGATTCTATGCTATTTATTAATGCATCATATTTTAGGAAATGATCTTGTAATTTGTCACTTACTTTGCATTTTAGCATTAAAAGTTGTCTTTTCAGATGTAATTTGTTTACTGCGCTTTTTCTTTCGAAAATGTTTTCTAAGCAAGTCAACATTTCTTTAGCATTTCTTGCTTTCTGCATATATGAGATGTATTTGTCGGTTATACATTTTACAATAGTTGATCTAGCTTTAGCATCTTTTTCTTTGTTCAGTTCCTTTCCAGGTTGTAAAGGTTCGATTGCTTCTTTTACTCCTTTTTCTTCTAGTATAAGATATACTCTGAATTTCCAATGTGTAAAATTTGTTCCCTCTTTCAGTTGCGGGTACACCACGATCCCTTCACCGGTCGCTGTCGCCATTTTTCTTTGTTCTGCTAAACACGTTTTTTGCACTTTTTTAAATTGACCCTTATTTTATCAAATAAAGCGATTTTTCAAAAAACTTTTTGTCTCTCCCCTGGGCCCATAACCTCTTAGGGATTTTAGGGTGGGTTCAATGAGGGTTTAACACTTTACACAAATAATATATTGTTTTACTCAAAACTTCGTTACATGCTTTCGTCTTGTTGCAGAGGAGAGTGTCTTGTTACACATGCGCACTCACACAAGCCACGTTGCCACTTCTATTCCCAACACTTAACGGCAATACAAAAATCAAAAAGCTTGGTTGAAATAAATCATAAGTTTCTTGTTCCTGTACACTGACACATGGAATGTGACACGGACCACAGCGTCATTGAGAAAATGAAAAAAAAATATGCCCCGTCAATCGAACACCCGCGAGACTAGGCTCAACTTATAAGAGTTGCAGGGAAAAAGAAGCCTTTTGTAGTGACAGAGATGGCTCAAGATTTTTTTTCTTACTCAGATTTAGTAAAATCATCCTTGCAATTGCGTAAAACAGACGTCGAAAATAATAAAATCAACTGGAGACAAATTAGATGGATAAGATATTTGAAAACGATGGGCCCTTCATTTCTTGTTAATTATTCTGTTGACGACGAAGACAGCTTTAGAACATTGAGTTTTTCTAAAAAAGGAAAACGATCAAAATTAACTCCAAGAGTTATCTCTACACAGCCACTTCCAATTTCAGCTGAAAAAAAGAAAGATCTGATAGATCAGCTGCCATTTATCTCGAACATCTTTAAGGAGTATTATAGAAACATAAAAGTAGCTAAAAGCAACAATGGAAAGAAGCTAAAGAAAAATAACAAGAGGGCTCATGTAGATGACTTGGCAAGCGACAGTGTAACTGAATAACTAACTATAAGTAATACAGTACAATATTATAATAGTAATAGTTTTAATATCAATTTTAAATAAATGTTCAAATCTTTTTTGTCTAATAAAATTTACATAAATTGGGGTATCTTTATTTATAATTTTTTTTTTCTGGAATATTTTACTTATTTTTTATAGAAATTTTGTTTATATGTTGAAATCGTTTTATTTCAAAAATATATAATTTTTTGAAGGAAGAAAGGTTTGGTACGAATTGTGTTTAAAAGGAAAACCAATTAAACATATTCAATTTATTTTTTATCAGTTCGCTTTATTACAAAATTACTATAAATCGGCTGAAAATATTCAAAAGCCATTTTATTACATGATTTATAATGAAATCAGAAAAATATAAAGGCAAAAATTGCTTGGAAAAAAATGTATTAGATTTTGGAGGTGACATCAAACTTTCTTTTTTGATTTCCCAAAATTCTCGTTTTCTGACATATCCCCTTTTGCACGCGCGCCCACGATATATTAAGTTTACTGATCATAGGTATTATTATAATAATAATAATAAAACATCTTTATTGTTATACTTATAAACACAAACATCTACAACTACAACAATTGGCCATCGACCCGTGGTCTTTCAGCCGGAAATGAACAGATATATAGAACATAAATTGAAAAAAAAAAAGACTTAATCGAAAAATTGGATGAGAATGAGTGAGTCAGTCGTCTTCTAAGGATTCAAGAAGAGTTTTGGAGGGGTATTGTCGGTTAGAATGTCTAGATGGACGTTTAATGCATAGTTCGTCAAGGATGTTGAACGTCATATGGTTGTTTCTAAGCTTTCTCCTAAGTCTGTCATGTCTGTCAGCTATAGGAGGGACCCGGGTTTGTCTATAGAGATCTACGTTGGAGGGGTTGTGGAGAGGGTTGTTAGGATGTCTGAGTTTGTTGATGAGACGTAATGCGATTCGCTCTGCGACCTCAAGGGTTCGTCTACATTTATTATTGGTGGAGGTAATTACGTGTCCATAATCGAGAATGGGACGACAGATAGATTTGTAGATTTTCGCCGCGGTCTTTATGGAAATACCCTGGTTGCCATTCGTAAAGGATCTAAAGTGCTTGCATCGTTTAATTATCTGGGACTTGCGTAATTTGGCGTCGTTATTGAATTTGTGTTTCGAGTCAATAGTTAGTCCAAGATATTTAACGCTGCTGGAGGGCCGTACGTCGGAGGAGCCTGTGTGGATGCGAGGTGAGTTTGAGGAAATTTTGTGGTTAGGGATGAGGAGTTGGCATTTGGAAGGATTTGGTGATAATCTCCACTGGTTGAACCAAGCGAGAGTGTTGTTGGTGAGTTTTTGGAGTAGGTCGAAGCTAGATTTGACGGAGTTGCTATGGGAAATCAGTGCAGTGTCGTCAGCGTATTGTAGTATGTAGGAAGAAAAGTCAATGTGAGATTTGTCTAGTTGATTGTAGTTGTAAATGTCGTGACAGTATATATTGTATAGGAGAGGGGAAAGTGGGGAACCTTGAGGGAGACCTTGCAGAGGGGAAAATGCGGGAGAAGAGATGGAGTTGATTTTTACTTTTGAGGATCTGTTAAAAAGGAAACTTTTAATTACGTGGATTAGGTAGGGAGGGACATTAATTTGCGACATTTTGAACAAAAGCCCGGCATGCCAAACGCTATCAAATGCTTTGTTGATGTCCAAGAAGAGGGCTGCGGATTTCTTGTTTTGGAGGTGTGACGCTTGGATATTGTTGGTTAGGATGAACAGAGGATGGATAGTGGAATGGAAGGGCTTGAAACCGAATTGATATTTGGGAATGTGGTCTGCAACGGAATTCCATAATCGGGTTTTAAGGATATGTTCGAGGATTTTGCCAAGAACAGGGAAGAGAGAGATCGGACGGTAACTGCTGGGAATGGATTTATCTTGACCAGGTTTAGGGATTGTGACTATTGTGTTCATTTTCCAGCAGCTAGGAAAGGTACATTTCAAGAGGCAGAAATTGAAAATTTTTGTGATAAAGGAGTGGATGTCTTCGGAGAGGAGTCTGATGAGGTGTTTGGTGACTAAATCGGGCCCAGGGGAGGAGTTTTTACCGTGGAAGAGGGCAGACAGAAATTCTTCCAGGGAAACTTCATCAATGTTATAGGGGTGGGTTGTCTTAAAGAAGTCGTTAAACCAGTTATTTATTCTGTCAAAGTTATGTTTGTCAAAGTCAGGAGAGTCAGAAGATGAAAATGATTTTTTAAAGTGGTCTGCAAAAAGTAGAGCCTTGTCTGAGTCACTGGAGTAGGTTAGATTGTTAAATGTGAGGTCTGGAATATGAGACGTCGGTTTATATTTCGATAGCTTTTTAATCTTGGTCCAGTAGGTTTTTTCCTGGTCTTTTTCTATTTCCTGGCAAACAGAGAGCTATCTGTGGGAGCGGAACTGCCCAATGAGTTGATGGATGTCTTTGTTTAGTCTGTTTATTTCGGTTTTGATGTCGGGATTTTCTGTTTGTCTGTAGTCTCTGTATAATTGTCTTTTAAGTTTGATGAGTTTTAGGATGAAGGGGGGAAGTTGTTGACGGTAGAATTTGGATGACAATGGAGGTGAGTGTTTTATTATTGAGTCCGTCACAGTTTTTTGAAATTCGGTAATGATGTCAAAGTTCAGCTCGTCGGAGTTTATAGAGGAAATATAGTTTTGGATATCAAGGTTAACCTTGGGAATGAGGGTTTTCTTTAGGTTGGGTACAGAGACAGGTATTTGAGGTAGTGGGGCATAGTCAAGGAGAATTGAAAAGGATATAGCTAGGTGGTCGGATCCCAGGTCAGGAGTTAGGATGATATCTACGATATTGTTGGTAAGGTTATTGGTATGGAGGATCAGGTCAGGAGTGGAGTCTTTGTTTAAAGGCATGAGGAAAGTAGGATTTGTTTGCCTGCGGATAAAATTAGAGTTATCAAGGAAAGAATTGAGGATACGGATTTTTGATTTGTTGCAATTGAAGTCCCCGATGATAAGAGAATATTCATACAATGCTGCCATTGTCAAGATATTCTGCTCAACAACGGAGTGGGGATGGATATAGACTAGGAAAATATGCAATTTGTTATTATAAAAGGGAATGGTGAAGTGGATACAGTCGTTGAGTGGGTTATTTAAGGAAGGCGGATTGGCTTTGCCGGGATGGAATTTGGGGTTGATATGTGCTAATGCACCGCCCCTGGACCTATTTGTCAGTAACTGTCCATGTTTTTGTATTGTATTCCAGTTTTTGTATGTAGTATTAGTGTTTTGTCTCGTCTTAGTCTCGACAAAGAGGTGACAATCTGTGTTATTCATTTCCGCAAAGTTTTCAATCAACGAACGTTTGTTGACATAACTATTGATGTTTGCGTAGACAAATCGCATTTTAGGCATCGATATTGATAATGGATTGTGAGAGGTCTTCAGTGGGTGGTGTTAGAGTTTCGGAAGAAGGGCGGGAGAGGTCAAACATAAGGATGTACATGCGGTTACCAGAAAAGAAGGCATGGGTATCGATTAGGAAGTCGGAGGAGAAACGAAGGTTAACTTTCTTGAGTAGTTCAGCGCGATTATTTTGAATAGGGTCGTTTATTGTGGTCAAGTAAGTATGGATGATATAGTCGTGTGTGGTTATAGGTGAGTGTATGCGTGAGTTGTGAGTGATTTCAGGGGGGAGGTCTGCAGATTTTTTGTTTGAGCTTCTAATGGTGACATTAGGAATTCCCTCGATGGGCGCAGTTGGTCGGTTCGGGCACTTATGTGACCAGGCTTCGTGGTCGGTCCGACCACACGAGGTGCATTTAACAGGGAGGATGGTTGTGCATTTATTAGTGTCGTGTGGACCACCACATTTCCGACATTTGACGGGGACATTGCAATGTTCGGTAGCGTGTTCGAACGACTGGCATTTGTTGCAAGGTCGGGGGATGGGCGGCGGTGGTGTACTTGGGGAAATCGGATACAGCCGATTCATAAAAAACAGGCCGCCAGAAGAAATCAGGGCCTCGAACGTATTTATATCAGATGTTATAATTCTTATGAGCCTGGTGGGATTGTTTGTTGCCTTAGATATGATACGCTTGCAGTATCGGAAGTTGTATTTCAAATCCCTCTGGTTGATGGGTAATGATTCATCACTGATCTCGTATTCAACGTGCTTAATAACTGCAGAGTATGACTCGTTTCTCGTAGAGGACGAGGATAAAAATGGGGTTCGGGGAAGGAGTTTGTAAGAAGCTAGAGATTTATTTGAGGAGAGAGTTTGAAGAGCGGTGTTTGCCTCTAAGTCAGTTTTTAGGAGAAATCCAGAGGAGGTTTTGATTAGAAGGTCTTGATTTTTGGGACGAACTGTTTGCCAGATTGTAGAAAGTTGGATGCGTGTGGTAGACGGATTTGTGGGGGATAATGAGTAAATGAAGTTATATTGTTTGAAAGGTTTACGAGTGTTTAGTGAAGTAGAAGTTGAAGGTGAGAATTGAGGCGCTGGATTACCAGAAACGTGTGATGTTGAAGTGGAGTATTGTTCGGCTGTGGCGGCTGATGTGGTGGCTGAGGTAGAAACCAGTTGTTGCGGCTTTTTGGTAGATGCTGGTTGAGTGAGGTTTTTGTTGCTGAGAGGTACGACTTTTTTGGGCCGTCCTCTCTTTCTCTTCTTCGTCCATTCTTCGTCCTCATCGGACATAATTGAGGTCTCGTCCGTCAGCATTTATGCCAACGGAGAGTGGGTATAAATATTGTTGAAATATAAATACCAAAGTATTTTTAGCACACACAGTTTAAGAGAAGATAGAGAAAAAAACAGCTTAAGTGATAGCAATTTATCGAAAGAGATAACGGACAGGTTTTAGATACGTCTGTGCGCGTTAAAGTCTCGACAACGACTGTGGCTATTATTATATATTTTTATAAAATACCATATCACTTATTGTAACCAATTCTTGTAATATTTTTCACATTGTGCGTCGATTCATGTATCAATAGATGACATATGTAATAAATATGATTTTATTTGAAAAAAGTAAAAAATCCTTATATCGCGGGCTTAATGAGAAACTGACGTAACTACAATTTTTATGATTTCCTGATTATTGGCTATTTCGCTTCCTTTGGGTATTACAGATGAGTGTGAAACTAACGTATATGGAAAAATATTAGGGAACATCCTAAATGTATGTAACGTATCTACACTTTTTTTTTTAGTGAATGTAAAAAAGTCGGAAGAGGAGTCACGTCTCTTTCTGTTTGATATTTTGTATGGGGGCGACTCTCATTACAAAAATAAGTTACTTGCTTACTTAACAGATTATTACATAGAGCTATAATATGTAGCTCTTATTTATATATAGAGCTGTACACGATCCAGAGAAACGAACCAAATAAAAATTAATAATAACAAGGTTAAAATTGAATTTTACATGTTATTCTAACCATTGGCAAATACATCCATAAAAACACAACACGGTTTATTTTTTACTTAACAATATGTTTACTGTTTCAGGAGCAAACAAAATTGACTGTGTTGCGGGACCCTCTCGACCACTCAAAAGAAAAGGTAGACGTGATCCAACAAGTTGGACTGTAAATAAAAGGAAGAATCTACGTCAAAGTGGCCAGTCCTATACAGCCAAGAGTGGCAAGAAAGTTTCTGAAAGAAAGGTAAAAGAAATTGATTGTTCCAAATGTCCCAGAGCTTGCAGTTCACATTTTTCTGAACAAGAAAGACAAATTTTACATGAGGGGTACTGGAAAATTGGAGCTTTAGACCAACAGAGTCAATATCTGTCACAATTTATCACTTGTCATTCAAAAAAGTCTACTCGAACTACTGCAGTTCAATCTAGAAGGCAAAAAACCAATGAGTATCACTTGAAAAAAGCTGGCGAAGATTTGGAAATTCAAGTGTGTCAAAAGTTTTTCTTGGATACGTTTGATATATCAGAAAGTGTTGTCAGAACGATAATTAAAAAAACTGATAATGAAACTGGTGTTGTGGATAAAGATCAGAGAGGAAAATTACCCCCAGCTGTAAAACGTCCTGATGATATAAGAAATTATATAAAAGATCACGTAACAGTTTTGAAACGACACTATCTCACTATAGTAGAAGTGATACTACAAAAAAATATTTTGCTGATACTTTCTTACAATTTCCCATTCTTTATGACCTATACAAGACAAAATGTGAGAATGATGGTGTCGTTCCTGAAAAAGATTCCTTTTATAGAAATATATTAAAGGAAATGGGAATTTCGTTTAGGTTACCAAGAAAAGATAAATGTGACTATTGCACCATTACTGAAAATATGACACCAGAAGAACAAGAAAAAAGTGCAGTTGAATACGAGCGTCATTTAAAAAATAAAAATGATTCCAGAAATTTTAGAAATGTACAAAAAGAGAATGCTTTAATAGATGAGATTATTTTCTATCAATTTGACTTGGAAGCAGTGCGGTACCTTCCCCATCTTTCATCAAAGTCTCTTTATTACAAAAGAAAATTTGCCATATACAATTTAACTTGTTTCAATTTATCCTCCAAAATTGCTAAAAACTATATGTGGCCAGAAACTGTTGCTGAAAGAGGATCAATTGAAATTGCTTCATGCCTTTTCTTACTTCTTAAAGATTTGGCTGCTGAAGAAAAAAATTTAATTTTTATGTCAGACTGTTGTTCCGGCCAAAACAGAAACATCAATGTGGCTGCAATGTTCTTGTACGCAGTACGCACTTTAAATGTTCCAGTTATCACGCACGCCTTCTTTGAGCCTGGGCATTAGGGTGGAGCGAAATATTTATTTTGGGTTGTGAGTGATCTAATAGTGAAAAATCGGTGCCTTTTAGACTCAAATTAATCCATGCAAAATATTATTTGATTTGATTTATAGTAATAGCCTCCGCAACGTCATTGAATTTTTGAAAAAAAGACATCAATTAAAGTTGCAATTGGAAATTGCAAAAGAGCCCACATTTTCAGAAATAGCAGATATAGTGACATCCAGAATTGAAAATATATGGCAAACTGCATCTATTCCGATAGTAACACGAACAAAGGTCGTACAAAACAATAAATGTTAAAAGCATACCATTTAAAATGCAAAAACCTACTCTGTGTCTGTGTCTGAAAAGTCTGTGTCTGAAAAAGTGTCTATCAAAAGGCGTCTATCAGAAGTTCTCGACAAAGTAGTAAGGTACTTTTTGATATTGCAGAATGCAAGTGTCAAGATTTCCCTCAATGTATCTCAAGGATAAAAAGGTTCCCAAACAAGAACATACTTTTTTAATTGATCATACAAGAAGTTGCAAAAGACTCAAAAGAGGAGACTGGAACGAGAAAACCGCCCAATTAAAGCCTTAAATACTTCGTTACCTCTTATAGAAGTTAGTACTTCTCCGGTATCGTCAGCGTCTGAAAGTCGTAGTAGTTCAGATAATTCCACTAACACCATAAACAAAGGCATTCTGAAAAAAAGTATGCGTCGATTTTCCTCCGTTATCGAAGACCTGCGAGAGGTATGGAGTATCAGATAGAACAGCAGCAGCGATTGCGTCGTCTAATTTATTCGACATTAAGTCTGATATCGAGGGTCTGTACCTCGAGAGTACGATAAAGTACGAAGAGAGAGAACTAAAACTAGACAATAGTTTATGAAGGAGATCGCAATCCCAAAACAGTCATGGGAGAAAAGACAAAACGTTGAAGAATATTAAAAACGGTGGCAAATGCTACAGGACTATGACAGTTGAGGAGCACATCTCACTAATTCAAGAGCCAGAGTCTATTTCAATGGAGTACGTAGTACTTTGGTTGGTTCAGCTAAAGAAATAGAAACTGCGATTTCAAGGTTTCTATCACATGTAGGAATTTCCCAACATCATCTTAAGGCAATCGTTTATGATGGTACCAATGTAAATACTGGCAGGTATGGTGGTGTTATAAGACTGCTTAAAAAAAGGCTACACAAACCACTCCAGTGGATAATTTGTTTACTCCATATGAACGAAGTTCCTTTGAATTTCTTGTTTTTCATCTTGACGGGGGTACTTCGGGACCTAAGTCTTACACTGTGACATTGGGGAAAGCACTCGAGACTTGTGAACAATTGCCTGTTAAAAAATTTCAGCACTGAAGGAGAATTGCTTCCCGAAATGGCTCAAGATTTAAGAACAGATCAACAGTACCTGCACAAGATTGTCTCAGCGTTACTTTCAAGTGATTTTCCGGAAGATTTGAACGAGTTGTAAAATTGACGACGATAGCTGCTACTTCTCAATGCACAAAAAAGTCACGATTAGGTGCAATAAAACCTAATTCCAAATTGGAATCACGGGATGTAATGCCTAAATTTGAGACAAAACAAGATTTTCGAGTAAATTAATTGTTTTTTTTTTTTAGTATTTCAATAAAACAATTGTTGTGTTTTTGATTAAAGGTGATTAATATATTATTGAATTATATATTGCGTATCATTTATCCCCCATTTATCATTAAATAAAGCTTAATATTTGGCCATAACTGTACTAGACTTTAATCATTAAATTTTAATTTTTGAGGTCAGTGCGGAGGCAGAAGATATTCATCAAATTTATTCAAAAATTATATTTATTTTAACTTTAATATAATGCACCAATCCCCCCGTATTACAACTTCAAATCTCTAAAAAAATATTTTTGCATACATCCGTGCTCCACCCTACTGGGCATTCCTATATGGAATGTGTCAGTGTGCACGGTCATATAGAACAGGCAGCAAAGGGTGTTAATCTCTATGACGCATCCGGCTGGTACACTATAGTGAGAGCAGCGTCCAAACAAAAAAAATATCAGGTGATTGAAATGGACCAAGACAAATTTTTTGACTTTGTCCAATTACGGAGTGAGATAATCTCTAACAGAAGTGTTGATAGCAATGGTGAAACAATTAGATGGCTTAAAATTGTAATGCTAGAATATAGAAAAGAGCAGCCAAATAGAATATTTTTTAAGTACGACTACGAAGACAAATTTCTGTTTTTTGATGTAATGAACGAAAACAGAAATAGCTTAAGAAGTTCTGAAAAAAATCATGTTACTTTCACTTTGGAAAAGGCATACAAAGAAAACATTCCAATTAATAAAGAAAAATTAAAGGACTTACAGCAGCTGTGTAAGTCAGGTTTGATACCTTCGCAGTATCATTACTTCTACAATGACCTTGAGTCCGAATCTAAAGTAACTGTAGTTAGTGATGATAAAAAAAAGAAAAAAACTAATACACAAAAAAAGAAAAAATCAACTTAAGCTAAATAATAATTTTGATATATAGGTACTCTAAAAGTACTGGAGGGCAGAAGGAATGCCTTCGGGTCTTCTGTCCGATGAAGGGAAAACCCCTATCTACAACCTCCACGTGGTAGAGTATGGTAACATCATGATGATGGCAAATGCAGAGGGGGACCGAACCGTTGCCGGGATAAGCAGCAAACTTATTCTTAGGAAAAAGCTGGGCTCTCTTTGGTCCAGGGAGTTAGAAATAACCCCCGAAGGCGGATGAACCGAACAATACGGTCAACGGCATAGGATGTAGAAGGCAACGGGAAACCACTACATTAAAGATCGTCACAGATATCCCTAGTACAATCATTGGCCATGTTCAAAACAAAATATTGTACCGGAGCATCAAGTCTCCCAATCGGATCTCCAGGGGGGGACTGTTTTGAATATTGCTACAAACAAAAAAACTCTATTGCGAATCCCAAAGACCTCAACCAAAGATAAAAACTATAGAATAGGAACATGGAACCTGCGAAGTATGTTCCAGGCAGGAAAAACGGAAAACGTCATAAAAGAACTAGAACGAATGAAGATCGACATACTCGGATGCAGTGAAACGAGGTGGCCGGGTACTGGAAGATCTGACGTAGATAACTATCACATCTACTACTCAGGCGACGATAAAACACAGAATAAGAACGGCGTTGCAATTATAGTCACGGAGGAGGTACATAAAGCAGTTCTAGGATTTGTACCAATATCAAACAGAGTGGCAATAATGAAACTAAATTCCAGCCCTTGCATAATTAATATAATACAGGTTTATGCACCCACAAGCGAAGGAAGCGACGAGGACATCGAACAACTCTACGAAGATATAAGAACAGCACGAAAACAGACCAAAAGGACGGAAATCACAATACTAATGGGTGACTTCAATGCGAAAGTGGGTAAAGGAGAACAAGAAGATATAGTAGGAAGATATGGTTTGGGAACTAAAAACGAGAGAGGAGACCTGCTGATTCAGTTTTGCAAAGAAATTGAGCACTCAATAATGAATACCTTCTTTAAGTTACCTCCAAGAAGGTTATATACGTGGAAATCGCCGGCCGACCGCGAACAGTGTGTAATTAGAAACCAAATAGACTTTATTACAATAAATAAAAGGTTTAGAAACTCCATCACATCCACTAAAACTTACCCTGGAGCAGACGTATATACCGACCATAACCTACTGCTGTCAACACTTAAAGTACGCTTTAAGAGAACAGAGAAGAAGCCCCAATTGAAGAGACATGACATACAGAGACTGAAAGACCCCAACGTGATGCAACAAGTTAAAGACCAGATTAAAGAAGGTATGAACAAGATCAGAAGCCTTGCCAGCCGCAACATAGAACAACAAGTCGAAGCCATCACCAATGTAATGAAAACTGTTGCAGAAAACAACCTGTACGCAAACCATAGAAAAAAGAAAAGCAAGTGGATTACAGATGAGATCTTAGGTTTGATGGAAGAACGAAGAAAAACAAAGAGCAAAGACTTAAAGTCATATAAGCAAATCCACAACAACATTAAAAAAAAGATCAAAGAAGCCAAAGAAAACTGGTGGAAAGAACAATGCTCTGAAATAGAAGAACTAGACAGAAAACATGACGTTTTAAATACACATAAAAAAATAAAGGATGCAGCTGGAATAAACAAACCACGACAGAATAACATAATTACCGACAAAAACGGGACTGCACTACTGAACGTGAATGACAAAGTAACAAGATGGCAACAATACATACAGACTCTTTATGCTGACGATAGCCGAACAGTTTCTAACACAAATAGCCCAGCACAAACAGGACCTTCTATAACTCATCAAGAAGTTCTTAAGGCAATTGGAAGACTCAAAAACAACAAGTCCCCGGGCGCAGATGAAGTTCTTGGCGATATGTTAAAGCTCATTGAGGAAACCTAATCACGGACTTATTTAACAACATATATGAATCGGGAGATATACCCAAGAAATGGCTAGTCTCTACGTTTATACCGATTCCTAAAAAAACCACAGCTAAACAATGCGAAGACTATAGAACTATCTGTCTCACAACTCACTTCATGAAGGTCTTTCTTAAGATTATTTACGAACGAATATATCAAAAACTAGAAGAAGACATTAGCGAGACGCAATTTGGGTTTAGGAGTGGATTGGGGACTAGAGATGCCCTTTTTGGTCTGAGTGTTCTGATTCAGAGAGCAAGAGACGTGAATTGCGATGTTTTCACGTATTTTATCGACTTCGAAAAGGCATTCGATAGGGTTAACCATGATTTGCTAACAGAAACCATAAAGCAATCAGGAATAGATGACAGAGATGCACGAATAATCAACAATCTGTACAGGCAACAAACAGCATGTGTTCGTGTGGAAAATATAATGTCAAAGGAATTTCCAGTAGAACAAGGTGTCAGACAGGGCTGCGTACTATCCACGCTACTGTTTAACCGATACGCAGAAAACCTTTTTAAGAATGCACTCGAAGAAGAACAGATTGGGATAAAGATAAACGGGGAAATAATTAATTACTTAAGGTATGCAGACGACTCTGTACTAATTGCCGACAGTGCCGAAGGACTACAGAGACTGATTGATAAAGTAGTAGAGGCATGCGAACCACTTAATATGCGATTGAATGTGGCAAAGACAAAAATTCTCTAATGCAAATCGTCAGCAAAAATGCGTCTAATGCCCAATTCCTGGTAAATGGGGCCCAACTACAGAGAGTACCATCAATATCGTACTTGGGTGTAAACCTCAATGACCAATGGGATCATAGTCGTGAAGTAAAGATCAACATAGAGAAGGCACGTTCTACATTTAATCAAATGAAGAATGTTTTGTGTAACATGCGCTTGAACATCCATTTTCGAACACGCATACTTAGATGCTACGTCTTCTCTAAGCTTTTGTATGGAGTGGAGGCATGGACACTCTCCGAGGCAACTAGTAAGCGACTGGAGGCCTTCGAAGCATGGTGCTATCGTCGAATGCTTCGCGTTTCCTGGACCCACCATGTTAGCAAGGAAACCATACTCCTACGCATGCAGAAGGACAGAGAACTGCTCACAACAGTCAAACACAGAAAACTGTCATACTTTGGCCATATCATGAGAAACAGCAACAGATATAGGCTACTTCAACTCATCATGCAGGGAAAAATCGAGGGGAAGAGGTCACAGGGAAGACGACGGATCTCCTGGTTGAAGAATCTGCGACAATGGACCGGAAGAACATCGGTTGACTTGTTCAGATCGGCTGTGGATCGAATCCGATGGGCCATATTGATCGCCAACGTCCACTGAGGATATGGCACAATAAGAAGAAGAAGGTATCTAAAATAATAACTTCAATTTTAACTTTTAGCTTTTGCTCAAATAAAGTACTTTTTTTAAAGAATGTATGCATTTTTATTTGAAGAACCTTAATTAATACAGACGTAAGTATGTTAATAAAATAAATTTTAGTAAATGAAAAACAGACGTATGTTTATAAATATTAATGTAAAACTGTCGTATCTCTATGTCTAATTCATGAAAATATGACCTTGCATTATTAAAAATGTAGGATAAAGCTAAATTGTACATTTTTGCATGCCAAACGTACAAAATATATGGCGAACGAGACAAAAATGTAGCATTATGTCCCCCTTATTATTATTCAAAACACAAATTTGCCATTATCTCAAAATCAATATTTTTGACTTACGCCAGTTTCTCATTAAGCCCGCGATATGTATACTTCAATTATCTTTAGAATACAATTTTTTTAATATTTATTGTTAATTTCTGTTTTCTTATTTTTTTTTTCTAAGAATTTTGTTTATCCAATATTAACTAATTCATATTGATGTAAACATCAAATTTGAATGCTTTTGTATCAAACCATCGAGAAATTTAAATCATTTTCTACTCAATCATTCTGTAGAATGTACGAATTAGTGATGGGTCAACTAGATTTTTTAAACCGGGTTAACTCGAGTTAAGGATAATTCGAGTCAACTTGATTTTCGATTTGCCAACTCGAGTTGATACGCTGCAACACCAACCGACTAATCGGTTCGGCTCCTTTACGATCATGGTCAACGGCGTAAACGCAATACATCGTGATGCGGATAGACCCGACCTATAAACCCCGATATATAATATTTTCTACATATAGTTGGGGAAGTTTACCGGAATAATGCCAGGTCCTAGAAAAAGATCAGTGGTGTGGGAAGTGTTTAGTTTACCCATTGACGGAAAAGTAAAATGTAAAACATGTTCTAACACATATAAATATTCTGGAAATACAACCACATTGATGAATCATATTAACCCATCTTTGGCCAAGCATAGAAATAGATGATATTTTAGATTTGTTTTAAATAAGTGTCAAAATTGGACGAAAACGTAAAAATAATTTGCAAAAGTTGCTAAATTTTGTAACCAAAAATTCTATTCGAAGCAAATTCTGTTTTTTTTTTGTTGATTTGAATAGACACAATTTGCAAAATTCTTTTGTTTCATGCAAAATTGAACGAAAACGACAAAATAATTTGCAAAAATTGTCAAATTCTCTTTTCGAAGCAAATTTTGTCTTTGTTGATTTGAGTGGACAAACTTTGCAAAATTCGTTTGTTTTATGTCAAAATTGGATGAAAATATCAAAATAATTGGCAAATATTGCCAAATTTTCTAAAATCAAAATCTTTATACGATACAAAATTTGTTTTTTTTGTTAATTTGAATGGATGAACCTGGCAAAATTCTTTTGTTTTGTGTCAAAACTGGACGAAAACGTCAAAATATTCGAAGCAAGGACTATAATATAGAGTTTCAACTACGAGAAGAGATTTTTTCACATCGAATCCACATTTCATCTTCAAATTCACGTTGAAACAACACTTCATGTTGCGACAACTTCATGTTAAAGCCACTTCATATTGCGACAACTTCATGTTGCGGCTTCGTATTGCGACAACTTCAAGTTGCAACAACTTCATATTGAACTTGAATTAGACTACTAACTTATAGTAATTAAGTGGACCATGGAAAGCACAATCAAGCATTATAGAGGATTCATTAAATTAACTACATTTTTATCTAGTAGACTACATAGACAAGACAAGAAAGACTAGATAAGACTAGATAAAGACGGAGACAAGACTGGACCAGACTGGACAATACTGGGCAAGACTAGACAAAACTAGACAAGATTAGACAAGACTAGACAAGACTAGACAAGACTAGACAAGACTAGACAAGACTAGACAAGACTAGACAAGACTAGACAAGACTAGACAAGACTAGACAAGACTAGACAAGACTAGACAAGACTAGACAAGACTAGACAAGACTAGACAAGACTAGACAAGACTAGACAAGACTAGACAAGGCTAGACAAGACTAGACAAGACTAGACAAGACTAGACAAGACTAGACAAGACTAGACAAGACTAGACAAGACTAGACAAGACTAGACAAGACTAGACAAGACTAGACAAGACTAGACAAGACTAGACATGACTAGACAAGACTAGACAAGACTAGACAAGACTAGACAAGACTAGACAAGACTAGACAAGACTAGACAAGACTAGACAAGACTAGACAAGACTAGACAAGACTAGACAAGACTAGACAAGACTAGACAAGACTAGACAAGACTAGACAAGACTAGACAAGACTAGACAAGACTAGACAAGACTAGACAAGACTAGACAAGACTAGACAAGACTAGACAAGACTAGACAAGACTAGACAAGACTAGACAAGACTAGACAAGACTAGACAAGACAAGACTAGACAAGACTAGACAAGACTAGACAAGACTAGACAAGACTAGACAAGACTAGACAAGACTAGACAAGACTAGACAAGACTAGACAAGACTAGGCAAGACTAGACAAGACTAGACAAGACTCGACAAGACTAGACAAGACTAGACAAGACTAGACAAGACTAGACATGACTAGACAAGACTAGACAAGGCTAGACAAGACTAGACAAGACTAGACAAGACTAGACAAGACTAGACAAGACTAGACAAGACTAGACAAGACTAGACAAGGCTAGACAAGACTAGACAAGACTAGACAAGACTAGACAAGACTAGACAAGACTAGACAAGACTAGACAAAACTAGACAAGACTAGACAAGACTAGACAAGACTAGACAAGACTACACATTTTTATGATAACTCAACAACTAGTCTATGCACTGAAACGAAAGCTAGTGCGTTTATAGATAACTTAATTTTCTGTTGCCAATCAAAAAAATTGTTTATCTATATAGATAACTTTATAGAGTTATCACCTTTCGAAGTTAAGGCTAGTTTTTTATGGTAACTCGACAACTAGCCTATGCACTGAAACGAAAGCTAGTGCGTTTATAGATAACTTAATTCTCTGTTGCCTATAAAAAAAATTAAAAAAGTTCATCTATATAGATAACATTTTGAGTTTTCACCTTTCAAAGTTAAGACTAGTAACTCAACAACTAGCCTATGCACTGAAACGAAAGTTAGTGTGTTTATAGATAACTTAATTCTCTTTTAAACTGTAAAAAATCTGTGTATCTACATAGAAAACTAGATGAGTTATCGCCTGTCAAAGTTTAAACTAGTTTTACTTAGTCTAGATATTCGTCCGTAACTCAGTAACTAGACTACGCAATGAAACGAAATTTAGCGAGTCGCCAGATAACTTAATTCTCTGTTGTCTGCCAAAAAAAAGTTTATCTATATAGATAACTTTCTGAGTTATCACTTTTCGAAATCAAAACCTGTTTTTTTATGATAACTAAACAACTAGTTTATACACTGAAACGAAAGTTAGTGCGTTTATAAATAACTTAATTCTCTTTTAAACCGTGGAAAAACTGTGTATCTACATAGAAAACTAGATGAGTTATCGCCTGTCAAAGTTAAGACTTGTTTTACTAAGTCTAGATATTTCCCCGTAACTCAATAAGTAGACTACGCAATGAAACGAAAGTTAGCGAGTTTTTAGATAACTTAATTCTCTAATGTCTGTCAAAAAAATTGTTTATCTATATAGATAACTTTCTGAGTTATCATCTTTCGAAATTAAAACTAGTTTTTTTATGGTAACTCAACAACTAGTTTATGCACTGAAACGAAATCTGATGCGTTTATAGATAACTTAATTCTCGGTTATCTGTCATTTTTTTCTATATAGATAACTTTCCGAGTTATCACCTTTCGAAGTTAAAACTAATTTTTTGTGGCTTAGTCTAGATATTTAGCCATAACTCGCTAACTAGACGAGATATCTAAAGAAATTTCACAGCGTTATAGATTATTAAATTATCTACTACATACCGTAAACCAGAGTTATCTATGTAGATAACCAACCTAGATATCGAGCCTTAAACTTTGTTTTGGAGGCTTCGAAACTATTTTGAATGATCTATAACTCGGGGAGTGAGTAAGATAGATACGTTTTGTTTTCGGTATCTGCTAGATACATATGAAGATGCTTTTTTAGGATTCCAGCTGGTACAGGAAAACGGTTGTTTTGATCGAGTCGTTCGTTATATTGAAACGGGCCGGATGTTTTGTCAGTTGCTCAAAGACTGCGGACTACTTCTCCGCAAGAGACATATGAACCTTGGGGCCCACTGCTTGAACGCAGAGGAGTTTCAGATCTTGAATTCCACCCAAATCCAGAAATTCCTAAAGGAATCAGGACTAGAGAAGGCGCTCTAAATGGATAAGTATACCAACAGAGGAAGAGGGTGGAGTACAATAGATCTATGAAGGTCGCAATACAAGTCACCACCAAATCTACAATCTACAAAGAACTTTTAACCCTTTCGCTGCGTATTACTTTTTTGAACTGATGTGATTGTGTGCTCAATATTCTGAACATAACATTATAGTCCGTGCGGAATACTTTTATAACTTTGCAAAATATAACTTTTATAACTAAGCAAATTTAGTTTTTTTGTTGATTTGAGTGGACAAACCTTGCATAATTCATTTGTTTTATGTCAAAATTGGACGAAAATGTCAAAATAATTGGCAAATTTTGCCAAATTTTCAAAAACCAAAATCTATGCGAAGCAAATTTTGTTTTTTTGTTAATTTGAGTGGAAAAACTCCAAAATGCACTTGTTTTATGTCAAAATTGGACGAAAATGTCAAAATAATTCGCACATATTTTCAAAATCCAAAATCTTTATACGAAACAAAATTTGTTTTTTATAATTTCAATGGACAAACCTTGCAAAATTCTTTTGTTTTGTGTCAAAATTGAACGAAAACGTCAAAATAATTTGGAAAAAATTGAGTGGAGATTTGAGAGGGCAAACTTTGCAAAATCAATTTGTCTTATGTAAAAATTTGGACGAAAATGTCAAAATAATTGACAATTATTACCAAATTTTGAAAAACCAAAATCTCAATTGGAAGCAAAATTTGTTATTTTATATTGATTTGAATGGACGAACCTTGCAAAATTCTTTTGTTTTGTGTCAAAATTGGACGAAAACGTAAAAATAATTTGCAAAAGTTGCTAAATTTTGTAAAACCAAAATCTCTATTCGAAGCAAATTCTATTTTTTTTTTGTTGATTTGAATAGACACAATTTGCAAAATTCTTTTGTTTCATGCAAAATTGAACGAAAACGACAAAATAATTTGCAAAAATTGTCAAATTTTCCAAAACCAAAATCTCTATTCGAAGCAAATTTTTTCTTTGTTGATTTGAGTGGACAAACTTTGCAAAATTCATTTGTTTTATGTCAAAATTGGATGAAAATATCAAAATAATTGGCAAATATTGCCAAATTTTCTAAAATCAAAATCTTTATACGATACAAAACTTGTTTTTTTTGTTAATTTGAATGGATGAACCTGGCAAAATTCTTTTGTTTTGTGTCAAAACTGGACGAAAATGTCAAAATATTCGAAGCAAGGACTATAATATAGAGTTTCAACTACGAGAAGAGATTTTTTCACATCGAATCCACATTTCATCTTCAAATTCACGTTGAAACAACACTTCATGTTGCGACAACTTCAAGTTAAAGCCACTTCATATTGCGACAACTTCATGTTGCGGCTTCGTATTGCGACAACTTCAAGTTGCAACAACTTCATATTGAACTTAAATTAGACTACTAACTTATAGTAATTAAGGGGACCATGGAAAGCACAATCAAGCATTATAGAGAATTCATTAAATTAACTACATTTTTATCTAGTAGACTACATAGACAAGACAAGAAAGACTAGATAAAGACGGAGACAAGACTGGACCAGACTGGACAATACAGGGCAAGACTAGACAAGACTAGACAAGATTAGACAAGACTAGACAAGACTAGACATGACTAGACAAGACTAGACAAGACTAGACAAGACTAGACAAGGCTAGACAAGACTAGACAAGACTAGACAAGACTAGACAAGACTAGACAAGACTAGACAAGACTAGACAATACTAGACAAGACTAGACAAGACTTGACAAGACTAGACAAGACTAGACATGACTAGACAAGACTAGACAAGACTAGACAAGACTAGACAAGACTAGACAAGACTAGACAAGACTAGACAAGACTAGACAAGACTAGACAAGACTAGACAAGACTAGACAAGACTAGACAAGACTAGACAAGACTAGACAAGACTAGACAAGACTTGACAAGACTAGACAAGACTAGACAAGACTAGACAAGGCTAGACAAGACTAGACAAGACTAGACAAGACTAGACAAGACTAGACAAGACTAGACAAGACTAGACAAGACTTGACAAGACTAGACAAGACTAGACAAGACTAGACAAGACTAGACAAGACTAGACAAGACAAGACTAGACAAGACTAGACAAGACTAGACAAGCCTAGACAAGACTAGACAAGACTAGACAAGACAAGACTAGACAAGACTAGACAAGACTAGACAAGACTAGACAAGACTAGAAAAGACTAGTCAAGACTAGACAAGACTAGTCAAGACTAGACAAGACTAGACAAGACTAGACAAGACTAGACAAGACTAGACAAGACTAGACAAGACTAGGCAAGACTAGACAAGACTAGACAAGACTAGACAAGACTAGACAAGACTAGACAAGACTAGACAAGACTAGACAAGACTAGACAAGACAAGACTAGACAAGACTAGACAAGACTAGACAAGACTAGACTAGACAAGACTAGACAAGACTAGACAAGACTTCTTCTTCTTCTTATTGTGCCATATCCTCAGTGGACGTTGGCGATCAATATGGCCCATCGGATTCGATCCACAGCCGATCTGAACAAGCCAACCGTTGTTCTTCCGGTCCATTGTCGCAGATTCTTCAACCAGGAGATCCGTCGTCTTCCCTGTGACCTCTTCCCCTCGATTTTTCCCTGCATGATGAGTTGAAGTAGCCTATATCTGTTGCTGTTTCTCATGATATGGCCAAAGTATGACAGTTTTCTTTGTTTGACTGTTGTGAGCAGTTCTCTGTCCTTCTGCATGCGTAGGAGTATGGTTTCGTTGCTAACATGGTGGGTCCAGGAAACGCGAAGCATCGACGATAGCACCATGCTTCGAAGGCCTCCAGTCGCTTACTAGTTGCCTCGGAGAGTGTCCATGCCTCCACTCCATACAAAAGCTTAGAGAAGACGTAGCATCTAAGTATGCGTGTTCGAAGATGGATGTTCAAGCGCATGTTACACAAAACATTCTTCATTTGGTTAAATGTGGAACGTGCCTTCTCTATGTTGATCTTTACTTCACGACTATGATCCCATTGGTCATTGAGGTTTACACCCAAGTACGGTATTGATGGTACTCTCTGTAGTTGGGCCCCATTTACCAGGAATTGGGCATTAGACGCATTTTTGCTGACGATTAGAATTTTTGTCTTTGCCACATTCAATCGCATATTAAGTGATTCGCATGCCTCTACTACTTTATCAATCAGTCTCTGTAGTCCTTCGGCACTGTCGGCAATTAGTACAGAGTCGTCTGCATACCTTAAGTTATTAATTATTTCCCCGTTTATCTTTATCCCAATCTGTTCTTCTTCGAGTGCATTCTTAAAAAGGTTTTCTGCGTATCGGTTAAACAGTAGCGTGGATAGTACGCAGCCCTGTCTGACACCTTGTTCTACTGGAAATTCCTTTGACATTATATTTTCCACACGAACACATGCTGTTTGTTGTCTGTACAGATTGTTGATTATTAGTGCATCTCTGTCATCTATTCCTGATTGCTTTATGGTTTCTGTTAGCAAATCATGGTTAACCCTATCGAATGCCTTTTCGAAGTCGATAAAACACGTGAAAACATCGCAATTCACGTCTCTTGCTCTCTGAATCAGAACACTCAGACCAAAAAGGGCATCTCTAGTCCCCAATCCACTCCTAAACCCAAATTGCGTATCGCTAATGTCTTCTTCTAGTTTTTGATATATTCGTTCGTAAATAATCTTAAGAAAGACCTTCATGAAGTGACTTGTGAGACAGATAGTTCTATAGTCTTCGCATTGTTTAGCTGTGGTTTTTTTAGGAATCGGTATAAACGTAGAGACTAGCCATTTCTCGGGTATATCTCCCGATTCATATATGTTGTTAAATAAGTCCGTGATTAGGTCTAGGTATTCTTCCTCAATGAGCTTTAACATATCGCCAAGAACTTCATCTGGGCCCGGGGACTTGTTGTTTTTGAGTCTTCCAATTGCCTTAAGAACTTCTTGATGAGTTATAGAAGGTCCTGTTTGTGCTGGGCTATTTGTGTTAGAAACTGTTCGGCTATCGTCAGCATAAAGAGTCTGTATGTATTGTTGCCATCTTGCTACTTTGTCATTCACGTTCAGTAGTGCAGTCCCGTTTTTGTCGGTAATTATGTTATTCTGTCGTGGTTTGTTTATTCCAGCTGCATCCTTTATTTTTTTATGTGTATTTAAAGCGTCATGTTTTCTGTCTAGTTCTTCTATTTCAGAGCATTGTTCTTTCCACCAGTTTTCTTTGGCTTCTTTGATCTTTTTTTTAATGTTGTTGTGGATTTGCTTATATGACTTTAAGTCTGCTCTTTGTTTTTCTTCGTTCTTCCATCAAACCTAAGATCTCATCTGTAATCCACTTGCTTTTCTTTTTTCTATGATTTGTGTAAAGGTTTTTATCTGCAACAGTTTTCATTACATTGGTGATGGCTTCGACTTGTTGTTCTATGTTGCGGCTGGCAAGGCTTCTGATCTTGTTCATACCTTCTTTAATCTGGTCTTTAACTTGTTGCATCACGTTGGGGTCTTTCAGTCTCTGTATGTCATGTCTCTTCAATTGGGGCTTCTTCTCTGTTCTCTTAAAGCGTACTTTAAGTGTTGACAGCAGTAGGTTATGGTCGGTATATACGTCTGCTCCAGGGTAAGTTTTAGTGGATGTGATGGAGTTTCTAAACCTTTTATTTATTGTAATAAAGTCTATTTGGTTTCTAATTACACACTGTTCGCGGTCGGCCGGCGATTTCCACGTATATAACCTTCTTGGAGGTAACTTAAAGAAGGTGTTCATTATTGAGTGCTCAATTTCTTTGCAAAACTGGATCAGCAGGTCTCCTCTCTCGTTTTTAGTTCCCAAACCATATCTTCCTACTATATCTTCTTGTTCTCCTTTACCCACATTCGCATTGAAGTCACCCATTAGTATTGTGATTTCCGTCCTTTTGGTCTGTTTTCGTGCTGTTCTTATATCTTCGTAGAATTGTTCGATGTCCTCGTCGCTTCCTTCGCTTGTGGGTGCATAAACCTGTATTATATTAATTATGCAAGGGCTGGAATTTAGTTTCATTATTGCCACTCTGTTTGATATTGGTACAAATCCTAGAACTGCTTTATGTACCTCCTCCGTGACTATAATTGCAACACCGTTCTTATTCTGTGTTTTATCGTCGCCTGAGTAGTAGATGTGATAGTTATCTACGTCAGATCTTCCAGTACCCGGCCACCTCGTTTCACTGCATCCGAGTATGTCGATCTTCATTCGTTCTAGTTCTTTTATGACGTTTTCCGTTTTTCCTGCCTGGAACATACTTCGCAGGTTCCATGTTTCTATTCTATAGTTTTTATCTTTGGTTGAGGTCTTTGGGATTCGCAATAGAGTTTTTTTGTTTGTATCAATATTCAAAACAGTCCCCCCCGGAGATCCGATTGGGAGACTTGATGCTCCGGTACAATATTTTGTTTTGAACATGGCCATTGATTGTACTAGGGATATCTGTGACGATCTTTAATGTAGTGGTTTCCCGTTGCCTTCTACATCCTATGCCGTTGACCGTATTGTTCGGTTCATCCGCCTTCGGGGGTTATTTCTAACCCCCTGGACCAAAGAGAGCCCAGCTTTTTCCTAAGAATAAGTTTGCTGCTTATCCCGGCAACGGTTCGGTCCCCCTCTGCATTTGCCATCATCATGATGTTACCATACTCTACCACGTGGAGGTTGTAGATAGGGGTTTTCCCTTCATCGGACAGAAGACCCGAAGGCATTCCTTCTGCCCTCCAGTACTTTAGAGTATACAAGTAGTAGACAAGACTAGTAGTAGTAGTAGACAAGACTAGTAGTAGTAGACAAGACTAGACAAGACTAGACAAGACTAGATAAGACTAGACAAGACTAGATAAGACTAGACAAGACTAGACAAGACTAGACAAGACTAGACAAGACTAGACAAGACTAGGCAAGACTAGACAAGACTAGACAAGACTAGACAAGACTAGACAAGACTAGACAAGACTAGACAAGATAAGACTAGATTAGACAAGACTAGACATAAAAAAATTAAATAAATCAATATATGGCTATCCGCATAGTTATCAATTATTTTTTGGGATTTTGTGAAATATTCATCTTTCAAGCGATAAGACCCTAGGTGCAGGGGTGAGTCCCGAATCTTACACACATAGCAGCACAATGCTCCAATGAGAGTGTATTTATTTATTAATCTCTTTGTTATGTATAAAAAAGCTATATTTAATTCATGAAGTCTGTAGACAGCTATAGCAGTCCATAGCATGTGACCACCTAATCAATAGACGTTTTTACGGCAAGTTAAGCGCATGCGCATCCGCCAAGTTTGAAAGGCGGGAATATAAAACTTTCGGGCTCAAATATAGTTTACGCTAAAATTTCGGACAATTTTGACGTATAACATGGCGGAAATTGACGCATGCGCACAAAAAAATTTCAACTTTGAAAGTCCATTGGACTACTATAACAGTCCATAGCACCTGGCCGTAAAATCAATTGAACTACTATAGCAGTCCATAGCAGCGAAAGGGTTAAAAATGTTCAGTCAATTTGATACCATATAATTTGATAGACATAATTATTACTAGCTTAAAATAAATCGGCTGAAAATATTCAAGAGCTATTTTATGACATGGTTTAGGATAAAATCAGGAAAATATAATTGTGAAAAAATTACTTGAAATTTATTAGATCTCGTTTACTTACAAATCCTCTTTTGCACGCGCGCCCACGATATGAAATTTAAAAAATAAAAAATGTTTTAAATGATTAGCAGTCAACGAACTTTAGAACTCATTCCTATTCGATATACTATAACAACGTGTTAAAAGTGAGAAAATCTATTTATAAACCGGACTACACAACAAACATCAATATTTGTTCAACCAATTAAGAACTATAATTAGCATTACTATATTAACTTATTTGTCGATGCTTAATTATTCAAATCGTTTCGAAAGATTTCTGACGATAAAGTGATTAAAAACACATTAAAAATCACTTTTAATTTCATTAATTTATGTATTGCCTATTATCATACTTTGAGCAAACAAATTCTTACCGAATTATTAACTTTTTGCTATTGATGTTTAAGGTTACGTCAAAAACCGTTATGATCCTTGGAAAATATGCTCGGGGTCGGAGTTGAAACATGCAATCTCCCCTAAGAAAATCAATACAAGCGATATGCATGGTAACCTCACACTAAACCTAGCTTTAACCTTCACTCGCAAAATCTAAAAAAAAACATAAAATCATTAAAAGAAAAATAGTTTAACACGAATACAATATTTTAATACGAAATTTAATACATAGATCAATCTTTGATGAAAAATATTTTCTCTTGAATATTAATGAACATAATTCTATCTATTCTATTGCTTTTTAATCAATTGTACTCAGATTACACAACGATTCTTACATTTTCATGTCAACTCTAAACCTAGCACCCACCTACCTACATACAAACTATTTAAAAAAAAAATCATTTTAATAAATAGTAGTTTATAATACAAGTGTGTCAAGAAGGTCTTTTGAGCATGAGTTGGGAAGTTTAAATCTTTCAAACTTTAATCGCAATGAGTACACAAAAGTCTTTCACACACGTATATCATACATTATTTTATCCACAAAGCAAATAATTGTTTCTTACCGAAAATATTGAAAAAATCACATTGCACTGACAAAATACAACAAATCTATGACTTCAAATCTCTGGTTAGAAGGTTTAGCGTTTCCGTGACAAAAATTGCTAACTAGTGACGGGAACACAATTTTATGAATAGGATGTTTGCAAATGTTACTATGTGATAGTTCATACTTACACTGAATTGAAAAATTCACTATGTAAATCCACTCAATATGTGAAAATGTTATATAATACGTTTAACGGTCATTTTCAAGTTGAAAGGCACCCAAGAGAAATTAAGCATAATAAGATATTAAGGCACCCAAACAACCTCCTCCACAATAATTCCAAAGACATCTTATACAGACTGATTAAAATTCCATATATCTCAGACATCATAAACAGCTACTAATCAAATTTAAAGACTTTTTATTAATCGGACAATAATCGACACACTTTGCTTAAAACGGGACTTGAGGCACTTTACGCGCAGACATCCTACAAAGGCTTCAAACGAAACTTTTTTTTTCTAAAATTTACTTAACAAATTGTATTATGCCTGGCAGAAGAACCTCGAGGTTGGTAGCCCTTTGTATTATTTTTATGTTAAAATAAATATTATAATTATTTTTATTCCAGTCTCCACTCCTATGGGACATTGTCAATAGTCTAGTTGTGTCACTAAACAACAAAGGATTTAACACCCAAGGGTATGCAGATGCCGTAGTCATTTTCGGAACTCATGCAAAAGTAAAAGCACTGAACGAGGTAGAGAGATGGTGCAGGGGGTAGACCATCGAGTAAATACCCAAAAATCCACTCGAGTACCATTCAGAAAAATGAGGAAAATGGAGGGGCTAAGGTTCCCAATTTTCTACAATGAGCGTCTAAAGGTAAGTGAGGAAGTTTTTGTGTAAGGGCTGTACCTTAGTTAGAAAGCGTTTTCGGACTCATCTTTATGCGGACTTTTTTCTTATTTTGGGCTCTAGAACACACTTTAAGTATTTAAGTATAACACTGGATGCCAAACTGACCTGGTAACAAAACCTTAAGAAAGCAATCAAAAAGTAAAAAATGGCATTAAGAAAGAACCAAAAGAACACTTGGCAAATCATGGGGACTAAAACCGAGTATGGTTGTATACCACGGTAGTTAGACCCATTCCGACATATGGTTCCACGGTTCGGTGGAACAAACTGAAGCAAAAACGGGCCATACATGAATTATCTAATGTTCAAAGACTGGCATACTTAGCAATTACGGGATCATTAAGAACCGCACCAAGTACAGCTCTAGAGGTTATGACAGGCCTTCCTCCCCTAGATACCTTCATCATGGATGAGGCAAGAAAGGCATCATTCAGATGCAGGTGTAATGGCACTTGGGAGGCTCTGGCGAGCTCAGGGCACACTACGATAACGAACGTAATATCAGAGCCAAACCTCAATATTGAGGGCTACTCAATGCGCAAAAGGCTATCTTTCGATCTACCCTTTAAAACACAACTACGTTTGACAGAAGGTAAGAAAACAATCACATGTCAAGGTGTGCTGAACTCAGGGCCATCTTTAACGTATTGGCGGCCCTGGGTACATTAAGATAATGGCCCCCCTATGACCTTGACAGAGCACTATTTTCTTAGAATAGGCAAAGAAAGTAGATAAGCAAAGTTCTAGATCACATTAAATGAATAGATAATGTAATATAATTCACGAAAGTAACTCTTAAAGTAAAAATCTAAAAAAAATATCTCTTTAATGTTTATTTAAGAGATATACTTTTAGATTTGAGATGGACAAAATCGTCAATTACTTCTTCAAAATCTTTGTTTTTGAGCAAATCACATTATATGGACATCAGTGACAAACAAACTGTTTAATCTCTCTTGAAGCATTGTACTTCTTAATTTAATTTTTATTCTTTTCAATTTGGAGAAGGAACGTTCCATACTGCAGTTAGTTACCTTTGGAAATGTATCTTCGATTTTGTTTTCTTTCAAAAGATGATATACACGGTGTTTCAAAAAGAATATTCGTATTTCGAATGCATATATTTATTAAACTTTAAGACATACGAATATGAAACTTTAGACACATATTTACGAACCTCTCAAGTTTAGATTACATATGTTCAATATGCCCTCCATCAGCGACACGAACAATATCACACCGATGCTCATTCCTCCCATACTCGGGCAAGCATGTCCTTTGTCACCGATGTAATGGCAGTACGGATCCGGTTCTTCAACTCTTCCAGGTTCTGTGGGAGTGGTGGTACATAAACGATTTAACGAAACCCCGGAAGAAGTCACAGGGTGTTAAATCCGGTGACCGTGGAGGCCAGCTGAGACATGCTAAGTCGTCAGTCGTCGACCAATCCAACGGTTCGGTACAGTTTCATTCAGATATTCATGCACTTGGCGACTCCAAAGATGGGGTGCCCCGTCTTGTTGAAGAATGAAGTTGTCTTTGTGCAGCCTCGGAAACAACGAGTATTGTATCATAGCGAGATACTGCTGACCGTTAACAGCAGGGTTACGGTTAACAGCCGTAAACAGATGATCGGGATATCGCACAAAACACATTGACTTTGGGCGAATCTCGTACATGTTCAATAAGTACATGTGGGTTTTGTAGACCCCAAATTTAAACACTGCAAACACAATGTTCGAATTTGGGGTTTTTAGAATTTTTAGCTGACGACGCTGATGAGGACATATTGAACATCTGTAATCTAAACTTGAGAGGTTCGTAAATATGTGTCTAAAGTTTCATATTCGTATGTCTTAAAGTTTAATAAATATATTCATTTGAAATACGTATATTCTTTTACAAACACCCTGTATTTCCAATATACTCTTAGTTCCTTCATTTTCAATATATTAAATGCTGGTTATATTATAAAATAATATTCTGTTAAATGCAGACATTCTATATCCAACTCTTTCTCGTTAACAGATTTCAGCAAATTCTTTCCAACTTTGTCTCAACACCTCGGAGTTTTCAAGCGTAAAAATAAACCAAAACGTTGATTAATGTTCATATACGAACTTAAACGCTGTTTGAGACGAACGGACGCTCAGGGTATCTATTATGGAAAGAAAGGTTTCGACATTGAATTTCCCTTTCCATTCAGTTGGGCTGACGGCGCAGAGAGATCAATAAAACTCTGACGTGAGCTTCTACGTCATGTTCTTTGAGATAGGACCTTGGAGTCAGATTCATTATCGTTTGATTTTTCGAAATAAATAAGAATTCGTGAAACCATCCTACGTTATAGAAAATCATACAAACTTAAAACAAACGGAATACATAAACGGAATAAATATATATTCAGACTATACAAATATATTTAGCCTTTCCGGAGCTCTATAACCATTATTGAGTCTTTCTAGGACTACCAAAACCTAAAGGAAAGGCTGAATATATTTATATATTCAGGCTGTAAAAGTTCAAGGCGAAATAAATACGTTTTTCGGTAATAAATATCGATTGTCGTTTGGGGATCTGACAGGAACTATCTGGCACGTGCCCAGGGTCTCGATTGCGGGGCCCTGGGAACGTGCCCCGAGTTCCTAGTGGGAAAGAGGGGCCTGGCTGGGCTAGTATATACAGACGGCTGCAAAAAAGACAGTGGAACTGGCGCAGGAATCTACGGACTATCCCTGTACCTCAGGTACAGCTTATCTGTGTCCAAAGGATCACATACCACGACATTCCAAGCGGAAATACACGCCATTGCAATCGGAAAATCTAAAGATGGACTACAAAAGTAGAAACATCGGACTTTTCACGGACAGTCAGGCTGCTATAAATGCCATAGCGTGCCATGAAATTAAATCTTAAACAACATGGAACTTCCTTCAGAACCTTGAGGCTTTTGCAAGACACAAATAGGTCATACTTGCTTGGCTACCTAGCCATAGAGGAAATGGCCAACAAGTTAGCAAAGGATGATTCTAACAAAGCAAACATCAGTGCTAGCAGGGACTCCTACATTACCAAAACGATGGCCCGTAATGAAATCTGTAAATGGGTAGCTAGTAAGCACCGGCTGAAGTGAGACAAAATAAATAGTCAAAAACATAACAAACGAATGCCAGAAAATTCATCGGTTTCCTTAACTGCTGAAATCCTGCAATTGCCAAGGGAGCAGATCACAATTATTGCAGGTCTACTTTCAGAACACTGCCCTCTACGAGAACATCTCCACAAAATGGGGATCTGGAATGATGACGCACCGTGCAGACTATGCTATGAAGAGGATGAAACTGCCTCTCATATAATCTTCCATTGTAAAGCAATTTCACGTAGGAGACATGAACTTAGCATTACAGCAAATGAAATCCCCGTAAAGAACAGGGCACATAGACTCCTAGACCCAATACAGGGGCTGGATCTATTTATATGAATGAAACATTGAGAGGACTACAATAGGCCAGTAGGCCGCAGTGTTTTTAGGGCTTACCCCCTGGACCCACATTGCCTAATTTAACGCATTTTACGCATTTCAAAAGAATTGAACAATTTCAAATTCGGAATCAAATTCAAATTCAGTTTGTAAACATTTGGCTGCAAATATTATATATTCACTAAAACTTGCTATTGCAGTAGCGAATTGCCGCACAGGTACGTGAACCTTAACCCCCGAATACGTGCATTTTTGTGCATGTTATTATTTGTATACATTTGTTTAAATAAATAAATATTTTTATAGCATATTTCACATATATTTATCAACTCACCAGCCTAAAGGCGGCTACACAAAATCCGACAGGCCAGCTAGTTCGAACTGAACAGTCCCCTGAAGGCCAAGGACAAAACAAGCTGATAGCGAAGTTGAGAGGCAGACCAGATATAGAAGAGTCGGAGAAAGTAGCTGCGGCAATTAATAAACAAAACTAAGCAGGGGCACTGGAAAAAACTATGCCCTGAGCTAGAAAATGACACATGGGGGGAAGCTTTCCAAATCATAAGAAGAAACATGAAACTTTGCGCACAAATTTCTCCATTAACAATAGAAGTAGTACGTAGAGTACCTGATGTGCTTTTTCCACACCTAACTCCGTTCGATTGACAACAGCCCAAAGTCACCGAAATACCTCTCTTCACTGCCGAAGAATTTACGCTCGCAAGCAGGCGAATTAAGAACAACAGAGCACCGGGGCCAGATGGAATACCACCTGAAGTTGTGTAAATTGCTGTCCAGCACCAGTCAAGTTTCGTATTGGACACTATGAACACGCTGCTCACAGCGAGACACACAAGGGCAAAGCTCGTTCTCATCAGAAAAGGAGATAAAGAAATAGGGAACCCCACATCCTATAGACCTATTTACCTACGGGATGTGTCGGAAAAACTCTTATAGCAACTTTTACTAACCATCCATTCATCCAATGGCGCTATAACCCAAATCGGGCCTTGGCCTCCTCTATTTTCTTCCACCAGCCATCCCTGTCCTCCGCCGTCTTTCTCCAGTTTGGAGTTCCGAGCATGGATCGAGCATCCTCCTGGATTTTGTCTGCCCATCTCGCCCCTGGTCTTCCAACCGGTCTTTTACCATCCGGTTTTTGGTTGAAAATTCTCTTGACTACTCTTGACTCTTCCATCCTTTGTAAATGCCCGGCCCATTTAAGTCTTTGTAATCTTATTATTGTTGCTAGACCTGCTTCTGTGAAGAGCTGGTAGATCTCGTGGTTGTCTCAGCACCTCGGATTTCAGAGTTTTCAAGCGTAAAAATAAACCAAAACGTTGATTAATGTTCATATACGAACTTAAACGCTGTTTGAGACGAACGAACGCTCAGGGTATCAATTATGGAAAGAAAGGTTTCGACATTGAATTTCCCTTTCCATTCAGTTGGGCTGACGGCGCAGAGAGATCAATAAAACTCTGGCGTGAGCTTCTACGTCATGTTCTTTGAGATAGGACCTAGGAGTCAGATTCATTATCGTTTGATTTTTCGAAATAAATAAGAATTCGTGAAACCATCCTACGTTATAGAAAATCATACAAACTTAAAACAAACGGAATACATAAACGGAATAAATATATATTCAGACTATATAAATATATTCAGCCTTTCCGGAGCTCTATAACAATTATTGAGTCTTTCTAGGACTACCAAAACCTAAAGGAAAGGCTGAATATATTTATATATTCAGGCTGTAAAAGTTCAAGGCGAAATAAATACGTTTTTCGGTAATAAATATCGATTGTCGTTTGGGGATCTGACAGGAACTATCTGGCACGTGCCCAGGGTCTCGATTGCGGGGCCCTGGGCACGTGCCCCGAGTTCCTAGTGGGAAAGAGGGGCCTGGCTGGGCTAGTATATACAGACGGCTGCAAAACAGTGGAACTGGCGCAGGAATCTACGGACTATCCCTGTACCTCAGGTACAGCTTATCTGTGTCCAAGGGATCACATACCACGACATTCCAAGCGGAAATACACGCCATTGCAATCGGAAAATCTAAAGATGGACTACAAAAGTAGAAACATCGGACTTTTCACGGACAGTCAGGCTGCTATAAATGCCATAGCGTGCCATGAAATTAAATCTTAAACAACATGGAACTTCCTTCAGAACCTTGAGGCTTTTGCAAGACACAAATAGGTCATACTTGCTTGGCTACCTAGCCATAGAGGAAATGGCCAACAAGTTAGCAAAGGATGATTCTAACAAAGCTAACATCAGTGCTAGCAGGGACTCCTACATTACCAAAACGATGGCCCGTAATGAAATCTGTAAATGGGTAGCTAGTAAGCACCGGCTGAAGTGAGACAAAATAAATGGTCAGAAACATAACAAACGAATGCCAGAAAATTCATCGGTTTCCTTAACTGCTGAAATCCTGCAATTGCCAAGGGAGCAGATCACAATTATTGCAGGTCTACTTTCAGAACACTGCCCTCTGCGAGAACATCTCCACAAAATGGGGATCTGGAATGATGACGCACCGTGCAGACTATGCTATGAAGAGGATGAAACTGCCTCTCATATAATCTTCCATTGTAAAGCAATTTCACGTAGGAGATATGAACTTAGCATTACAGCAAATGAGATCCCCGTGAAGAACAGGGCACATAGACTCCTAGACCTAATACAGGGGCTGGATCTATTTATATGAATGGAACATTGAGAGGAATACAATAGGCCAGTAGGCCGCAGTGTTTTTAGGGCTTACCCTATGGACCCACATTGCCTAATTTAATTTTTTTTTAATTATTACATTTTACGCATTTCAAAAGAATTGAACAATTTCAAATTCAGAATCAAATTCAAATTCAGTTTGTAAACATTTGGTTGCAAATATTATATATTCACTAAAACTTGCTATTGCAGTAGCGAATTGCCGCACAGGTACGTGAACCTTAACCCCCGAATACGAGTAAGTTTTGTGCATGTTATTATTTGTATACATTTGTTTAAATAAATAAATATTTTTATAGCATATATCACATATATTTATCAACTCACCAGCCTAAAGGCGGCTACACAAAATCCGACAGGCCAGCTAGTTCGAACTGAACAGTCCCCTGAAGGCCAAGGACAAAACAAGCTGATAGCGAAGTTGAGAGGCAGACCAGATATAGAAGAGTCGGAGAAAGTAGCTGCGGCAATTAATAAACAAAACTAAGCAGGGGTACTGGAAAAAACTATGCTCTGAGCTAGAAAATGACACATGGGGGGAAGCTTTCCAAATCATAAGAAGAAACATGAAACTTTGCGCACAAATTTCTCCATTAACAATAGAAGTAGTACGTAGAATAGCTGATGTGCTTTTTCCACACCAAACTCCGTTTGATTGACAACAGCCCAAAGTCACCGAAATACCTCTCTTCCCTGCCGAAGAATTTACGCTCGCAATCAGGCGAATTAAGAACAACAGAGCACCGGGGCCAGATGGAATACCACCTGAAGTTGTGTAAATTGCTGTCCAGCACCAATCAAGTTTCGTATTGGACACTATGAACACGCTGCTCACAGCGAGAAATTTTCTGAAAAAGGGCAAAGCTGGTTCTCATCAGAAAAGGAGATAAAGAAATAGGGAACCCCACATCCTATAGACCTATTTACCTACGGGATGTGTCGGAAAAACTCTTAGAGCAACTTTTACTAACCATCCATTCATCCAATGGCGCTACAACCCAAATCGGGCCTTGGCCTCCTCTATTTTCTTCCACCAGCCATCCCTGTCCTCCGCCGTCTTTCTCCAGTTTGGAGTTCCGAGCATGGATCGAGCATCCCCCTGGATTTTGTCTGCCCATCTCGCCCCTGGTCTTCCAACCGGTCTTTTACCATCCGGTTTTTGGTTGAAAATCCTCTTGACTACTCTTGACTCTTCCATCCTTTGTAAATGCCCGGCCCATTTAAGTCTTTGTAATCTTATTATTGTTGCTAGGCCTGCTTCTGTGAAGAGCTGGTAGATCTCGTGGTTGTCTCAACACCTCGGATTTCAGAGTTTTCAAGCGTAAAAATAAACCAAAACGTTGATTAATGTTCATATACGAACTTAAACGCTGTTTGAGACGAACGAACGCTCAGGGTATCAATTATGGAAAGAAAGGTTTCGACATTGAATTTCCCTTTCCATTCAGTTGGGCTGACGGCGCAGAGAGATCAATAAAACTCTGGCGTGAACGTCATGTTCTTTAAGGTAGGACCTTGGAGTCAGATTCATTATCGTTTGATTTTTCGAAATAAATAAGAAATTGTGAAACCATCCTACGTTATAGAAAATCATACAAACTTAAAACAAACGGAATACATAAACGGAATAAATATATATTCAGACTATAAAAATATATTCAGCCTTTCCGGAGCTCTATAACAATTATTGAGTCTTTCTAGGACTACCAAAACCTAAAGGAAAGGCTGAATATATTTATATATTCAGGCTGTAAAAGTTCAAGGCGAAAAAAATACGTTTTTCGGTAATAAATATCGATTGTCGTTTGGGGATCTGACAGGAACTATCTGGCACGTGCCCAGGGTCTCGATTGCGGGGCCCTGGGCACGTGCCCCGAGTTCCTAGTGGGAAAGAGGGGCCTGGCTGGGCTAGTATATACAGACGGCTGCAAAAAAGACAGTGGAACTGGCGCAGGAATCTACGGACCATCCCTGTACCTCAGGTACAGCTTATCTGTGTCCAAGGGATCACATACCACGACATTCCAAGCGGAAATACACGCCATTGCAATCGGAAAATCTAAAGATGGACTACAAAAGTAGAAACATCGGACTTTTCACGGACAGTCAGGCTGCTATAAATGCCATAGCGTGCCATGAAATTAAATCTTAAACAACATGGAACTTCCTTCAGAACCTTGAGGCTTTTGCAAGACACAAATAGGTCATACTTGCTTGGCTACCGAGCCATAGAGGAAATGGCCAACAAGTTAGCAAAGGATGATTCTAACAAAGCAAACATCAGTGCTAGCAGGGACTCCTACATTACCAAAACGATGGACCGTAATGAAATCTGTAAATGGGTAGCTAGTAAGCACCGGCTGAAGTGAGACAAAATAAATGGTCAGAAACATAACAAACGAATGCCAGAAAATTCATCGGTTTCCTTAACTGCTGAAATCCTGCAATTGCCAAGGGAGCAGATCACAATTATTGCAGGTCTACTTTCAGAACACTGCCCTCTACGAGAACATCTCCACAACATGGGGATCTGGAATGATGACGCACCGTGCAGACTATGCTATGAAGAGGATGAAACTGCCTCTCATATAATCTTCCATTGTAAAGCAATTTCACGTAGGAGACAAGAACTTAGCATTACAGCAAATGAGATCTCCGTGAAGAACAGGGCACATAGACTCCTAGACCTAATACAGTGGCTGGATCTATGTATATGAATGGAACATTGAGAGGAATACAATAGGCCAGTAGGCCGCAGTGTTTTTAGGGCTTACCCCCTGGACCCACATTGCCTAATTTAACGCATTTTACGCATTTCAAAAGAATTGAACAATTTCAAATTCGGAATCAAATTCAAATTCAGTTTGTAAACATTTGGCTGCAAATATTATATATTCACTAAAACTTGCTATTGCAGTAGCGAATTGCCGCACAGGTACGTGAACCTTAACCCCCGAATACGAGTAAGTTTTGTGCATGTTATTATTTGTATACATTTGTTTAAATAAATAAATATTTTTATAGCATATTTCACATATATTTATCAACTCACCAGCCTAAAGGCGGCTACACAAAATCCGACAGGCCAGCTAGTTCGAACTGAACAGTCCCCTGAAGGCCAAGGACAAAACGAGCTGATAGCGAAGTTGAGAGGCAGACCAGATATAGAAGAGTGGGAGAAAGTAGCTGCGGCAATTAATAAACAAAACTAAGCAGGGGCACTGGAAAAAACTATGCTCTGAGCTAGAAAATGACACATGGGGGGAAGCTTTCCAAATCATAAGAAGAAACATGAAACTTTGCGCATAAATTTCTCCATTAACAATAGAAGTAGTACGTAGAGTAGCTGATGTGCTTTTTCCACACCAAACTCGGTTCGATTGGCAACAGCCCAAAGTCACCGAAATACCTCTCTTCACTGCCGAAGAATTTACGCTCGCAAGCAGGCGAATTAAGAACAACAGAGCACCGGGGCCAGATGGAATACCACCTGAAGTTGTGTAAATTGCTGTCCAGCACCAATCAAGTTTCGTATTGGACCCTATGAACACGCTGCTCACAGCGAGAAACTTTCTGAAAAAGGGCAAAGCTCGTTCTCATCAGAAAAGGAGATAAAGAAATAGGGAACCCCACATCCTATAGACCTATTTACCTACGGGATGTGTCGGAAAAACTCTTAAAGCAACTTTTACTAACCATCCATTCATCCAATGGCGCTACAACCCAAATCGGGCCTTGGCCTCCTCTATTTTCTTCCACCAGCCATCCCTGTCCTCCGCCGTCTTTCACCAGTTTGGAGTTCCGAGCATGGATCGAGCATCCCCCTGGATTTTGTCTGCCCATCTCGCCCCTGGTCTTCCAACCGGTCTTTTACCATCCGGTTTTTGGTTGAAAATCCTCTTGACTACTCTTGACTCTTCCATCCTTTGTAAATGCCCGGCCCATTTAAGTCTTTGTAATCTTATTATTGTTGCTAGGCCTGCTTCTGTGAAGAGCTGGTAGATCTCGTGGTTGTATCTAATTCTCCATTGTTCGTTTTCTTGGACCGGTCCATATATTCTGCGTAACATCTTTCTTTCGAATGCGTTTACCATTGTTTCCGCTCTTTGTGAGAGCGTCCAGGTCTCGCTTCCATAGTATGGAAGTATGAACACTGGGCGTATTATTGTTTTATAAAGTTTCAGTTTTGTTTTCCTGTGGGCATTCCCTGATCTGATTATGGCTGAGATGTGGTAGTATACTTTATTGGCATTACTGATTCTTCGTTGGATTTCCTTCATCTCGACCCGTTTGCTGGATATGTTACAGCCTAGGTAGGTAAAGTCATTGACCACCTCAAAGTTTTGGTCGCCTATTGTCATGTTCTGGCCTCTCCTCCTATTGCTTCGGGTCTGTATTAATACTTTGGTCTTATCTTCATTCACTTTTAGGCCCACTTCTTCAGCCGCACCTTCTAGTTGTATGTAGGTTTTTTTCATTGATGTTAGGTTTCTTCTAAGTATGTTTATGTCATCTGCATATCCTGCTAGTTGGGTGGATTTGTGTAGCAGCGATGCTTTGATGTCTACCATGGTTTTCCTTACTGCGTATTCTAATGCTAGATTAAAGAGCATTGGGGCGGGTCCATCTCCCTGCTTGTTGAGGCCTTGTTTTATTTAAAATGGGTCTGTTAGGTTTCCTTGTATCTTCACCCGGCGTTCAGAGTTCTCCATTGTTAGTCTTGTTAGCTTTACTAATTTTCGTGGTATGTTAAAGTCTAGCATGATGCTGTAGAGCTTTTCTGTGTCTATGCTGTCGTATGCCTGTCTGAAGTCCAAGTAGAGTTGGTACACATCAATATCATATTCCTGTACTTGTTTTATTGCGCATAATTCGTCTGTGGTCGGTCTACCTGGTCTAAAACCCGCTTGGTATTTGCCAATGATGTTTTCGGCAAGTGGTTCTAGTTTGTTTCGGAGGATGGTTGTGACTTTATATGTTGTGCTTAGTAGGGATATTCCCCTATAATTTTTACATTCTAGCTTGTCTCATTTTTTGTGGATTGGACAGATGTTGGTTCTTCATTCGTTCGGCATTTTTTCGGTTCTCTATATTTCTTTGATTATGTCCGTTACCGCTTTCGCTAGTTGTGGTCCTCCATGTTTTATTAATTCTGACGGAATGTTGTCCATACCTGGTGATTTGTTGCTGTTTAGCGACTTGATTGCTTTTCTCGCCTCTTCTTCAGTTGGGGGGTCGTTGTTTTCCCTTCGTTCGTCTGCTGTGAGTTCGAGTAGTCTCTGGTCTTTGTTGGTTGGATTCTGGTTGCTGTTTGGGTTTAGGAGTTCCTCGAAATAGTGTTTCCACCTGCCTTGTATTTCTGTTTCGTTTCCGATGATTTGTCCTGTCTTATCTTGGCATAGGCTAGTGCTTGGCTAGAAACCTTTTTTGAATATATTTATTTGCCGCTATGCTTACCTGGTGTCGTTGTTCTTAAAGTCCTCCTCTATTTGTAGCACTGTCTTGTTAATGGCCGCTCTTTTCTTTCTTCGTAGCAGTTTATGAGTTGCTTTTCTGGCATCCTCGTATTTGGCCCTCTGTAGTCGGGTGGGTCTCTCTATGTATATATCATATGCTTCGTTCTTGTCGCTTATGGCTTTCTTGCAATCCTCGTCAAACCATTCTATTTTGTTTTCCTTTGGTTTGGGGCCTATTGTGTTCTTGGCGGCTTCTGTAACCGCTTCTTTGATTTCCTGCCACTTGTCCTCAACGATTTCGCTTTCTTCCTGGTTTTCTGTTACCTTCTCTTTCTGTTTTTGTAGTACTTCTGCTATGTTATTTTGGAAAACTGTTAGTGTTGTTTCTTCCTTTAGTTTTTCTAGGTGATATTTTGTTTGGGATTCCTGGGATATTTTTGCGCGGTTGGCTACTCGTTCTCTGTATATAGCTTTAAATAAGTTGTTGATCAGAGTCAATATTTGCTCCTCTGTAGGTTCTGATACCATGTATGCTGGATGCGTTTCTTTGACCGATGATCAGGTGGTCGATTTGGTTGGCCGTTCTGCTGTCCGGGGATATCCATGTTTGTTTATATATGTTACGGTGTGGGAAGTACGTTGAGCTAACTATCATGTTTTTGCTTGTTGCGAAATCTATTATCCTTTTTCCGTTGTCATTGGATTCGTCATGGAGGCTGTGTTTTCCTATGGTTGGTTCGTATTCCACTTCCTTCCCTATTTTGGCGTTCAGGTCTCTGAGGACGATTTTGATATCGTTAGTTGGTATTGTGTCATATTCTTTCTAATGTTTGGTAGAGTTCGTCTTTGACCATTCCTTCTAATTTTGACCCTTCCTTCTCTTCCGTTTTCGCGTGGATATTTATTATTTACATATTAAAGATCGTATACATAAAAATCTCTTTGATGGGTCTGTAGTCTGTGATCCTGGTTTTGGTTTTTTGATCTACTATAAATGCTACTCCGAGTCCGTGGGCGCCATCTTCCTTTCTACTGTATAGGATCGAGTGTGTCTTTGTATCCATTACTCCTTTCCCCAAATATCTGGTCTCATGTATGGCGGTTACTTGTATTTTATATTGCTCTAGTATGGGGAGTAGTTGTTTAAGCGTTCCTGTTTTGTATAGGGTTCGCACGTTCCATGTTCCGATATTCATTTCCGTGTCTCGCATGGGTCGTTTTCTCAAAGTCCGTGCTGTCCGAGGCTTCTTTAGAGGTTTCGTAACAAAAGGTTTTTCCGAGGTGGGGTTGTTAGCCTAAAAGGTTGTTCAGGCCCAACCCCCTTTTCGGATGGACATTTCTCCCGCTCTCGTCAGCCCTGACCCTGACCTCCATCGAGGTTGGTTAGGTTAGGTTAGGTCCGAAACATCCCTGACCTTTCTCTCCATCGGGGTTGCTTACCCGATCTCCAGAAAGGTTGCTCAGGTTGTCCGGGGTTCCCCACCTTTATATTCATATAAAGGCTACTAGGAGGTGAGAGTCGAACCATGACTAACTTTTACTATTTTATTAACCAGAATAAAAGGAGAACTTGAGATTGGGCATGGTCTGTCAGAAAAACAATTTGGCTTCAGGAAAAGAAAATCCACAATTGACGGACGTAGATCTGTCATGGAGATTGCTGAGAAGGCGAAGTCTGGCAGGCAAAGAACAAGGAAACTGTGTGCGCTGCTAACCTTCGGTGTTAGAAATGCATTTAACGGCGCTAGCTGGAGCAGATCATGGAAGGCCTAACATCAAGAGGTATATCACCGTATCTACTACGCATGGTGAGGAGTTACCTTAGCTATAGAAAGATAATCCCTATAGGGGCTCGGAAAACAGAAGATAGAAGCATCAGCGGTCTTCCACAAGGATCGACATTAGGCCCAACCTTGTGGAATGTCCTATATGACGATGTGCTGAGATTAAGACTGCCACTGGTGGCGACAGTGATTGGCTTTTCAGACGACTTGGCTCTAGTGGTAACAGCCAGAACAGAAGAAGGATTGATGGCAAACCACGCCATTAAATGGATGAAATCTAAAAGCCTCAATCTAGCGCCAGAAAAAAACAGAGGCGGTCCTTTTCATAGGACAGAAAAAGGTCCAACCAATAAAATTTAAAATTGAAAAACTGATGATAATCTCAAAGCATCAAATAAAATACCTCGGCATAGTAAGAGACAAGGCATTATCTTTCACACCGCACCTAGCAGCAGTTGCAGCAAAGGGTATGAGGACAATGGTAGCCATACAGCAACTAATGCCCATCATTGGAGGTTCCGGGAGCAATAAACGCCGAATGCTCAGCTACGCAGTATAGCCCATTATGATGTACGAAGCACTGAGAAAAGAGAGCTTAAAAGCTCCTTGCAGTGCAAAGAAAAATGGCACTACGAATCTTTAGCGCTTACCACACCATATCAAATGAGGCAATCTGGACCATCGTGGGTAACCCGCCAATTGACTTGCTGGTGGAAGAGCAAAGAAAACTGCAGGAGACAGGTCGCAACAAACTTAAAAGAAAACCGGCCAGGAAACAACTAATTAAAGAATGGCAGCAAGGCATTGAAGGAGAGTGGATTAGACATCTTATCCCTGAACTTGAACCCTGGATAAACAAAGAACATGGGGAAAATAGCAACCATCTCACCCAAGTATTGTCCGGCCACGGCTGTTTCAAGGACTGCCTGCATCAAATTGGCAGAGCGGCAGACGACCAGTGCATATACTGCGGAGAGATCGATGCTGTGAGCCATACAATCTTCGACTGTACTCGATGGACAATGGAAATGCATAAAATTGCAATCAATTTAGAAGAACCTATCAACCCGAGAACGATAACTGGAATTATGCTTAAAGCAAAAGAAAACTGGATTCAGACACAACTTCATCTGCCTATCCACACTATTGGATGTTGGCGATCACATTTCTGTACGCCTCACGGTCTGTTGCTGTGTGTACCAGGTCTCCTATAGTTCTTAAACCTGTCCATTCCCTTAGCTTTCTCAACCAGGACATTTGCTTTCTTCCCACTCCTCTTATGCCTGCAATCTTGCCCTCAACTATCAGTTGTAGCAGTTGGTATTTTGGGTTTCTCATTAGATGCCCAAAATAGAAACCACCTATTTCGGGCATCTAATGAGAAAACCAAAATACCAACTGCTACAACTTCTCTTTATGCTAAGTAACATTTCTGTCTTTCCACATTCGTCTCAAGATTTCCTCATTCCTTACTAGGTCAGTCCATGGTAGTCTGAGCATTCTACAGTAAGTCCACATTTCAAAACTTTCAATCATATTCATGGATGATGCTCTCGTCGTCCATGTCTCCACGCCGTATAGCAGAGCGGAGCACACATAGCACTTAGCGTATCTCAATCTTAGATTTAAACTTAGCCGGGTGTAGTGGTGATGCTCGTGGCCTCATGTTAGAGCGCTAACTGACGAGTATAGAGGTCCGAGTTCTATTCCCAGCGCCGGCCGCATTTGTTCCAGAAAGACAAATGTGAAAAATGGCAATTAGCGCAATTTACTATAACAACAGGTTTTCTGGGCCTAAGTGAATGTGATAGAATCCAATAGGCCTCAGTGTTCGAAGGGTCGGCAAACCCGGTAATCACATCGAACCCAACTTATATATATATATATATATATATATATATATATATATATATATATATATATATATATATATATATATATATGTCTCTTTGTGTTAATATTTGTTTAAATTTGAAGAAATAATTGCGGGCCGTTTCTATTCTACATATAATTTCCCTATCGTTATCCCATTCTTCGTACAGCCATCTACCCAAATACTTGTAACGTGAGACACGTTCTATCATGATTTGAGTATTGGGGTAAGGTACTTTCTGCCCGCTAACTATCATGAATTTTGTCTTGTTGCTATTTATTTTGAGTCCATATTTATTACTAATGGTGTTCAGTTGATTAATAATCCGTTGCAAATCTTCATTACTATCGGCTATTATGACTGAGTCGTCCGCATATCTGATGTTGATGAATACTCCGTTTACTTTTATTCCCATGTCTTTATCTTCCAAAGCTTCATTGGAAATGGCATCGGTATACAGATTAACGAACAAAGGTGATAATTTGCACCCCTGTCTAATTCCTCTGCATATTTCTATATCTTGGGTTTTTATTTTATTTGTTGTTATATTTTGAATATAGCTAATGTCTTTTTCATCTACATCTGTTGTTCTCAATATGTTTATTAATTTTTCGTGTTGAACTCTGTCAATAGCTTTTTCATAGTCAACAAAGCAAAGGAATACATCTTTCTGCACATCCCGGCAGTTCTGTATGAAAACTCGGATACCGAAAAAAGCCTCTCTGCCTCTTCTAAAGCCAAATTGGGTATCTTTAAGCTTGGCCACATTTTCTAAAAATTCTATTATGCAATACTTTGAGGAATATTTTCAGTGCATGGTTCATTAAACTGATTAATCGATAAGATAGAATTGGTGAAACCATCCTACGTTATAGATAATTATACAAACTTAAAACAAACGGAACACAGCCTGAATAAATAAATATATTCAGCCTTTCCGCAGCTCTATAACAATTATTGAGTCTGTTTAGGACTGTATGCGGAGCATACGGCCTCTACAAAGACCTTCCATCTGACTCTATTCTGAGCGAGGCGTTTCACCTCGTTCCACGTTTTTCCTGCGATCTTTAATTCTGCGTCTATGGTCCTCCTCCCCATGTTAGCTGGACGTCCCTTTCTGCGAGAACCCTGCGGGTCCCATTGTAAAGCTTGCCTAGTCATGTTTCCTTCGTCTCTCCTCAATACATTGCCCAACCATTTCCACTTGCGGTGTTTTATTTCTTTTTGTATCTCTTGTTGGTTTGGCAGGTGCCATAAGTCTACATTGCGTATTGTATCTGGCCAAAAATGCGCAACAACGCAAACCTACGCATACTAGGCATTTGTTTATGAATACCTGAAGCTTATTTACTACTGTTATGGAGATTTTCCATGTTTAGCACCCGTACAGCAAGACGGAATTCACATTTGAGTTGTATATTCTTAGTTTTGTTCGTGTGTAATACAGTCTGGAGATCCAGACCGGCCTGAGCATACCAAATACCTGTTTGGCCCTTTTTATTCGGTATGAGACATCGGTGGTGGTGCCGCCCTCATTAGTAATTATGCTTCCCAGGTACGTGAATTCATCTACATCCTCTATTTGTTCGTTATAAATGCGGAAGGCGCGGGTATTCTTCGTGCGGGCTCTAAGTGATTTGGTTTTGCCAATGTTGATTTTTAAACCTGCTTTGGATGCTTCTGCAGAGAGACGGTGGAGTTTGCTCTGCATGTCGGCGTGGGTGTGTGCCAAGAAACAGATATCGTCTGCGTAGCCCAGATCTTCCAGGAACGAGTTTAACGTTCATCTAATGCCCTCACTTCTTGACACTACTTTGTCCATTACTGATTCTAACAGAATGTTAAATAGTAAGGGCGATAGTACGCAGCCCTGTCTAACTCCCGAGCTGATGGTAATGTCGCTGCTTTTAGCAGTTTGGTGTTTTACATAGCAGGATGCGTCCCGGTATAGTTCCTTTACTAGGTTTATTATCTTTTGCGGTACCCTCTTTTCTTCCAGCGTTTTCCAGACTGCATTATGATAGATGCTATCAAAGGCCCTAAGGAAGTCGAAGAAGACCGCGTATAATGTAGACCTCCATTCCATGGACTGCTCTATGATGATTCGCATTGTGTTAATTTGATCGACACAGGATCTATTTGGGCGAAAACACGCTTGTTCCTGATGCAGACTGGGCTCTATGTAGATGGATAGTCGATCCAGTAAAATGTGAGAAATTATTTTGTTGATAGTGTTTAAAATTGTAATCCCTCTCCAATTGCCACAGTCTGTAAGATCACCTATTTTGGGGAGAACGACTATGGCTCCTTCCTTCCATTCATGTGGCACATTTTCCAACTCCCATGCATTTACTATTAGCGGGTGGAGCAGTTTTGTTACCACCTTTAGGTCTGCTTTAAGTATTTCTGCCGGAAGGTTATCTGGACCAGCGGCCTTGTTGTTCTTAAGGTTCTTTAATGTAGTTTTGACTTCTTCTTCACTAGCTGGGTTAGGATTTACGTTCCGGACTGGGCGATTTATTTGATGGTCTTGTGGAAGATGTGGGGGGTGTATGCCGTCCTCGACATCACTTTCTTCCGGGTTCGGCTGTCCAAGTATTTCTTGGAAGTATTCTTGCCATCTTGAGTTGATCTTCTTTGTTTGTCAGCAATTGTCCCGCTTTATTTATTATTAGGTGTTCTCTTTTGAAGTTTTTATTAGCGAGTTTTTTAGTTATGAGATAAAGTTCTCTTGTGTTGTTATTTCTTGCTGCAACTTCGGCTTTCGCTGCGAGATCTTCCGCCCATCTACGTTTGTCTTTTCTGGCGATCCGTTTTACCTTGCGGTTTATGTTCCAGTAGCTACGAGTCAGTTCGGCCTTCTCTTCGTGGTTAGGATTTTGATTGATCCTGTCTTCGATTAGTTTCCATGTTTCCTGCGAGATCCACTTCTCTATGTTCCTTTGCTTTCTACCCAAGGTCTTGTCGGCAGTTTCTAGCAATACTTTGTGGACTGCTTTCCATTCTCGACGATCTTCCTCTGTCATGTTAGTGGTATTTTCTTGCAGTAGCGTCTTGAAACTGGCTAGTCCTTCGGTTGCTTTAAGCTTGTCTGTATCGAATTTTATGCTAGCAGCTAACGTTATTTGTCTTTTTGGTGTTGCTAACTTTAGTTTAAGCGTGCCAACGACAAGGTAATGGTCGCTGGCCATATCGGCACCTCTCTTGTTTCTCACGTCGCATAGTGATGTTCTCCACTTTTTTTGAATGATAATGTGGTCTATTTGGTTTTTTGTACGCTGGTCAGGAGATATCCAAGTCTCCTTGTGTACCCTCTTATGCGGGAAGAGCGTGCCGCCAATTACCAGGTTGTGTTCCAAGCACGTATCGACCAGCATTTCCCCATTCTCGTTTACCGTTCCGATTCCATGGTTACCCATTGCCTGTTCTAAGTTGGTGCTGCCGGAACCAACTTTGGCATTTAGGTCCCCCATTAGGATGATTATGTCGCCCTTTGTTGTGGAGTGTAAGGTGGTAGACAGTTGTTCATAGAACGTGGCCTTTGCTTCAATTGGGTTTGACTCTGTTGGTGCGTGGTGCTGTTTAGGACTACCAAAACAAATCTCACATGAAATTTGTAAGTTATTTTACAGCTTTCAGTCCAACTTCGTGGCACTCAACAAAAACCATAAAAATATCATTGTTTTTAAGATCATGTCTTTCCGATACCTTAAGTTGATAGCCATCTGTGGACGCGTATCGAGATATATCTCTCATCAGCACAGCTTTGCTTCCATGAACAATAATTTGTAAACCACTCACTTGAAAACCCAAGTCATTCAAGTGAGTGGTTTACAAATTATTGTTCATGGAAGAAAAGCTGTGCTGATGAGAGATAAATCTCGAAACGCGTCCACAGATGGCTATCCACTTAAGGTATCAGAAAGACATGATCTTAAAAACAATGTTGTTTTTATGGTTTTTGTTGAGTTCCACGAAGGTGGACTGAAAGCTGTAAAATAGCTTACAAATTTCATGTGAGATTTGTTTTGGTAGTCTTTTGATAAAAAGACTCAATAATTGTTATAGAGCTCCGGAAAGGCTGAATATATTATGATTAATCGATGTTCATTGCACTTTCTTGCATTTCTTTTTTTAGGCAAGGGAATAAAGGTGGATTTTAACCAGTCTAGGGGGTATCTGCTTTCACTATATATTTTGTTAAAAACAATTACCAATAACGACAGATTTTCCTCATCAATCAGTTTAATAATTTCTGCTGGCAGACCATCTGGCCCAGTCGTTTTTTTTTTTGGACTGTTGTACTGCTTTTTTAATTTTGTCTTTGGTTATTGGTGGTTCTGTAAGAAGTCCATATCCTTGCTTAATCTCTAGGTTTGGTCTTTCAGACACAACAATATATTCATTATATCATGGAATCCAAAATAACCGATGAAGCGGAGGAACAAAAGATAAACAGAAATTAAATTTAAATTATTCATCCGTAACACCGAGGCCATGCCACCAGCAGTACCAGAGTTAACGATTGTGCTTCCAGGGAGGCCACTTGTCTAGTCAGGTGTATAACCGCCAGCTACGCCCTTCAAAAAAAAAGTCCCCTGAAGACCGGTCGCCGAATGGACTGATGACCCTACAAACGTTAAGCCGATTCTGAAATATTTGCCAGTTATCATCATGCCTTCATCATGTCTTAGCACTTAACTGTTTAGCAGTCGTTTCTTTGGGTAAAAAGAATACATACATCTTCAGGTGCCGGTCACCTTCAGGCGGACTGTTCAGTTCGAACTGGCAGGTCGCCGTATCGTGTGTAGCCGCCTTTAAAAACTAAAATTTAATGTACTCATCTATCCAGGAATTTCGATCTTCAATTATCAAATTAGTGTATTATTTCTAAAACCTATTATTATAGTATGTATTATGGTTTTTTTCGTGTGGAATACAGTCTGGAGATCCAGACCGGCCTGAGCATACCAAATGCCTGTTTGGCTCTTTTTATTCGGTATGAGACATCGGTGGTAAGTGCCGCCCTCATTAGTAATTATGCTTCCCAAGTACGTGAATTCATCTACATCCTCTATTTGTTCGTTATAAATACAGAAGGCGCGGGTATTCTTCGTGGCGGCTCTAAGTGATTTGGTTTTGCCAATGTTGATTTTTAAACCTGCTTTTGATGCTTCTGCAGAGAGACTTGCTCTGCTCGAGTTTGCTCTGCATGTCGGCGTGGGTGTGTGCCAAGAAACAGATATCGTCTGCGTAGCCCAGATCTTCCAGGAACGAGTTTAACGTGCATCTAATGCCCTCACTTCTTGACACTACTTTGTCCATTATTGAGTCAAACAGAATGTTAAATAGTAAGGGCGATAGTACGCAGCCCTGTCTGACTCCCGAGCTGATGGTAATGTCGCTGCTCTTAGCAGTTTGGTGTTTTACATAGCAGAATTCCGGTACCCTCTTTTCTTCCAGCGTTTCCAGACTGCATTATGCATATATCAAAGGCCCTACGGAAGTCGACGAAGACAGCGTATATTGTAGATCTCCATTCCATGGACTACCCTATGATGATTCGCGTTGTGTTAATTTGATCGACACTGGATCTATTTGGGCGAAAACACGCTTGTTCCTGCCGCAGGCTGGGCTCTATGGAGATGGATAGTCGATCCAGTAAAATGTGAGAAATTATTTTGATCATAGTGTTTAAAATTGTAATCTCTCTCCAATTGCCACAGTCTGTAAGATCACCTTTTTTTGGGGAGAACGACTATGGCTCCTTCCTTCCATTCATGTGGCACATTTTCCAACTCCTATGCATCTACTATTAGCGGGTGGAGCAGTTTTGTTACCACCTTTAGGTCTGCTTTATGTATTTCTGCCGGAAGGTTATCTGGGCCAGCGGCCTTGTTGTTCTTAAGGTTCTTTAATGTAGTTCTGACTTCTTTTTCACTAGGTGGGTTAGGGATTCACGTTCCGGACTGGGAGATTTATTTGATGGTCTTGTGGAGGATGTGGGGGTTGTATGCCGTCCTCGACATCATTTTCTTCCGGGTTCGGCTCTCCGAGTATTTCTTGGAAGTATTCTTGCCATCTTATAAGTTGATCTTCTTTGTTTGTCAGCAATTGTCCCGCTTTATTTATTATTGGGTGTTCTCTTTTGAAGTTTTTATTAGCGAGTTTTTTTTTATGAGATAAAGTTCTCTTGTGTTGTTATTTCTTGCTTCAACTTCGGCTTTCGCTGCGAGATCTTCCGCCGTCTTTTCTGGCGCTCCGTTTTACCTTGCGGTTTATGTTCCAGTAGCTACGAGTCAGTTCGGCCTTCTCTTCGTGGTTAGGGTTTTGATTGATCAGGGCTTTCACTGCCTTCCTGTCTTCGATTAGTTTCCATGTTTCCTGCGAGATCCACTCCTCTATGGTCCTTTGCTTTCTACCCAAGGTCTTGGCGGCAGTTTCTAGCAATACTTTGTGAACTGCTTTCCATTCTCGACGATCTTCCTCTGTCATGTTAGTGGTATTTTCTTGCAGTAGCGTCTTGAAACTGGCTAGTCCTTCGGTTGTTTTGAGCTTGTCTGTATCGAATTTTATGCTAGCAGCTAACGTTATTTGTCTTTTTGGTGTTGCTAACTTTAGTTTAAGCGTGCCAACGACAAGGTAATGGTCGCTGGCCATATCTGCACCTTTTTTGTTTCTCACGTCGCATAGTGATGTTCTCCACTTTTTTTTTGAATGATAATGTGGTCAATTTGGATTTTTTGTACGCTGGTCAGGAGATATCCAAGTCTCCTTGTGTACCCTCTTATGCGGGAAGAGCGTGCCGCCAATTACCAGGTTGTGTTCCAAGCACGTATCGACCAGCATTTCCCCATTCTCGTTTACCGTTCCGATTCCATGGTTACCCATTGCCTGTTCTAAGTTAGTGCTGCCGGAACCAACTTTGGCATTTAGGACCCCCATTAGGATGATTATGTCGCCCTTTGTTATGGAGTGTAAGGTGGTAGACAGTTGTTCATAGAACGTGGCCTTTGCTTCAATTGGGTTTGACTCTGTTGGTGCGTGGTGCTGTTTAGGACTACCAAAACAAATATCACATGAAACTTGTAAGTTATTTTACAGTTTTCAGTCCACCTTCGTGGCACTCAACCAAAACCATAAAAATATCATTGTTTTTATAATCACGTCTTTCCGATACCTTAAATTGATAGCCATCTGTGGACGCGTATCGAGATATATCTCTCATCAGCATAGCTTTGCTTCCATGAACAATAATTTGTAAACCACTCACTTGAAAACCCAAGTCATTCAAGTGAGTGGTTTACAAATTATTGTTCATTGAATAAAAGCTGTGCTGATGAGAGATAAATCTCGAAACGCGTCCACAGATGGCTATCCACTTAAGGTATCGGAAAGACATGAGCTTAAAAACAATTTTTTTTTATGGTTTTTGTTGAGTGTCACGAAGTTGGACTGAAAGCTATAAAATAACTTACAAATTTCATGTAAGATTTATTTTGATAGTTCTAAAAAGACTCAATAATTGTTATAGAGCTCCGGAAAGGCTGAATATATTATGATTAATCGATGTTCATTGCACTTTCTTGCATTTCTTTTTTTAGGCAAGGGAATAAAGGTGGTTTTAACCAGTCTAGGGTGTATCTGCTTTCACTATATATTTTGTTAAAAACAATTACCAATAACGACAGATTTTCCTCATCAACCAGTTTAATAATTTCTGCTGGCAGACCATCCAGCCCAGTCGTTTTTTTTTTTTCTTGGACTGTTGTACTGCTTTTTTTATTTTGTCTTTGGTTATTGGTGATTCTGTAAGAAGTTCATTTCCTTGCCTAATCTCTAGGTTTGGTCTTTCAGACACAACAATATATTCATTATATTATGGAATCCAAATTAACCAATGAAGCGGAGGAACAAAAGATAAACGGAAATTAACTAATTCACAATTTAAATAATTCATCCGTAACTCCGAGGCCATGCCACCAGCAGTACCAGAGTTAACGATTGTGCTTCCAAGGAGGCCACTTGTCTAGTCAGGTGTATAACCGCCAGCTACGGCCCTCAAAAAAAAGTTCCCTGAAGGCCGGGGTCACCGGATGGACTGATGACCCAAACGTTGAGGCAATTCTGAAATATTTGCCAGTTATCATCATGGCTTCATCATGTTTTAGCACTTAACTGTATAGCAGTCGTTTCTTTGGGTAAAAAGAATATATACACGTTCAAGTGACCGGCCTTCAGGCGGACTGTTCTATTCGAACTGGCAGGTCTGCCGGATAATGTGTAGCCGCCTTTAGAGTAAAATAATATACCTTTTCATAGTTGAAATTTTTTTGTACGCATGAGTAAATTTCCGCCGTGTTATATGTCAAAAAGTGCCCGAACTTCCTGATGTATAGGGGCCAATAGGCTAAATAAATAGGCTAAATAGATAGGCTAAATAGATGCTTTCAAATTCCCGCCTTTCATACTTGAAGGATGCGCATGCGCTTAACTAACCGAAAAAAAAGTATTGTAATACGACTACTCATCTAACAAAAAACCAGAAATTCTTTAATTTTCAAATTAGTGTATTGTTTCTAAAACCTATTATCATAGTTGGTATTATGTTATAATCATGGATACTAATTATAGAAAACATGGTAAATGCAACAAAAACGACGGGTCAATGACTTAACACCGCGCGACTAAACAACGCGTCCAAAATATCACAGCCGGATAACAACGTAATACAGAAACAAGACGCTACGAATACACCACATCCTAAATTAACACGGTTAAAAATAACAGACACCAACATACACGCAGAAAATATCACATCCTGATCATTATTATCATCACATATGTATTTTATAATGTGATATTTTCGTAGTGTCTTGTTTACGTAGTGCGTTGTTATGTCGCATCTATATTTTCCACGCGTTGTTTAGTCGTGCTTTGTTTTATCGGGACACAAACAAGACATGTTCATTTTTATTGCTTAGTAATACTAAGTTATACAATATGATGCAGAATTTTACTGATTTTTTTTATTTAAGAATGTCATTTTTTCCAGAACAGGTTTTGCCTGGGGCCTCACAAAATCATGAGGCGTCACCGGTGAATTATAATTTGATAAGGATTATACGATTACAGTAAACTAAGTACAACTTCAAAACTTCGACAAATTACAATTTTCATTAGACTAAAACCTAAATATTTTATTGTATGTTCCAACAAAATAAAATATAAGTAAAACTAGGACTTCTAGGTCCAATTTTCCCCAGCAATTTTTTTTTATTTAAAAACACAAACGACAAATTTTCTAATAATTAATATTATCTTTCTCTTATACTGCAAACAGTACAAACTCAATAAAAATATGTTGCATTCTTTATAAACAAGCTATCAAAATTAATTTTTTTATTGGATATTTAGATTGGCAACAATGGAAAACTAAAGTAACTAAAAATCCAAATCACACCGAACAACAATTCACAAACGCAACGACCACACAATCCTTGCTTAATATAACAGAATTACATTAAAATTAATTAAATCGATTTAATTTACAGGTAAATATTTAAATGATTCATTAAAACGCATGACTTTTTTGGTCGAAATTTGATTTTCAAAAAATTAAGTTCTTAGTGTGTTGTGAGTGGGGTTCAGAAAGGACGCGTTGAGGCCATTTTGTCTTCTCTGTAAATCATTGTGTGTCCTGTTGTCGGCGTCAACGGTCGTGTCTTCGAAGTCGCTCTGAAAAAAAGCTTCTCCAATGTCGAATGCTAGTTTGGTAAGTTTAAAAATATTCTAGAATTGTTGTTTAGATGAATTGAATAAAAATATTGAGGGAATTTATTGTAATTACTTGCAAAAAGGTTGAGGGAAGAAATTTTGCGTTTGCCGTATGAACAAAATGGCTTGGGTTTAGTAACGCTTTGTTAATATTGCGCTTCAATTGAAAATGTTCAAATTTTTGTTTATGAGGGAAGTTATTACTTTATTTTATTTGTAATTTCTGCGACTGGACGTTATATTTTTAGTATTTTCAATATTTTTCGGTTTTTTTAGAGAAAAAAAAAAGTACAGTTTCTCCATAATTTTCCTCCGACGCCCTTTTGATACATTGTATTACAAATGTACAAACGTTGTATAGAATCATTTCTGCGGGTATTTTTTGTTTGTTTTTTAAGAGTAAATTTTTTATCATCATATTTAATACGAATTGCCAGTATTTTTCTGCCATAAAGGCGCCAAAGAGGAGGTTGCGCAGGAATATCTATTCGAAATTAACATATATGAACGGCGCCATTTTTATTCTTTGGCATCGGCGTCCAAAATTATGAAATGCATACAATTAGATGCTTCCATTGAAATACGTTTTTTAAACATTTGTTTAATTTTATTGTTTTTGTTGAAAACCCTAATTTTTAGTTGTGTTTTATTCTAAAGATATATCCCAGGGTCTAACTTAACAATAACATTTATAATCAGAAATATGAATTATTTCTTAAGAAATTGTATTCTTTATTAATAAAAGAAATAACATTTTCAGAGAATTAATATATTATAATAAAATTATAGAACCAAGTTTTAATTGCATGGTGTATATATATATATATATATATATATATACAAAAGGGGGGGAAATATATATATATATATATATACAAAAGGGGGGGAAATATATATATATATATATATATATATACAAAAGGGGGGGGAAATATATATATATATATATGTATTTGAATACTCTGAAAATATTATTTCTTTTACTTATGAAGAATACAATGTCTTAAGAAATAATTCATATTTTTGCTTATAAATGTTATTGTTTTTCTTTTAACCCTTTCGCTGCTATGGACTGCTATATCAGTTCAATTGATTTGACGCCCAGGTGCTATGGACTGAGTCGTGTGAAGTTGGCCCCCGAATTTTTGAAAAATTGAAATTATTTTAGAGTTCTAGCAAGATTTCGAATAGTTCTAGAGTTTGAAAATTGCAATAATTCCGGAGAATTTCTGTCATAAATCGCTAAAAACAATTTGGGGCCAACTTAACGCAGGGCCATTTGTTCATAAATCTCGACGGGCTACCCAGAACTCATGGATTTTTTTTTTTTTCTAGAATTCTGAAATTTTCAAAAATTTTTAGCGCCTTGTTTTTGCTTATAACTTCTGTAATATTGGTTTGACAAAGAAATTGTATTGGTTGTTTGTTCAGAACTCTTGTTTTTTTTTATCTTCGTCGAAAGTTTGTTATAAATAAATTTATAAATATTCATTTTACAAAATTATCTAATAAGCATTTTTTTGTAAATCTGCCTTAGTACAATCGGAAACCGTTATCAGATTTTTTTTAATTTTTCAAAAATTACGAAATTTTGAAAAAAAGTAGAACTATATGCATTATCGATTGAGAACTCTATATAAAGAACTGAAATAATACATCAGAACTCTTTTTCCTGAAAAAGAGGGGGCTGCGTGAAGTTGGCCCCTAAATTGTTTTTCTCGATTTCTGCCCGAAATTTCCCGGAACTTTTGTAATTTTCAAGCAAGAACTCTAGAACTATTCGAAATCTTGCCAGAACTCTCAAAAATTTCAATTTTTCAAAAATTCGGTGGCCAACTTCACACGACTTATGGACTGTTATAGTAGTATAATTAATTTGGCGACCAGATGCTACAGACTGCTATAGCAGTCTACCGACTTCATGAATTCATTGTGGCTTTTTTAATCATAACAAATACATTAAAATATATATATATATATATATATATATATACACTCATTGGAGCGTTACGTTACCCTGGTTGAAGATTCGGGACTCACCCCTGCATCTAAAATTTATATTTTTTATGTGTAGTCTTGTCTAGTCTTATCCAATCTTGTCCAGTCTTTACCAGTATTGTCGTGTCTACAGTGGCGTAGCGAGCATAACTGGCGCCCGGGGCACGATACTTCATTGGGTTTCTTCATTCAATATTATTCTATACTATATTAATACAAATAAGTAGTAGGTATACATTTTTCTTGCTTTAGATTTTAGATGAAGCAAATGTATCAATTACTTCATCAAAGTCGATCATTTCTAATTTTTCACTTTCCACACTTAAAAATGCCAGATCACTTAGGCGATCTTGTCCCATCCTTGATAGTAGATATGTGAAAATCAATTTTAATTTGCTGAATGAACGTTCAAAGCCAGCAATTGATACTGAAATAGTAAGAAGTATTTGAAGCGCGACTCTCAGGTTTGAGAAAACATCTTCGCCATACGTGGTTATAAAGGTATAGTCTTGTGAAGTTAGCAACCGAATTTGCAAAAATATAATATTACATCGGAGTTCTTTAAACATAAATATAATGTTACATCGGACATAGAGTACTTTGTGCAAAATTTCAATAGTTTGAAAAATAAAAAATAATTAAAAAAATGGAAAATACCAAAATTGAGCTATCAACCACTTTTGTGAAAAACTGTTCGTTTTTTACATATTCCTGTACCTCGACCATAGTTCTGGAGTACTTGATCAATTTTGTAAAAAGTTCTGCAAAAATTGACATTTTGCAGAAAAATTGACATTTTGAAACTTGCAAAAACAGTTCTATTGCGGATCTGAATAGCGCCCTAAGAGTTCTATCAAAGATCCTCTTGTCATTTTTTGATAAAAACCTTAGTTCAAAAGATATTTGCAATAATAAGGGACCCGTTATTTTGAATGAAAATTTAAAAAAATCGCGGAACAGTTCTGTTTGCAGTTCCCGATAAAACTCTTAGAGTTCTATCGAAAATCCTTACATTTTTTTTCTGTAAAGTTAAAAATTAGAAAGATTTGCGAAATATTATGCGACTTCACCAATGCGACGAAGTGAAGATGAAAAAAAATCGCGCGACAGTTCTGTTTATAGTTCCCAGTAGAACTCTTAGATTTCTATCGAAAATCCTTATAACATTTTTCTGTAGAATTAAAAATTGAAAATTTAGCGAAAAATTGGACTTTACCGACGCGACGAAGTGAAGAGAAAAAAAAAACGCGCAACAGTTCTGTTTGCAGTTCCCGGTGGAACTATTAGAGTTCTATCGAAAATCTTTATAACATTTTTCTCCAAAGTTAAAAATTCGAAAGATATGGGAGAATTAGACTTCACCGATGCGACGAAGCAAGGAGAAAATAATCGCGCAATAGTTCTGTTTGCAGTTCCTGCTAGAACTCTTAGAGTTCTATCCAAAATCCTTATAACATTTTTCTTCAAAGTTAAAAATTCGAAATATATGCAAAAAATTACACTTCACCGATTCGACGAAGCAAAGGGAAAATAATCGCGCAATAGTTCTGTCAATATCGTTCGTTTTTCAACGTTTATTTTTCCATTAAAACAAGGCTCAAAAACACTGTTTCACTAAATTCAACCATTAAGAAAATGAGAAGTCTGATATATCAAGTCCGAGCAAAGCAGTGCGATTTCGGCTGGTGTTGCTTGTCAAGAAAGCAATAACTATTTTTTCCAATAGGAGGCTACACCAGGACTCGAATATCTAAAAGAGAGTCCGACCATTGCGTCACTTCAGAAAGAGTCGATCTCAAAAGCGCCGACGACAAAGCGGCGTTTTGAATCTTCTTTGTTGTCGGCAGATAGTTTTAGGGCCGCACGAAAATCTGCGCGCCGAGCTTGTACAATAATTTTAATTAGGAAATTTTATTAAAATGTGCACATTTTGCAGTAAACCAACGAATTCAAATATGAACACAACTGTTTCCCGAGTATTTCCATTTTTCACTGCAATGGTGAATTAGAAATTCAATCGTGAACTTGTATTTTTCGTATATCTTTCCAATTTTTAACTTTACAGAAAAAATGTTATAAGGATTTTCGATCGAACTCTAAGAGTTCTACCAGGAACTGCAAACAGAACTATTACGCGATTATTTTCTCTTTGCTTCGTCGCATCGGTGAAGTCTAATTTTTCGCGTATCTTTCGAATTTTCAACTTTGACGAAAAATGTTATAAGGATTTTCGATAGAACTCTAAGAATTCTACCAGGAACTGCAAATAGAACTATTGCGCGATTTTTTTTCTCTTCACTTCGTCGCGTCGGTAAAGTCCAATTTTTCGCAAAATTTTCTATTTTTCATTTTACAGAAAAATGTTATAAGGATTTTCGATAGAACTCTAAGAGTTCTACCGGGAACTGCAAACAGAACTGTTGTGCGATTTTTTTCTCTTCATTTCGTTACATCGGGGAAGTCTAAATTCTCACATTTCTTTCTAATTTTTATTTTACAGAAAAATCTTTTAAAGACTCCATAGAATTCTAAGAGTTCTACCGGGATCTGCAAACAGAACTGTTGTACGATTTTTTTCTCTTCACTTCGTTGCGTCGGTAAAGTCCAAATTTTCACAAAATTTTCTATTTTTAATTTTACAGAAAAATGTTATAAGGATTTTCGATAGAACTCTAAGAGTTCTACTGGGAACTACAAACAGAACTGTCGCGCGATTTTTTTTCCATCTTCACTTCGTCGCATTGGCGAAGTCTAATTTTTCGCAAATATTTCTAATTTTTAACTTTACAGAAAAAAACTGCAAACAGAACTGTTCCGTGATTTTTTTAATTTTCATTCAAAATAATGGGTCCCTTATTATTGCAAATATCTTTTGAACTAAGGTTTTTATCAAAAAATGACAAAGGGATCTTTGATAGAACTCTTAAGGTGCTATTCAGATCCGCGAATAGAACAAGTTTGTGCAAGTTTCAAAATTCAATTCTTTTTTTCATAATGTCAATTTTTGCAGAACTTTTTGCAAAATTGATCAAGTGCTCCAGAACTATGGTCGAGGTACAGGAATATGTAAAAAACGCACAGTTTTTCTCAAAAGTGGTTGCTAGCTCAATTTTGGTATTTTCCATTTTTTTTTCGCGAAATTCTGCAGAACTATTGAAATTTTGCACATAGTACTCTAGAACTATTTCATATCTGCCGGGAACCCCGATGTAATATTATATTTTTGCAAATTCGGTTGCTAACTTCACAGGACTTAAAGGTAAGAAGCTCTAATGGAGTTTTAGGTTCAATTTCTTTTCTACTGCGGTGTAATATCTTGCAGTCACATATTTAGACATTATGTTATTGAGTTATGTTCCATTAAAATCTGTACTATAAAATTTGGCCATATTTTTACAATTCTGTTCAAAGACTGTTATCATCATTATCCTTGTTTAGAAAGTTTTCAACTTCCAGTAAAAATCCAAATTTGGAATTAAGATCACTTAGTCGTGTAAATCGTGTACCTACTTATTTCTTGCTGCAAGCGATCAAGAACACTTTCTGCGGAAAGAGCAACATAACTACCCAATTCTCCTGGCATTTTTCGCCGTCTTCTAACACGGATTGTTATATCAATACCCCATGTTTTACAGAAAAACAGCCTTTTCTATTGCCTGTTCGCAGATCTCTTCTCGGATTGCCACAAGTTCAGTCACTAATGATTCAAGATCATCGAACGCTTCTTTAAATTTCATTTTAGGATCATGTAATCTCAACTGATTTCAATCAATTCTCCTCAAGATTTCATGCAAGAAATGAACGAACGTTATAAAATTAAAATTCAATATATTTTGTAATAAAATTGTAGCTTCACTTCTGGTGTCATTTGTGGTAGTACCGTCCTCTGCTAATTTTCACACTTCTACTAACCCTTCGAGCCCATCGACAATAATGCTAATCGCTTGTGCTCCTGCACTCCATCGTGTTTCAGATGCACATTTAACAGGGATCCACGAATACTCATTTCGGTGCGAAGTTGATTCGATATTATTGGAAGATTAATATTTAATTTTAAATAAGCAACATCTCTGAACTCCAAAACGTCTGGAACTACAGTAAGTGTTTCTGTTTGAATTTTCTGTAACTTTTATTAAATATGGACACGGACTTGAAACTTCAGACACAAAGTTCAGATACAAAGTCTTGTATTTGTTGTGATGTGTTATCGCATAAAAGTTTAGCAGAAGTAGGACTACAACCTGAATCTGATTCTGACTGATTTTACTTCTTCATGCTTCATATCTTCTAATTTTTCTTTTTGCGATTTTTTTACTAAATAGGATTTCATTGTTATTCTGGATTTCTCAGTTCATTTTTCTTGCTTTAGCTTTTTTTGATTCTGGGAACCGCTAATTTTTTTTTCCAGGCATTGACATGGTCTAAATAAAATATAGTAAGATGTTTTGAACAACTTACAGCATAACGCAAAACTGTTATTTGCTAGCCCTGAGGAAGCACAGACAATACTAGACAGACATGGCTAAACGACGAGACTACACAGACGAAACTAGACTTAAATTATCTTGTCGTTTTCTTCAATTTTGACATAAAACAAAAGAATTTTGCAAAGTGTTTAAATCAACAAAAAAAAAACAAAGTGTGCTTTAAATAGAGATTTTGGTTTTTGAAAATTTGGCAATGTATGCAAATTATTTTGAAGTTTTCGTCCAATTTTGACACAAAACAAAAGAATATTGCAAGGTTTGTCCATTCAAATCAACAAAAAAAAATATTTTCTTCGAATAGAGATTTTGGATTTTGAAAATTTTGAATTATTTTGATATTTTCCTCCAATTTTGACATAAAAGAAAAGAATCGGTACTTACGTATTAATGCCACCACCGCTATATATTGGATCGAGCTGCCGCGCGTATATTGTCTTGAGTTATCTGCCCGCTCGCGGCGGGCAACCTAGTCTAACTCGGGGTTAAAAAATTAAATATTTTCAGTTTTAAAAATGTTTTAATTTTAAATAAAATGTTTTATGATTTATCATAAAAATTTGAGGTGTAGATTGGCGGCATTAGAAAATGTAGCGGTGGTGGCTTTCATACGTAAGTACCAAAAAATTTCGCAACGTTTGTCCACTTAAATCAACAAGAAACAAAATTTGATTCTAATAAAGATTTTGGTTTTTGAAAATCTGGTAACATTTGCAAGTTATTTTGACGTTTTCGTCCAATTTTGACACAAATCAAAAGAATTTTGTGCAAGGGGTTTGTCCATTTTCAGATTTTTGTTTTTTAAATTTGGCAATATTTTCCAAGTATTTTGACATTAACTTCCAATTTTGACATAAAACAAAAGAATTTTGCAAGGTTTGTCCATTAAAAAAATGCTTAAAAACAAATGCTAAAAAATATTTAAATGGAACCATCTACTTGTTATATCTACATCTTATGCATTTTCGTTTTTATTTGATTAAAAATGATTGATCAAGCATTCGTTTTTATTTGAAGGACGACAGTCCTTTTTCATCAATTTTTGTGTAAGAATTGAAAACTCATTGAAAAGTAAATGCCATTTCAACGATCAATTAAAAAGAAATTTCCATTTTTCATTTATCATTTGCATTTCAAAAAATAATTGTCGTTTGAAAGTTGTCGTACTCGTACAAAGTTGTCGTAATCACTTACCCGTACGGGTACTTATTTTGGGTAAATGACATACTCAAACTTTGTTTTCTTGGGACACTTTCAGATTTTTGCAGTGTCTCGCGGGCCGCTATATAAATCACAACATCTGTTATTTAGGTGTTAAAAAAACTATTCGTTTAATTATTTCTTTAAATTTCAACGATGATATTGATTGGGAACATTTTTTAACAATTTCATTTAGGTCTGGCTTGTACATGCTGCACGTTACTCTCAATACGTCATCGAGATGAGAATCTGTAAGCCGGTTTTTGTATGCGTTCTTTGCTCATATTTCATTTTGGAATAGGATGATTCACAAAGATAAAAGCAGAATTTGGGCATATTTTTTAAGCCTTTTATTGATCGAGCACTAGTATCCAAAATTCAGCGTACTCCTCTCTCTTCTGTTTACAATTAACTTCTAAGTTTGTATCATTTATCATTTGAATAAACTCCACAAGCAAGTCTACATAGTTACAGTTCAAAACTGAAGCCAATTGTGGAATGCTTGCCGACTCTAGATGCCAGGGATTTTCTAGCAGTAGCAAATTTTTATTTTTTTTAAGTTCTGAAATTTTCTTTTGAATTCGTTTGATAGTGTGCAGATATAATATTTGAAATTATCGAATAGTTTTCTTCGGAAATACCAATACCTGTGTAACCCTTGTTAGAGTTGGAAAATTTTGCAGCGATTTGTTTTGAATGAATTTCTTTGTAATAATAAATGCTTAGTTTTTCTTTAAAAGCAAATATTGGATTTGCCATTTGTGAAATTATTTTGTTTTCACCTTGCAAACTTCGATTAAGGCTGTCGAGTTTCTCAGTAATGTCGCATAAATAAAAGCTAACTTAGTAGAGGAAAAGTTTTTGGTACTGTTTTTTTCTTGAGGTCGAGAAATATTGCTGTTTTTACAGCAAAATGTAAAAATTATCCCAAACTGCAAAATAACAGATGGTGGTGCCAACAGCTAATATAAACACAAATTTTGGTTTATAAAGAAGCAAAGACGCATATATCTAAAATTACTAGATTTACTACAAAATAAACATGTTCTTCTGGTTACTTTTTTTTTTTTAATAAGCGAATGTTCAATACAACAAACTTTTAATCTAGCACCACCTGCTATAGAGCGCCTTGTACATTTATTTTGTACATCATGAAACATTTATTTTACACAAGATTTAATGAGAACACATTTCAGCTATAGAAGTTTGTCTTATTCTGAATGACTTTATCCTTCAATATAAATCTCAATTCGTTGAAAAAATTGTTCGTTTAATTATGAAAAGAACATTCTGTACTTACTTATTAACGCCACCGCAGCACGAGGTCGCGCTACCACGCGATATGTGGTCTCGATTTATCTGTTCTAATATAATGTAATCTAACCCTTATCCAATATTTGTTCTTATTTAGGATGGAGAGGTCGCGCTACCGCGATATCCATTTTTTTCAAATCTGTAGCTGCGGTGGCCTTAGTACGTAAATACCGAAAATTCTTTATATAAAAGGCTGAAGTTTTATAAACAGATTTATCATCGAATGTTTAATGCACTTCAAGACATGGTGAAATGTTTACTTAACAAACTTTATACTCGATGCTGAGTAATTATTAACTGAAAAAGTAATATTTTTTATAAATATAAATTTACACTAAACTTTACATTAAACAATTAGCAAATAAACATTGGATAGGAAGTTTTGAGGGAGTTTTTAGAAAGAGATGAAATTATCCCCTAGCCTATTTTTATTTAAAAGACTAAAAGCGCCCTGCACCTATTTTTTTAAGGGACTAAAATCATCCTGAGTCTATTTTTTTAAGAGACAAATCGTCCTGAGCCTCTCCCTCCCATAAAGCTCGTTTTTAAGTATGCCACTATTCATTTTGATATTATAAAGTTATAATAGTAACTAATAAAATTATAATATTTACTGGTGCATCTGCGAGTTAATATACTACAAATATTCTAATCAGCTATATTAACACTAATCAATGTAATTCAGTCAATCCTAAATTTGCATGCATGTAATTTATTTTTACCATGTTCATGTAATAACTTTATTCTTTTAATTATAATTAAATTTTTTCTAATATAAAATATAGTTTTTTTCAAAGGTTTTTTAGTTCTAAAACCAATACTAATTTTAAATAATATCAATATAAATTACAAAAGTTACGTAGACTTGATATCTGTTCATGAAATTGACGGTTTCAGGTAATGAATGGTGTTCATATAAATATTAGTTAACATATATGAACAAATGGTATTGTATGCTAAGAATCTATTAAAAAAAAACATTTGTTTTATAAACTCTAATTTGGTTCAATATAAAAATATAAATAATATATTTAAAAAAATATATCTAGTGTGTATTTAAAATGCCTTGTATTATACAAATGTCAAATATTTTCCATAGGAAATGGATAAAGAAGAAAGAGATCATTCTAGAGAGCGCGAGCGTGCTCGCAGAGATCGTCCAACCCGATTCTCAGAATCGTCTAGAGACCGTAGTCCCGACCGCGGTAAGGACCGTGGAGGCATGAAATCTTCCAACTGCCGTGTTTACGTCTCGAACATCCCTTACGAATATAGATGGCAGGACTTGAAGGACCTATTCAGGAGCCAAGTTGGCGAAGTCTCCTTCGTAGAACTTTTTGTTGATGAAAATGACAAACCCAGAGGATGTGGTATCATTGAATTTGCTGAGGCTCAGTCTGTGAAAAAATGCTTGGAATGCATGCATAGATTTGAACTGAAAGGCAGAAAGATTGTTATCAAGGAAGATTTTGGTAATTCAAGGGATAAGTTTGGAAATCTGGTTGGAGTTCCAAGGAGGAACAATAGGGATGATAACAGGGATAACAGAAGGGACGATAGAAGAGGCTATGAAAACCCAAGGATGAATCAAATGGGGCCATCAAATATGGGAGGAGGAGGAGGAGGAGATAATAAATGGGGTAACACTTATGGTTTGAGTCCTGCATTTTTGGAGGAATTGAGCATCCACTCTCCTTTGCATACAAGAGTTTTTGTTGCTAACGTAAGTATTTCTTTTTCATATTTATAAATTTTTTTTTTTTAATTCTTCAACATTGTTTTTGTTTTAAAATAATCTACATATGTACTATATGTGGATAATATATTGTGCAATATATAATTATATTGTGCTACACATTTCAAAATCATCGAGATTTTCCACTAAGATTTTTTATACTCTAATATCTCTAATTTGTTGCAAGTTCATGGTTTCTATTGCATAATCACAAAAACATTGATTACTATTATAATTAAAAATACTGAAAGTAAAATATGACTTGATTTAGTGGAATATTTGGGAATAATACTTGCAGTGTCAATGTTGGATTTGCTATGTTATTTAACTTTTTCAACTAAAAGTCGAATAACAAAACAAATTCTATTTATTGTGATCTTTATCTTATTTTCAATCTCCTTATCAATCCCATTATTGTTATTTCGAAAGTTGTTTTGTTTAAATTACATTTTAGGGCTAGGCCGCACTACGGCTAAACCGCCGCGGTTTTTAATCGCGTGATTTTGTCACTCATGTAAGCTTATATAAGCGGCCTCACTTACTGTTTTTTCCCGCGACTGATTTTTCCCATAGCATACTCTGTTTCTCGAGCGGTTTCGCGGTTATAGCGGTTACCGCTCGCGGGAAAAAACCGTAGTGCGGCCTTGGCCTTATATTATTAAATTTAAAAACACAACTTTGATTAAAAAAAAACTACTTTTCTTTATATATAAAAAAATAGTTAAGAACTTCATTTTCAATATTTTTAATTGTTATTCTAAATTGTCTCTCGTCTGATAAACATTTGGTACTGCAAGCAATTATTGTGAAATAAAAGGGAGCGAAATTTTTACAAGCAAGCGCTCCATTCAAATTTTCTTGAAGAAAATTTTCTTTTAACTTTGTTTTCTTCAGAAATATTTGTTCAATTCTGCACGTAAAGTTGAAAAAATATATCATTTCTATTTCTTTTTTTCGGAGGAATTTCGTATTTAGTAAAAGATTTATCTTACAGTTGGAATATAAGGTTGATAAGAAGAAGCTGAAAGAGGTATTTAGAATGGCAGGCAAAGTGCAGTACGTCGAAATGCCATTAGGTAAAGACGGTCAAAGTCGTGGTATCGCCGTTGTTGAGTACGATCACCCTGTTGAGTCGGTTCAAGCAATTTCTATGTTCCACAATCAACCTCTCTATGATCGTATTATGACCGTTCGTATGGATCGTGGAACCGAAAGAGATAAGTTACCTGACGGTTTGAAATCAGTCGGTCCAGGTTTAGGAACAAACGGTGAGCCTCTCAAAGATGTCGCTAGAAATTTGCCATCGTTAAGCAATGGAGGACAACAAGATTTAAACGGCGGTGCTCCGGGTATCTTGGGGGCTGTTCCCAATCTCCAATCTCTGGGCTGCGTCCAAAATGCTGCTAATGCTCTCAGTAATTTGAATAGTGTGAGTTCTGCTTTGGGTAATTTGAATTCAACTTCCGCCGTCCTTCAAGCTGCAAATCTTGCTGGAGTCGGGGGTTTGTCTAATAACTTACTTGCAAGTGGTCTAGGCAATACAGATCTCAATCTTGCGGCAAATCTAGTTCAAAATAATCCTTCCTTGGCTGCTCTTGCGGCTTCGTCCACCAATCTCGGCAATTCTGGAAATAACTACAACAGGTCTGATCAGTCCAGTTTTATTCCCAATTCTAACGCTGGATATAACAACAGTTCAAATGTTCAACAAACCAGAAATTATCAGTCATATGAATCAAAACCTGGATTTAATTTCGGAGGAAGCGACAGAGACAGTCGTTCTACAGGCAGCGGCCAAATCTATGGAAACATGAACAATGGAAATCAAATGATGAGACCCAACACGACCATGATGTCTGGAAATGATCGGAAGGCGGCGTTCTCTAAAAAGATATTGATTTCAAATGTAAGTTCTTTAAGTTTCCCTTTTCTCGATTTTTGCTTATTCGAACAATTGTAGTTACCGCCAACAGCAAGTTACAAGATGTTGAGTGATAAGTGTTCTGAATTCGGCGCCGTTGAAAATGTGGAGGAGCAGGGCAACGGAAGCATTCTTGTCACTTTCCATACAGAATGGGAAGCTGATCGTGCTATCAGTATCCTTTTTTAACAATTCAAATCATCTATATTTAGTATTCTATATTTTTACGGTGTTGTTTTCCTTAACGTATTTTTAGAAAATATGGATCGTGCAAGAATCGATGGTCGTACAATTGATGTTCGCTTGTACTAATTATGTGGTTTCTAGTTTTCTTTTTTTTTACTCATTCAACAATTATATTTTTATATTTAACTATAAATTAGGAATTGGACATTTTAGTTTATTAGATGTTTGCAACATCTGTTTCCATCTATCTTATTTTGACATGATTGTTTTAAATGTATTATTAGAAGTAATCGTAATATTTTTTTTTCAAAGATTTGTTCTACCGATTTTAAATTATGTGGTTTCTGTCATAAAGAGTTGTAGATACGTGCTCACAAATATATCAACATAGAAACAATTCCAGCATTTTGTGGAGTCCTCATTGTCTTTTCGTGAGGTTTCTAACTCGAACTTTATTTCTTCCTCTATATTTTTCCAGAAATTTGTTTTATTCCTAGGTCGCATTGTTTTCATCCTCCATTGTCGTAATGTCGTTTTTAGGGTAAGTTGTACAATTCAATATATTTATTATTTAGGAATGTCGGGGCCTAGAGTTTGTAGTCAGTCCTTCGTCTTCTTGTATTTCGATGTTATGTTTGCCCTTTATGTTTAGTACCCATCAAAAATATATTTTATGCTTTTATTAATTCATTCTCTTTTTAGAATGCCTATGGTTGAACGTCCTTAATATCAAGATATGGAAGTTTCAACAAATCCGACAACACGGCCGAAGTATGGTTGGTTTACGCCACGAAAACTGGGATATTTGAGGATATAATAAAACATTAATAGACTTATTTTATTTGCATTTTTTTTTTCTGCAATACCAACCACGCTATTCTAATAATACCATTTTTGCATAGGTTCAAAACCTCGTCATGATAAATTTATAATTAAACCTGATATAAAATCTCCTTCAATGTATAATAGTGTATATATAATCGATGACTGCAAAATTTTGACACGCGCAGGGTGGATTTGCTTTGTAAGTCTTTTCTAAAGAACTTTTATAATACTTCTATTGGAGGTTGAATAACATGCCTATTTTTAACTTCTTGACAGCTGCACAGAATAGTTCCGCAATTGTGTGGCCAAACCACTCGCGCAGGATGGTACGCCCACCAGTATTCGTGTTTTATTTTCCTTAGTATGAGTTCCAGGAAGGTATAATTACGGCTTCATCACATGGACCTGTGCCATGTGATAAGGCCTGGATCCTATGGACTTGTGTCATGGTGAAACTCATGTTTACTTTTCATAATAATTTGTATTCCTTGTATAGTATGATGGAGTATAAATTTCATTTATTTCGAAGCTAGATTTTTGTTTGAGAAGAATTACTTCCATAAATTTCTAATTAATATGTTGGTTTAGTAAAGGTAGAACTACAAATATGTCTAGTATTGAAGATAATGATAATATAAATGTACGTTAAGTAATTCAATCCTTAACGTTAGTTTCTTTTTGGAAATTTACCGTGGAACTACGCTAACACAAGCTAAAAATGTATGAAATAAATAATGTGTGTAGCAATCTCTTGTCATAAACAATTGAACCTGTCATTTCGAAAAGGGCATAAGTCCATGAATTAAAACTTTAGAATCAACAAAATCTTTTTTTTTTGTTAAAAAAGTCATTGAGCTGAATATAGAGATTATGTGAATAGGATTGTTGCGACAGTTACTACGTGGTAATCCATACTTACATGTATGGTAATGTAATATAGAGATTGTTAAATAAAAAACATACAGGCACTCTTTCGCACTACTTTTTTGGCGTGGAATATGTAAAACGATTCAATGAATAAAATGGCGTAAAAAAGTGATATTTCAAAAAAGTGTGACTCGCGCCCCTTTCGAAATGACCGGTTCAATTACATATAATATAATCATCAAACTTACTAAAGTGAAAGATAGCATGAATGTGTAAATATATTCAACCTGTTCGTAACTATAACATTAAGTCTTATTAGGACTATGAACAAATTTCATGTTAAAACAACTACTAATGCTTCATGATACCATGAGACAAAATATACAATGCGATTATCCTTCCACATATAAACAGTAATACCTGTATTCTTCAGTAATACCTGTATACTGTATTCCTCGTTGCAATTGTTTATCTTCTTTCAAATGAATGAAAATCTGTCTTTTCGAATCGTCCCACCTGACAAGAGTGTTTTTATTTTTAGAGATTCTAAAAGTTTAAGGATGTAAAATAGTTATCAGAATAAATTATTTTATTGCAATTCTAGTAGGGTTTCATCAAAGATAACAACACTCGTTCGCCAAGGCCATAATTTTTAAATTCTATTTCATTTTATCCCTGATACACTTGGAAACCACATATAAATTTCCACAAAAACCACATTTCTGGTCGGCTGAGCACCATAATTTGTAGCCTTTTTTCTATCGGCTTTTGTGGATTATACTGTTTCATAGTCCTTTGAAACGAATCATGCTCTTGTCAATGCTTATGCAACTAGTTGGTTTGTACGTATTTTGGAAATTTTGATTGAATGTAGTAATCATTGGTCTCAGTTTGAACATCATCAATACCTACCTGTTTCATCTACCTGTCTCTGGTCTGCATCGTCCAGTTCGGTGCACCTATCTTTCGTGCGTATTCGCTTACAGCTTACACCATCCTTCCAGCGCAGCTTTGGCCTTTCTCGCCCTCTTGTTCTGCTTTAAGGATCTTTTCTGCAAGATTATTGTCATCATATCTGTTCTCATGGCCTGTCCATCGCAATCTGCCGATTTTGATTGTAGTTACTATGTCCTTGTTACCGGCTTGTCTATAGATGTTTTAAACTTCGAAGTTATACCTGCGTCTCCACATACCGTCTTCTTGGATAGCCCCGTATATTTTTCGCAATATCTTTCAAAGATCATCAACAGAGGTTCATCTCTTTTTGTCAGGGTCCATGTCTCCGATCCATACATTAAGACTGGTATCATGCGTGTTCTATATAGCCTGAATTTTGTAGTTCTTGATAGATTGCGAGGTACTTTGAAAGGCTAAAATAGCACCTATTTGCCAGCATAATACGTCTTCTGATTTCTGCACTGTTGTTATTATCTACCATTATTGTCGCACCCAGATACTCAAACTCCCTCACCCCTTCGAAATTATGATCATTAATTGTTCTGTCCAATGTCTCGCACCCCTTGGTTTTTTGTTGCCGCCATAAATTTAGTTTTTTTGTACATTTACGTGAAGTCCCATGTTGTTTGCTGCGGCTTCAAAAGTTGTGAATGTTTCTTTGGCCTGTCGTATGATTTTAGTAATATCTACATCATCTGCATAGGCCAGGATTTGAGTAGATTTGTTGAAGATAGTGCCTCTATTATTCAGTGGAGCCTCTCGAACTACTTTATACAAGGCTATGTTAAACAGTAGGCATGCTAGCGCATCACCTTGTCTTACGCCAACCTACGTTTCAAACGGGTTCTTCATCATTTTGTCTTCATCATTTTGTATTTTGACACAGCATACTACCCTAGACATTGTCATTTTTGTGAGGTTTATGAGAGTTTCTGGTATCTCATCAAGATATCAAGATCATTCATGGCTTCATTAAGCTTCGGCCGTAATATACTATCATAAGCTGCCTTGAAATCGATGAAGAAATGGAAGGTATCTATGTTGAATCCATTGATTGGCCTATTCTAAAATTTGATGATGATGATGTAAAATGAAGTGCTGATCCGTTGTAGAGCGGCCACAGGTCTAAAACCACATTGATATTTTCTAAGACTGGGTTCCGCGTATAGTTGGATACGTTCTGCGATGACGCATGATAGTATTTTATAGACAGTGTTTAGTAGTGTTATGCCCCTGTAGTTACCCCACTCGAGTAGATCCCCTTTCTTGTGTATTGGGGAGATCAGTCCAACCTGCCACTTGTGCGGCATGCGTTGCTGATGCCATAGTTTTAATATTATTAATCAAGTAGCGCTTTTTCTAGGGTGTCTCCACCCTGCTTGTATAGTTCTGAGGGCATTCCATCTTGGCCAGGTGCTTTATAGTTTTTTAGACGCCTTATCGCTTTTCGGATGTCATCAATGTTAGGGTCTTCGACTTGGTCTTTGTTTCGAGCTTCAAATTGTTCTGGTATTACGTTTTCGTCACTTCCTAGCAGTTCTGAAAAATGTTCCACCCATCTTAGAAGAATGTCATCCCTGTCGTTTAGTATATCTCCCTGCTTATTCTTACACATGTTTACTTTTGGTTTGAACTCCTTTCTCATTTTGTTAATCTTTTGATAGAATTTTCTCTCTTCTATGACTCTGTTCTCGGATTCTCTCTTCTTTTTATGTACATTTTTTTCTTCTCTTCTCATTTTTCTGTACATTTCTTCAGATTCCCTGGTTCTGCGCTGTAGTTTCTTTTTATATGCCCTGTTCTTTAGTGACTTCTTGGCATTGTTCGTCAAACCAATCATTTCTTGGCCTCGATGTCTCAAACCCAAGAATATTCTGTGCTGCCTGTTTTATTGTGGTTTCACAGTTATCCCAGAAATCTTCAACCGACTGTGGAGATTCATCAATATTTAAATGTGTTGTGATATATTTTTTGTATGGTCCACTACTGTCTCATCCTTTAATGCAGCGGTATTGTATCTTAACTGCTTTTGTCCCTTGGTTTTTTTGCGTTGGAAATTCTTGCCAACAGGCGCACACCCACAAGATAGTGGTCTGATTCTATATTTGCGCCCCTATAACTTCTTACGTTTATCAGGTCTGAGCAGTGCCTACTATCTATGAGTAGCTTTATGGATACGTTTGTGATCGAAAAAAGGGTACTTCCAATTACCATGTTTTTCGAGGTGGCTAGATTGACAGTTCTATTTCCATTATCATTGGTATCGTCTTGTAAGCTAAATCTACCAATGGTTCCTTGGTATATATCCTTGCGGTGTTGGGGTCCCCAATGTAATATTTTATATAATATATAATATAATATATTTTATATAATATATATAATATATATATTAATATTTTGGTGTTGGGGTCCCCAATGACCATCTTTACATCATTGGCTGCACATTCATCGTAGGCACCCTCCAATTCATCATAGAATTGGTGTTTTGATTCCTCTGACTTGTCTTCTGTGGGTGCATGGGCATTAATGACACTCATAATGAAAAATTTGACCTTTAGTCTAAGTACACAGAGTCTCATTGATTGCTTTGAATCCCATGACCATATTTTTATTCTGTTTGCCACCAGGAATCCAGTGCCAAATTGGTGTGTAGTTGGATGACAGCTATAGTATATGTCTTGCTTTCTTTTCTGGATTATACCTTGCCCAGTCCAACGCATTTCTTGGATACCAGTTAAATCTGCTTTGTATCTGTCGACCTGTTCCACCAGTAGTCGTATAGAAGCATTTCTATATAGGATTCTATCATTCCATGTAAATAATTTAAAATCATTGTCTTTTATTCGATGCTTAGGTCGTTTACTTCTGGTCCGTCCGGCTATTTCTGCTTTTGATCTCGTAACAAACTAACTTGTTTCCGGGAGCGGGTTGTTAGCCCCCTGCCCAACCCCCAGGCTTGGAGGACCAGGAACTTCTTTCGGGGTTATCATTCCGTAGCCAATGGGTTCCGATTTTAAGGCGTCGGAAGCTCGCCTTCACCCTTCCCTGTTTGCTACATTACGCACACCTTAATGTGTGCACTGTATTCCCCGGGGTGCACGACACGGACGTGGAGGTAGGATTTGTCGGTTTGTCTTGGATAGACTCCGGTTCGTTTCTCTGGGTTTTACTGTAGCCTAGTGATTGGCACACTAAGCTACCCCAGGGATTCTTTTACCAACCATTTGCATCCTCAGTTTGTACAGCTTGTCTTTATTTTCTTTGGGTGTATCATGGTTGTTGAACCATGTAAATAGCGCAAAATTTCTTCAAATCGATTTCTTGCCATCCAGTTTGTTACGGTGTTCCGGTACACGATTCTAATATAACTTCCATGATAGAAATTTGTAATAAGCCATGAGGAAATTTAACCCTATAAATGTAAAAATATCATTTTTTGTAACATTTAATATTTTTCCTCGCTGCGTTTGCATAAAGATTTGTTTGATATACTGTCGTATGTTGTTATAATATCGTCAATAGATTTTCCTAATAAAGTTAAAATTACATCCGTTGCATTTTTACAATTATCAAAAACGCCGGGCACTGGACCTTCATATGCGCAAATTAGTAGAATGTTGGTAGTAACGTCTATTATTTTCTATTGATTGGAGTTTTTTTTTAATTAAGAGTCGTGAGGCTGTTTGAGCAGCTCTCCATTTTTTCCAGTCTCTCGGCCTTCCTCTTCAGTTCACAGTATGAGCCACAACTCATATCTTCCAGTATTCGACCCGTGTATTCCAGTCTGGGCCTTCCTCTATAATTCTTGCCGTCTACTGTTCCCGCAATTATAAGCTTCAGTAGTCCATTGTGTCGCAGTATGTGCCCCACGAGGTGATTCCGTCTTCTTTTTAAATATTTAAGGAAGCATCTTCTCTCCCACTCTTCTAGAGATTTCCTCATTTGTGATCATTTCTTTCCAGATGATTATCATTACCCTTCTATAGCACCATGTTTCTCTCTCTCTCTCTCACTCTCTCTCTCCCATTGTCCAAGATCGCTGGACATGCTTACATGTAGCGCGACGCTCCATACATAGGTCTTCGACATTTGTTTCCTCATACCAAGACTTAATTCTTTTGCAGTAAATAGGTTCTTCTTTCTATAGAAAGCGTTCTTGGATTGCACAATCCTACTTAATATCCCTCTGCTGCTTCTTCCATCATTCGTTATTTTACTTCCCAGATAATTAAACTCATTTACTTCTTCTAACATTTCATTTCTTAGCTCTATTGCTGCCTGGTTTTCGCAATTTCTACTGCAGATAAAAAAATTTGTTTTGTTTCTGTTTATTCTCGTATTAAATTCTTCCTCCATTATTTTGTCCATCTTCCTCTGAATCTTTTCTAAGTCTTCTTCATTTTTTGCAATTAGCGCTATGTCATCAGCAAATATTATCATGTCAAGTTTATCTCCATGAATATTCACTTCTGTGACAAATCTTCTCTTATTCGGTCGATCGCTTTTTGTGAATATATTGAATAGGTTAGGTTAAATTATAGGTACAGGGAATAACCCTGCCGTACACCTGTTCTGATGTGTGCTGTTTCTTCCTTGCTACCACAACAAACTATTCCATTCCAAATATTCCAGTTTCTTGCATATAGATATTATAGATGAGTCACTTCCCTGCTTAAACAATCCTATTGGGAGCGGTAAGTTCAATGGGAAAATTGCATCGGAAATTTCCTATTGAATCCTATTGAAGGTTTATTTTCCTATAGAAATCTCCTGAATCCTATTCAGTTCTCCTATTGAGATACGCCAAATCCTATTCGATTTCCCAATAGGATTTAATACTATTCAATAGGAATATTGTGGTCTGAGAATTTCCTATAGCATAATCCAGAATCCTATTCGATTCTTCAATAGGATTTTAGTAAATTGAATAAGGCTTCTCAGATTATAATTCCCCTATTGAAAAGAGGCAATTCCTTTTAGATGCTCCAATAGGAATTGATACTATTCAATGGGAATATGAAGTCTCAGAATTTCCTATAGAATAATCCAGAATCCTATTCGATTCTTCAGTAGGATTTTAATAAATTGAATAGAGCTTCTCAGATTATAATTCTCCTATTGAAAAGAGGCAATTCCTTTTAGATGCTCCAATAGGAATTGATTCTATTCAATGGGAATATTGCAGTCTCAGAATTTCCTATAGAATAATCCAGAATCCTATTCGATTCTTCAGTAGGATTTTAATAAATTGAATAGGACTTCTCAGATTATAATTCCCCTATTGAAAAGAGGCCATTCCTTTTAGATGCTCCAAAACGAATTGATACTATTCAATGGGAATATTGCAGTCTCAGAATTTCCTATAGAATAATCCAGAATCCTATTCGATTCTTCTATAGGATTTTAATAAATTGAATAGGACTTGTCAGATTATAATTTTCCCATTGAATAAGGTATATAATAAATAAGGTATATAAGCTGTGTGTATTAATTTAGGGAATTTTTAATGATCATAAACTACTTGTTAATAAAAACTATTTATTATCAATTTTTCTCTTAATTTGAACTTTTATTCATGTCCATCAGTGGTTTCGCTTTCACTTTCTGTAATCATTTAAAATCTTTTTTCACTTTGTTTGTCACTATCACTATCGTCGTTTACTTCATTATTTTTTTCCACATCTACTTCATCATCATTTTCTCACGATCTAAATGGTCGTGCTCTTCATCATCACTCCTTTCCTTTTCTACGTTGTTATTAACTCTGTCATCATCATTTCTTGTGTGTATATTATGATTTTCTTCATTATCATTGCTTGAAGTAGTTATATCGTCGTGATCTTCATCATCACTTTTGTCATTTTCTACTTTGTTATTTTCTTCATTATCACTCCTTTCATTGTTTATGTCATCATTTGTTCCATTAACATGTCTTTCATTTTCTTCATTATTCGTTTCATTAGTATCATTTAAGTTTTTTCTTTGTCCCGTCTCTTTTTGTATTTTTTTCAACTTTTCATTCCCATTTCGATTGTTATTTTTTGTATTCCTTGGTTCTGTTCCAGATTCGTCTACAAGTATTCATAATATTATACAATATTCAAGCTAAGCTGTAATTATGATCACCTGTTATTATAAATAATTTTTCTGGATCGAGTGGTTTAGGTTTATCTTTTTCTTCGTTATTTTTATTTCTTCTCGAACGATTGCTTGGCTTCCCGGTAACTGTGCTGTGGCGTAGAACGTTCAGTCCAAAAACATATATAGCGCAGTTCTTCACGAATAATGATGAATCCTTCACAGACATTATGCGCTGTAAAGTTTTATTTTCCATCCACTCGTTGAAGCCAATATACGTCTAAGAAAAAAAAATCATTTATATTTTAATGATTTCTCTCAAAAATCATGCTCCTGAGTCGTAAGTAAGTATTAAAGTTTTCACGTACACATTTTGTAAGTAAGTCAACGTGACCAATTGGGAAATTATTCTCAACAGTTCTTCCGAAATTTTTATTTTGAGAAGTATTGTTATTGTGAGCGTCCATTTTTCTGGCCAAAACAAAAATCATCATTTTATAATATGAAGCTAAGACTTGTTTTGCTGTAATATTATTTTTCAAATATTTCTTCAGGAAATAGTTAACGTCATGATAGATCTTCTTGCCGCATTATGGTATACCACGTGTGAACCACAGCCTGGATTTATGAACTTATATTTACAACTATTTATTAGTCAGATTAAAACATTATGGAGACTGGTATAATTATTGAAATTGAAGATGGTAATTATGTCACCTACTATTGTATTACTACCTACTAAGATTCTCTGTTTTCCTGTGGATTCCGTTGCTCGACCGATCATGCAAAACCGCGTTCAATTCAATGGATTGTATGGATGTAGTTGGTGTTACATTAAAGGCCAAAGTATATCACGTTGCGTGAGATATCTCATAACGGATGAAGATTTTCCATTACGTACGCATAAATTCTTTTAAAAAAATGTAAAACAACGGAGAAGAGATTTAAAAAATCTACCAAAAACTAAAAAAAATTTACAATATGGAGTAAAAGGCGTAAAAGGATCGAGTGTTTTAGCATCACTATCTGGCTTCGATTGTGTATGGGGATATTCTTATGACTACATGAATGGTGTTCTATTAGGAGTTACGCGTCAATTATGGGTCAAGTGGAGTATTGATTTTCTCAGTGCTGCTGAGATTAAAATTATAAATGCGCGCTTGCTTCAAATAATGCCACCAAATGAAATTCATCGTAAACCACGTGTTTTAAAAAAGAAAAAAGCATGGAAGGCGACAGAATGGCGTTCTTGGCTACTTTTTTACAGCATTCCTTGTATAAGTGGAGTGTTAGACGAAAATGTTCTAAAAGCATACAGATTGTTTGTGAAAAGTATGCACACCCTTCTTTTGGAGGAAATAACAGAAAGTCAACTGTGCGAATGTGAAATGAATATTTTAGATTTTGTTGTTAATGGTCAGGAATTATACGGGCCAGAATTTATGACTTTTAATGTTCATTGTTTGCTTCATATAGTGCAAAGTGTGCGGAAAAATGGACCGTTGTGGGCCACGTCAACGTACCCATTTGAAAGTAATATTTACAAGACGTTACAGGACCAAAAAGCATCATGAACCAAATAGCCACACGTACATTACGTCGGAATGGGTTCCTCAGCTATTTATCCACAACAAAAGAGAAAAATTCGTGGAACTTTTGTAAAAATATAATTAATAAACGACGAATAGACTTCAATTTTGTTCGTGATAAGAATGACACAATATTGATAAGTGACAATCAGGTTCAATTACTCAACGATGGTGCCGGAAAATATAATCGATGTATTTATAAAGGATTGTATATCACAGCATGGAATACAATAAACTTAAGAGAACAGATAATACATGCATACATCTGAAAAATGGATGTGTTGCAAGAATCAAACGATTTAGCTTCGATGGAGAAAATGCGATACTGGAAGTAAAAATAGTGGAACTAGAAAAGTTTGAAAATTTAGATCACATTTGCTTGATAACAAAATGGAAAAAGAATTCGGAATATGTTACAATGCAAGATATAAACAATAAAGTAATACTCATAACAATCACAGCGAATGAAAATTAGGGGACGAAAATGCTTGTAAAATGTATGCATGTCTACAACCTAATAACATAGAATTACAGTGAAAATTTGTACATTTAACAATAAGAATAAAAAAAACATAATGTCTAAGTCCTATAAACATCTATTCATCTCCTATTGGATGTTGGTGATACTAAACCTATTAAAATATGCTAAATCCTATTAAGGATCATTATAAAATAAAAATAATTTCTAAGTCGTATTTCCCTATTGACATCTATTCATCTCCTATTGGACGTTGGAGGAATCAAACCTATTGAATAATGCAGAATCCCATTGCGAAATTTAGAAATAAAGATAAATTTTCTAAGTCACATTATCCTATTGATTCACTAGGTTTCCTATTTAGATCTCTACTCTCATTTCCTATAAAAACTCTTCATTTCCTATAGAATCGCTAACTTCATTTTAGAATCATCATAATCCTATTCAGTTGTGTCAATAGGAAAGCTCTAAATCCTATAGGTTAACGATCATCATTTTATTTCCTATTCAGATTTGTATAATCCTATTAGGCATTTTCCGTTTGCCAGAAATTTCTTAACTTTTCCTATTCAAATATGATGTTTCCTATTCAAATTCTGAAAAAGCCTATAGGATTTAACTTTTCCCAATAGGAATGTTTAAGCAGGGGTACTACGTTACGAGTGCACGTCAGAAAATTTATTTTTACTACGTCTATGTTTTTTAATTAATGACGCAAGTTGTTGCCATAGTAACAACAAACAGAAATCGTTTAAATAAAAGTAAAATTTTATTTACATTGGACTTTTACACACGATTTGGATACTTTTACACACTAATATTGTAATGTCATCTTTCACATACAATAATGTAATAATGCGTTCATTGTGTTGTGCGAGTAGATTGTCCCGCTTTGTCTCAATGAAAATATGGTTACTTTACTTTATACTATGTAAAAATGTTATACAACTTAATAAGTTATATAAATTTCTACACATATCACGACTTAAGTTTCGACGTTTGACGGATTTTCAAGTTACAATTTTCTTCAATTGTTATTTTTTTTATTTGAATGTGTATTCATCGTCAATGTATTAGCCAAATTATGGTTATTGTCTTTACCATCAATAATGTCTGATAGCTCAGTCAAAACATTTTCAGGTCTAATCGTTTCTTCAATTGTTTCTTTATTTGAACTCACATTTACAGCGGAGATATTTTCAAAATCATTGTTTTTTTTTCTATATCGTCAATAATGCTATTTAGTGCACAAAATACAAACAAAACAAACGATGAAACTAACCTGCTTACGAAATAATGCAATCATGCTCCCGCTAGCAACGTAATTCCTATCAGAGCAAGTGCTTCACAATAGAAATCAACTTGCTATTTCCAGAATGCTATGTGCTATTTCCAGAATGACGCAATATGTAAAATGAGGGAGATTAAATACTATAACATACTCCAAATTTGTTTTTGCATAGTTGCTTTGAATGGTACACCTAGCAGTCCTAGAAGGATGTGCCACTAGGCAAAAACGTTTAAGGAATGAACTGACCCCTTTTTGTTGCCTGAAGAAGAGTTCCAAATGAGGTACCGCTTTTCCAAAAGAGTTTTTGAAAAAATAACTAATTTAATAAAAGATAACCTTTTGCTGGATAAAAGGGGTGTTGGAACTTCACCAAAGTTACAAGTGGTTGTGGCTTTGAAGTGTTGGGGTTGGAGAGAAGTTAGTAGGTATTATTTTTACTAGTATTTTATACTGATTGTGAAATCCCTTTGTGTAAAAGGTCCAAGATGAAGTTGATGATCTGCATAGATTTAGTCAGGCTACAGTGTGCTGAATTTGCAGGTGCTCTTGCAAGACATGCCTGCACCTATATTAAAATTCCAAAGTCTTTTGAAGAGGAACAAACATTTTAAATACATCAAGAACTTTCCAAGTGTGATTGATATTAATATATTGTAAATATTGTTTTTTTTTTCGACTATAAAAAAACGACACCAAACCCGGACTCGCTGCCCCTTCATTGAAAAAAATTCTACATAAGAAGGCAGCGGTCTCTATCGTTGCTGAACTGTGGAAAGGTGCTGGAAACTATACCGTGCGCAAGCTAACCGAAATCATCCAGGACAACTGGGAAACAGAGAAATTACCACCCAATTGGAAATCTGCTCTGATCCATCCGCTTCACAAAAAGGGAGATTCTACTCATCTAAACAACTACCGTGGAATTTATCTCGTCCCAGTAACATGCAAGATCCTCTCGAAGGCGTTACAAAAATGGGCAGAAAATCAGCTGGATAGTAAACTGGGAGAATATCAGGGGGGCTTCAGGAAGACCCAATCCTGTGTTGAACAGATCCTCAATCCTAAAACTGTGCTTGTATACTCCAAGATGAGAAACCGCAAGGTGGTTGTCAACTTTGTTGATTTTAGGAAAGCCTACGATACCATTGACAGAGAAACGCTTAACAAAGTACTCCAGGAACTAGGGCTAGACAACAAACCTGCAGACTCATCCTAGAAACTTTGACCAACACCCATTCCAAGGTTAAGTTTAGAGGTGAATTTAAAATTTTTAAATAAAAACTGTAGCGAGACAAGGAGATGGACTTTCCCCAATTCTCTTCAACTGTGTCCTTGAAATGGTTATGAGATAATAGCACAAGGAACTTATCAACTTGGCTGCTCAGAGTGGTATATACCTGGGATGTAAGAACGATGGACTAGTTGTAGATTGCCCGCCCTTTGCAGATGACATGGCACTGCTTGCTGATTCTCTTGAGATGGCAACAATGCAGGTAAATTGCCTCAGAAAACAGGCTGTCAATGTGGGCCTTTAAGTGTCACTGGAGAAAACAGAATTCTTCATCATCATCAGAAAAGCAAACAGAGAGGTGTTACTAGAGCAGAGAAACATAAAGAGGACTGAGATATTTAAGTATTTTGGCGCATGGATTGAACCAACAAGTTAGAACTTGTTGAGTTCAATTGAGTCAACAAGTTAGTACTAGCCTATCGACTGCAACAAGAAATGCCGGTCACGTAACCTGAAACTTAAGCACTGCACATCAGTCTTACGACCAGAAGCTCTGTATGACGTGGAGTGTCTTTCCTTGAACTGAAGAGGTCTGGTAGATGTAGTGTACCATAACCTTTAATATTGTTCGTTTGTCCTCCTCCAGAGTGCATTGTATTTTAAGTGATAACAGTCAAGTCAGGTGATCGCAGACGAGACTTCGCCCTCTCTACTGTCACCCATCGTAGTGTCAAGATGTACTCGTTCAAGATTTTTAGATATTTGTCTCTGGTACAAGGTTTTTTTAGGTTAAGGTTTTTCAAGGTTAAGTCTTGTTAATATATATGTTATTAAGCCTATATAGTTGTTTTATATACCTCTTCACTGGACACCCTCTTGAGCACCTCAATACATATTAGTACAGAAATTGGAAATCAGAGAGAGGAGAATCTTCAGGAAGATCCTAGGCCCGGTAAAGGAAGATGGGGAATTCCGAAGGCGGCACAACTCTGAGCTCTACGAACATATTGAGATGCTCTCTGACTGTGCAAGGAAAAGAAGGGTAGCTTTCAATGGCCACATTGCAAGATTGTCTCCAAACCGAATAACCAACCGTCTGTTCACCTGCTGGCAAAACAAGAAGGTTCGTACCACTTGGTTGACAGAAACCGAGAAGGATATTAAAGAACTGGGAATAACAGATCTCCAAAACAGACAGTCTTTGAGACGCACCCTGAAGGAAGTCCGTGGATTTCAGGAAAAACCCCTAAGGAAAGGCCCCCCTGAACAGAAGAGAGAAAGGAGTTACACTGGCAGAAGATGCGACAATACTGGTCATAGATCAAGGCCCAACAGTTGAACAAGAATGGTCCAAAGTAGGCCTATTCGTAACAAGAAGAAGAAACCTACTCAGGAATTAATTCCTGGAGCAAAGCCTGAAAAATTCTAAATAACAATGAAAACATTTTATAATCATAAGATGAAACGCATGATCATCAGATGTACAGTTGTCTCCCCTAACCATTTTATTCTATTGGTCTTCATTTTCTACTGGTCGTCATGTTTTATTACAGGTTCCATAAACGAATTACAAGTAAAAGAGGATATTATAAATGATCTCTTGCTTGGTAGTTGGAGGCAGAAAAAGATGGTGAACCCAACATCATTAAGGGTGTATATTCCTTGTAAACGTGTAAAGCATCGCACAATTCCAAATTCTGTCTTAGAGCGAGGCCACACGATGCTTTAACGGTGCGGTGCGGCACCGCACCGCAATTAATTCGAGCTGTAGACTGCCAGGCGGTGCGACAAAGCAGTTGAACAGCGTTCAACTGCTTTGCCAATGTATAAACACGTTCGAGACAATACTGCGGTGACGGCACGATGTACTGTGCAAGGAAAAGGGGTAGTTTTCTATGGCCATGTTGCAAGATTGTCTCCAAACCGACTATACTCCGCCGCCGCAGCGCATCACCCCTCCCCGCCTCGTCTCGCAGGACACAAGCGCGGCGCCCCTACGGTGCGACCTTCCACACATAATCGGTACTTGTCGTCGGGTTTTGGTACCAGGACGACGGAAGCGACCCAAAAACTGTCGCACTCCTCCACGATACCAACGTCTATTAATCTTTCTATTTCGGTGTTCAGGCATTCCCTTTTTCGGAGTGTCAGGCGGTATGGGGGCGTTGCCAGTTGCCAGGGGAACTGTTGACGTCACTTGGATGCTGTGTTCCACAAACGGGGTTGGTGGATCTTTGTCCTGAGATAGGTCCAGGTATTCGTCCATCAAATTGTTGAAGGTGATGCGCTCCTCCTGCGTGAAATCGGGTCCCTCTTGCGGCCGTAGGTGCACCCAGCAGGGTGGGTTCGGTTTCCACCATGTCGTCGTTAAATAGAAGGGCTGTGGCGTCGATGACAACAGCGCACATGTATGCAAGTGTAGTGGCGTTCAGGCCACCTAGCCAGTGATCGGGCGTCCGATGTGCGATGTCTGGAGGTGGAGGTGGCGGCCCACACCCTTCTTTTCCCTCCAGGAGAATCAATCCACTTGGTTGTTTCTCAAAGGTTGGTCTGGGCATGTGTCCTTGTGGTAAAGGGAAATGGGATTCCGGTCCCTTCCGATTGGATCTTTAGATATTTGTCTCTGGGTGCGACGCCGCACCGTGGCCCAACGCATCGTGTGACATGGCATACCTAGTGACTTGTATGTAGAATGACTTTGCGGTACGGCTCCGGCATACGTAACGCATCGTGTGGCCTCACCCTCACTGAGACGCCCGCGCAGCTCTTAAATATTTGCGAGGCTACTTTTAGAAAGGGCTGTTTGTAAATAACAAACATTCCAACCAACATTGCAGATTCTGACATTGTTAGCATGCCATCTGTAGTATATTAGTGAAATCATCGAATTTGTACACTTTAACCATTATAAACAGTTGATAGTTATCAAAGCCTTCTAATTGGTTTATGAATAGGGAGCATTATAAAAGCTTTTTAATATTAAAATAGGTTTTAACTATAATAGGTTTATAATGCATTTTAATTAATTTTTATGAATCAGACTGTATAAGTTTTTAAGAATTAGAGCGTATAAGTTTTTATGAATTAGACCCTAAGACATTGTTTTATTTTTTATTCCTTTATAGAAAACATGGCAACCAAGAGGAATGAAGAGAAAAGAAAGATTAGAGGTGACAACTGGATATCTGAAGATAAGGTACATTAGATTTTATGATTATAAAACCATTTCATTATTGTTATTTGTAATTTTCCAGGCTTTGCTTCAGGAATTGATTCGAGAGCGAGTTGCAATATTAGAAAATAAGAAGACTGATTCAAACACCAATAAGTCCAAGCAAAATGCCTGGACAGACTTACAAGAATGGTACATACTACATGTTGAGTGATTTTAATAAATGCCTTGATTTTGTGTTACATTCAATATTTTTGTCTTATTATAGCTTCAACGATATGAGTATGACAAAGCGTACAGTTACACAACTTAAAGCACAATGGGCAATTTTAAAAATGAATGCCAAAAAAGAAAAATCAAAAGAAAGGCATGAGATTTTAAAGACAGGAGGTGGGATGCAGGCTAATTCAAAAAATGTGTCGAGCGAAGACATATCTGTTTGGCTGCCTAATGAGTTTGTTATCGACCACAATTTATATGACTCAGATGGCAGTCAGCAGTCAAGGGCTTCTGGTAGTCAGCAATTTATTGTGATGCATCAGAAGCCAAGTACTAGTGCTGCTGAACAGTCTGTTGCGATGCACCCACAATCAAGTACTTGTGCTGCTCAGCAGTCTGTTGCAATGCACTCAATTACAAGTGATACTCATTTTTCTGAGATGCCTATGGAAGACATAGACATGAATTTTTCTGAGATGCCTATTAAAGAGGAAGAGCAGGAAATTTCCGAAGAAAATATTGAAGAAATTGTGCCTGAAGTCAAAAAAGTAGGTGGGAAATGTAAACAGGTACATTGACACTCCATCACTTGGCGTTTATAATTATTTTTACTATAACATCCATTTGAGGTAATTGTTGACCAATGTCCTTTTGCAGAAGTCAGCAAATCAGGCACAATATAGCACAAGTAGGTTGGTGGAACTGAATATAAAGTATATGGAAGAGCTACACCACATGAAAATGGAAACAGAACGGCAAAAACAAATTAACCTGCAACTGGAACGGGAAATATTAGAAAAAAAACTAAGATTTTTAAATAAATGAATTTTAAAAGCACATGTTCTATATAATTAATTCCATTCTAAATTAAGTTAATTAGTTAATACAAGATTCAAGATGTCACCCCTAAGCCGGAAATGGCAAACCGGAAGTGTCAATGGAGGTGGAGGACCTAGAAGGAACCATTTTCCCTACTTCAATGTAATCTAGGTTAACCTAGATTTAATCTAGATTAGATTATGGTTAGCTTGCCATAGTAACAGTAAACAGAAATCGTTTAATAATGAAACTCCATTTGATTTAGAGTGGACTTTTACGCACGATTTAGATACTTTTACACGATTATAATAATGACATCCTTCACATACAATAATGTACTACTTCCGTTCCACAATAAGTGAGCTATTTCAGTTTTTATTGAAATTTATTGAACTGTAATAACTTTTTTTTAAATTTTAACTATAAACATATAGTATTTCGTACTACACTATAAACATAGTCAGCTGTGGAATTTTTGATTGTTAAGTTGACGTTTGCTAATAGTGGTACTCATGGGCGTAGTAAAGGGGGGTTTTGGGGTTCAAGCCATATTATATATATATATAATATGGTTTGAACCCCCAAAACCCCCCCTTGGCTACGCCCATGAGTACCACTATTAGCAAACGTCAACTTAACAATCAAAACTTATGTATGTATAAAAATAATAGATATGTTGTATTTGAGGTTTTCGAGGATAGATACCTGTGTTGTATTGTTTTCTCGGGGATTCCGCGTTGATGTTGAGGGTTGGTTCTGAAAAGAACCGGATTCTCGAGGGTCGACCCGTTTCGGGGAACTATCATTCGCCATTCTCAAGAGATATATGCGTCCGAGCGGGTCAACCGTTAGACGCATACTGTAAGTACGTGAGTATCCCTCAACATCAACGCGGAATCCCCGAGAAAACAATACAACACATATACATATATATATATATATATATATATATATATATATATATATATATATATATATATATATATATATATATATATATATATATATATAATATATATATATATAATATATATATATATATATATATAATATATATATATATATATATATATATATAATATATATATATATATAATATATATATATATATATATATATATATATATACATATATATATAGATATATATGTAGAATACTATAAAGAAAAATGAAAAATAAAAAACGAGTTCCACTGTTCCACTCGTACCTAATATGCATCTTACAACTCTTGTCACGTAATGTACTATTACATAAATGCATTATAGGAGCCCTACAATTTATTATTCTTTCAGGAATAGTTGTGTGCCATCAATGCAACAACTACTACTGACCCTACGATTCTATGCAACTGTCACTTTTGGAGATATAACAATTGGAGATTTTGTAGGACTGCATAATTCCACACTACTTACAATTGTCAAAAGGGTGAATGATGCTATTTCTTCAATGCAACAAAATTTTGTTTCATTGCCTAAAAGTCGTATTGAAATCTTCCACACAAGAATGCTTCTATAGTATAGCATGCTTTCCAAGAGTCATTGCAGCTTTGGATTGTACTCATATCAAAATAATTTCACCAGGTTATTTTATTAACTATTTACTTTATCAATTTATAGTAAATGTTTAACTGTTATTACAGATGGGGATACTGCAGAAAATTTCAGGAACTGCAAAGGATACTTCTCTTTGAATATTCAAGCTATGTGCAAAGCAGATTCACAATTTGTCAACATTGTTACACGTTGGCCAGGTGCAACTCATGACAGTCTAATATTTTCAAATTCAGCTGAAAAATATAAGTGTGATTGTGGTGCTTTTGGTAATGAACTTGTACTTGGTGATATCAGATACTTTTTGAATAATTATTTGTTGACACCACTCAGCAATCCCCAAACATAAGCCGAACAATTGTACAATGAATCTCATATTATGACTGAAATTAGAATTAGAAATGTCATTGAAAGATGCTTCGGTGTCTGGAAAAGAAGATTTCCAGTGCTTAGTATTGGATTCAGGTGTAAGGTGCCCCTTGCCCAAGATATTATTGTGGCCACTGCTGTATTAGACACTGTAGCATGTAGCATAAATGAAGGTGAGCCACCAATAGATCCTGAGGTTCAGATACCACCTCAGCCTGTATTTCCACCGTTACTTAGTGAACACAGCAAGACATGAAGAAACACAAGGGATACAATGCTAAAATATTTTTAATCGTTCATAATCTGATTTTGTAACAAAATATAGTAAACAGTTATTATTGAATAATAAAAATGTATCAGTTATTGCTTTGGTGTTCAATTTAAATAGTGTTGCACAAGCGTATGTTGCTTCGGGTTTAATGATGGAAGTAATGTTGAAGCATTTATCGAAAGAGATTGCTTCTTGTACATTGGCCTTGTAATTCGTTGTGCTCTTTTTAACTTAAAAATTATTGAAGATTTTTCATTGGTGTTCCAAGTTAAAATTTCATCTAAATATTTAAACTTATTTACAATTTTAATTTGTTATTTGGTAATGGCTGAGGTAATGCTTGGTGCTGCAGCAGGGATGGTTGTCATTATTTCTGTCTTTTCATATAAAATTTGCAATCCAGCTTGTAAATTTATAAATTTTATAATTTGATAATTTATATATTGTAAAATATAAATATATATTTTGTACCATGGGCGTGGCCAGGGTTTAGTTTCGGGGGGGGTTTTTAGAAAATATTTCGGGGGAGCTACTTGCTGGAATGCACCAATTTACTTTCTAAAACTGACGCATAAGGGTTCCTAAACTCCACATCTACCATGCTCTCTTGAAGATAGTCGTCTCTACTCGTCTCTCCTGATTTCAATATAATATTTGTTATATTTTGGGGGGGGGGGGGGGGGGGGGTTGGTTGGGTTAGGTTTTCTATTAGGTTAGGTTTCCGCCGTTAGGTTAGGATTCACCCGTCTTCCGCATCGAAAGACGGGTATGTTTTCAACTACACCACCGAGGAGGATGACAGAAAAGACTAGACAGAACAGACTAGACTAGGCAGACAAAATTAGCCAGACAAGACTAGACAAACAAGACTGTACAGACAAGACTAGACAGACAAGAGTAGATAGACCAGACTAGACAGACAAGACTATTAAGATTATTTTCCCAAGATTTTTTTCTTAATTGCAAATTATTTGCAATTTATTTTGAAATATTTTTTTTCAATTTCCGCTTGTTAAACAATTTATCGAAATCTATTTACTAAATTGATTTGGTTTGGTTTACCTTGGTTTGCTTTTTGGAGGATTGCATAATTCCACATTACGTAAAATTACTAAACGGGTGACTGAAGCTATTTCTTCAATGCGACAAAATTTTGTTTCATTGCCTAAAAGGATTTGTCTTGGCTTATGTTGGTTTGCCTTGGTTTGTCTTCCTTTGCCTTGATTTATCTTGATTTGCCTTACTTTGGTTTGGTTTACTTTGCGGAGAAATTACGATTAATCTCCTCCGTAGTTAGTGCAGTTAGTAATAGTCAGATATCTAATTAGTGGTATTAGTGCAGCATTAGTGGTAGTAGAGACAGCGAGGAAGTGTTCGCATTTGTATAGTGTGTACGTTCGTTCCGCAGGATTTCGAACAAATATCTAATTTAGATAAATTATGAATCACATGTGTTTTTACTTTATATTTATTAATATAGCTTTGTTATGAATTGATTATTTATAAAAACAATTTATTAATAGAATTGAAAGTAGGAGTTTATCTCTACGATATCTTCATAATATTATATATATATATATATATATATATATATATATATATATATATATATATATATATATATATCCATATATTTAGATAAACTCCTACTTTCAATTCTATTAATAATTTGGTTCAAACCATGACATCTCATTTTAAACTTTATAATTTATTAAATTTAAAAAAATAATTTTTTCTTTTTTTTAAATCAGTTTTAAACTTGTATATTTTCACGCATTCATTTAACAATAATTTACAAATAAATTGTTTAGTTTTCATTATTTTACAATCAATCGCGTATAAATAAATAACAGTTTAAAATTGCGAATTCCTTTACAATTAGCTTTATCCGGGTTTCAGTTTTGATATTATACCAAGTAAATTCATGCAACTGTTTTCTTTCATTTGAATATTTTAGATTTCGATTGATTTGTTTAAACAATTCAATTTATTTAAACAACAAACAATTCTCGTTTTTTATTTTTCATTTTTTTTTCATTTCATTTTTCTTTACCAGAATAAATACAAAGATATATCTTATATACTTACCTATTATACATATTATACGAGAATTGTTTGTTGTTTAGATAAATTGAATTGTTTAAACAAATCAATCGAAATCTAAACTATTCAAATGAAAGAAAACAGTTGCATGAATTTACTTGGTATAATATCAAAACTGAAACCCGGATAAAGCTAATTGTAAATTGTTAATTTAACTGTTATTTATTTATACGCGATTGATTGTAAAATAATGAAAACTAAACAATTTATTTGTAAATTATTGTTAAATGAATGCGTGAAAATATACAAGTTTAAAACTGATTTAAAAAAAAGAAAAAAATATTTTTTTAAATTTATTAAATTATTTTTATAAATAATCAATTCATAACAAAGCTATATTAATAAATATAAAGTGATAAATATAAATGTGATTCATAATTTATCCAAATTAGATATTTGTTCGAAATCCTGCGGACACTTCCTCGCTGTCTCTACTACCACTAATGCTGCACTAATACCACGAATTAGATATCTGACTATTACTAACTACAGACAAGCGGAGGAGATTAATCGTAATTTCTCCGCTCTCAGCAAAGTAAACCAAACCAAAGTAAGGCAAATCAAGATAAATCAAGGCAAAGGAAGACAAACCAAGGCAAACCAACATAAGCCAAGACAAATCCTTTTAGGCAATGAAACAAACAATAGCTTCAGTCACCCGTTTTGTAATTTTACGTAATGTGGAATTATGCAATCCTCCAAAAAGCAAACCAAGGTAAACAAAACCAAATCAATTTAATAAATAGATTTCGATAAATTGTTTAACAAGCGGAAATTGAAAAAAAATATTTCAAAATAAATTGCAAATAATTTGAAATTAAGAAAAAAATTTTGGGAAAATAATGTTAAAAACCAATAAACGAGAATTGTTTGAATAGTCTTGTCTGTCTAGTCTGGTCTATCTACTCTTGTCTGTCTAGTCTTGTCTGTACAGTCTTGTCTGGCTAATTTTGTCTGCCTAGTCTAGTCTGTTCTGTCTAGTCTTGTCTGACTAGTCTTTTCCGTCCAGTCTTTTCTGTCATCCTCCTCGGTGGTGTCGTTGAAAACATACCCGCCTTTCGATGCGGAAGACCCGGGTTGGAATCCTCGTCGGGGAGACAACAAACAACAACTAGGGCGGATTTCATTAACCGTCCGGGCTACCTACCCTGAATGAATGTAAAATATGCGATACCAGGGTGGCGCTCAAAAAACTAACGTAACCAACGATTGCAAATTTTATATGAAAAACAGAAATAATGCCAACCATCCCTGCTGCAGCACCAACTATTACCTCAGCCATTACCAAATAACAAATTAAAATTGTAAATAAGTTTAAATATCTTGATGAAATTTTAACTTGGAACACCAATGAAAAATCTTCAATAATTTTTAAGTTAAAAAGAGCACAATGAATTACAAGGCCAATGTACAAGAAACAATCTCTTTCGATAAATGCTAAACTTCAACATTACTTCCATCATTAAACCCGAAGCAACATACGCTTGGGCAACACTATTTAAATTGAACACCAAAGCAATAACTGATACATTTTTATTAATCAATAATAACTGTTTACTATATTTTGTTACAAAATCAGATTATGAAAGATTAAAAATATTTTAGCATTGTATCCCTTGTGTTTCTTTGTGTCTTGCTGTGTTCACTAAGTAACGGTGGAAATACTGGCTGAGGTGGTATCTGAACCTCAGGATCTATCGGTGGCTCACCTTCATTTCTGCTACATGCTACAGTGTCTAATACAGCAGTGGCCACAATAATATCTTGGGCAAGGGGCTCCTTACACCTGAATCCAATACTAAGCACTGGGAATCTTCTTTTCCAGACACTGAAGCATCCTTCAATGACATTTCTAATTCTAATTTCAGTCCTAATATGAGATTCATTGTATAATTGTTCGGCTTATGTTTGGGGATTGCTGAGTGGTGTCAATAAATAATTATTCAAAAAGTATCTGCTATCACCAAGTATAAGTCCATTACCAAAAGCACCACAATCACACTTATATTTTTCAGCTGAATTTGAAAATATTAGACTGTGGTGAGTTGCACCTGGCCATCGTGTAACAATGTTGACAAATTGTAAATCTGCATTGCACATAGCTTGAATATTCAAAGAGAGGTATCCTTTGCAATTCCTGAAATTTTATGCAGTATCCCCATCTGTAATAACAGTTAAACATTTACTATAAATTGATAATAAAATAACCTGGTGAAATTATTTTGATGTGAGTACAATCCAAAGCTGCAATGACTCATGCTATACTATAGAAGCATTCTTGTGTGGAAGATTTCAACATGACTTTTAGGCACTGAAACAAAATTTTGTTGCATTTAAGAAATAGCATCAGTCACGCTTTTGACAATTGTACGTAGTGTGGAATTATGCAGTCCAACAAAATCTCCAATTGTTATATCTCCAAAAGTGCCAGTTGCATAGAATCGTAGGGTCAGTAGTAGTTGTTGCATTGATGGCACACAACTATTCCTGAAAGAATAATAAATTGTAGGGCTCCTATAATGCATTTATGTAATAGTATATTAGGTGACAAGAGCAGGCCCGACAAGAGGGGGGGGGTTGACGGGGAAAATACCCGGGGCCCCTGGGTTCTAGGGGCCCCGGAGGCGTTGGGCTACAAAGCATTTCTTTACCGGTGCTGGAGTGCTGGAGTCTAATTTTCGATTATTAGTAATTAGCAGTCAATGGGAGACCGCCATCGACTCCGATATTCGCGACGTGGATATTTTGCACAAAATAAACATTCAGTCCGTGCAAGTCAACGCGGCGCAGCTGCCCACAAAGGGACCGCCGCGCCGGTCTAAATTATTCCCAAATTAATTATTCTAAATAATTCCCAAAACACTTTTTTCCGCGCGATATCTGAGTCGTCGGCGGTCCCTTTGTGGGCAGCTGCGCCGCGTTGTCTTGCTCGCCGCGAATATCGAAGTCGTTGGCGGTCCCCTAATCGAAATCGATAATCAAATTAGACTCCAGCACTCCAGCACCGGTAGAGAAACGCTTGTAGCCCAACGCTAAGGTAAGTGAATTTAAATATTTTTAATATTGTGGGTTTGTTGTGCGCAATTAACAAATCCTGTGATGTTTTAACAGTAATTGGTTTATTCTTAATTCAATCCGTTTCAATCTTTACATCGACAATCTTAAACTCTTAATTCAATCTGTTTCAATCTTTACATAAATCTTAAAATCTTAAATCGTGTGGATCGCGTGACTTAAAAAGCGACTTGAAGCGACTGTCGCACGTCGCAGTTGCCAAGGGCATCGTCGCACTTTGGGGGGATACGTCCCGTTCCCTCTTTCCTGCATGCCGGTGCATGCGGACGCGAACTTCGGCCAGCTTACGCCGCAAAACTGGCCACGCACATACGCGAATTCACACACTCACACTATTGTTAATGCATTTATATCAGTGGTGTCCATAACGTCGATCGCGAAGCCTTTAAACTTTAAACCTTTAAATGAAGATAAATATGTGGGAAGAAGAATAAGATTTTTTTCTCTTCACATTTAGTCGATCTTGGCAAGACATTTTTATAATCGATCTTCGAAAAGTCGATCGGTCAAAAATTAGTGGACACCACTGATTTATATGATTGAAACGTGTCGACCTTATTAGCAAAGCGATAATTTGCTTATCAACATGCACCATCATTAAAAAAAAATTAATTAAATATAAAAAAAATTAATAAATGATATTAATTTATGTGCAGAGCATAATGAGTCAGCGTTATAAATCCGGATGCGAAAAGCGTAAAGAACGACAAAAGAAGCTTGAAGAAAATGCTAAAGGAAGAAGAACATTGGAAAATTTGGGTTTCATAACTTTATCGAAATCCCAACAAGATGAAAAACAAAACCCTTCCGAATCAATAAATGCAAAGGAATCTGATGGAATTCCTACACTTTCCTTGTCTACGGATGTTGCGGATCCTTCAAGTTCAAGAACTGAAGAAACAACATTTCCCTTGTCTGAAGAATCGGCCAACTGTGAAATGGAAGAAGCATCCACCAGTGAATCTATGGATGTGAGTTTACTAAACATCGACATTGGATTGTTGAAATTAAATTTAATGAGAAAGGATGTAGAAGAGGCTATTCAACGAGGTCCAGAATCACATTCAGCAACATTTCCTGTTGATAAACAGGGCAATCAATTTCCAGTAAATTTGTTAAAATTGCGTTTAAAAAATAATGAAATTGTTGCTCGAGATTGGCTTGCTTGGAGCAAATCGAAAAATGCTCTGTTTTGTTTTCCTTGTCGTTTATTTTATAATTTTCGAGAAGATCAAAGATCAGTTTTGGCTACGGAATTGGGTTGGCAGCCTGATGGAGGATATAAAAAACTATATGATAGAATACCTGAGCATGAAAAATCAACCCACCATAAATCTTGTTATATCCAGTGGCGAACTGTAGAAATTAATATTAGCAATTAATTAACAATTGATTGCCTTTTAGTACAACAAATACGAAATGAGATACAAAAATGGACAGATTTATTAAAACGATTCTTAGATGTAACTTTATTTTTGGCTGAACGAGGTTTGGCTTTCAGGGGCAGTTCACATTTGATTGGAGATTCAAACAATGGAAATTTTCTCGGAATATTAGAACTTGTCAGTCGTTATGATCCACTTTTGGAAGCACATTTAAAAATGGTGAAACAATCACAAATCGAGAAACAGAGATTGCAAGTACATTATTTATCGGCAGACATTCAAAATGAATTCATATCATGCTGTGCCGATTATTTGAGAACTTGCATTTTGAGGGAAAGAGAAACTGTAAAATATTATTCTGTAATTGTAGATGCAACTCCCGATTCCGCCCATATAGAACAAACTACATTTATTTTACGATACGTCTCTGTAAATAATCATTCAGATGAATACGAAATTAAGGAAAGATTTCTTGCATTTGTAAACTGCAATAAGAAGACTGGAGAAGATATTGCAAATTTAATTCTCGAAACGCTTGAAAAATATAATATTCCTATAAGCGAATGTCGTGCACAAGGGTACGATAATGGATCCAATATGAGTGGCTCATATAAAGGTGCTCAAGCTCGTATTTTGCAAATCAATCCACTGGCAATATTTTCCCCTTGTGCATGTCATAGTTTAAATTTGTGTGGTGTTCATGCAGCAGAATCTTGTCATGAGGTTGTAACGTTTTTTGGTACGGTACAAAAATTATACAATATTTTTAGCAGTAGCCCTCAAAGATGGGAAATATTAAAAAATAATACTGGACGTTCACTCTATGTCAAATACACGTTGGTCTGCTAGAATTGAATGTATTAAACCAATTGCTGAAAATATTCCTGCAATTAAAAGTGCCATAGATTCTGTTCTAGAATTAAACTTAACATGGGAAATTCGTTCAGATCTGAACGGAATAAAAATATATTAGGAATCGTTTGAATTTTTAGTAATGGCTAAAATTCCTTCAAGCTATAAATTATAGAAATATTGTTTTACAAGCTCGTGATGCGACAATTGATGTAGAAGTAGCGAATTTGTCAAGTCTTCTTGATGAATTACAAACAATAAGAGATAGTTGGGAAACTCTCTTCAATGAATGTAAATTGTTTGGTAGAGATAAATACAGAGTTTGAAACAAAAGGAAAAAATGGGGGAAAGAATTAGAAATGACACCAAGTGACGAATCCAGAACAAATGTTTTCATGTTTTCTTAGATTGTATTATTGGAAATATTGCAAGAAGATTTAATGCGGCTAAAGAAATTGATTCGTTATTCAATGTATTATGGTTATTTCATAACCTTAATGATGAAGAAATACAAAAGAAGTCCGAAAAATTACAAAAAGTATATGAAAATGATATTGACCATAACCTTGGTGAAGAAATACTCCATTTAAAATCAATTTATGATGCCAATATACAAAACAAATCTCTCTCGCCCATTGAGTTACTAAACATCATTAAAAAAATGAAACTGGATGTATTGTTTCCCAACATAATAATATATATAAGATTATTTTGTACGATCCCTGTAACCGTTGCTGAAGCAGAACGATCCTTTAGTGTTTTAAAAAGGATAAAAGATGTTTTGAGACCCACAATGTCACAACACCGATTGAATGATTTAGGAATGTTGTCGATTGAATCTGAAATGGCTAAGAAAATTGATTTTCAAGACGTAATTAATTTGTTTGCTAGCCGCAAGGTTCGGAAAGCAACATTCTAAAAAATAATTTGTTTTTTGTACTTTTTTTGTAAGTTTAGTTGTAAACGTTTTCATTTTTGTAAGAGAATTATTGATGAATACATTGTTCCAATAACAATTAGGATATTTTTCGGTTTCCCGCTTCGTTTATAAATAGCCCAAAGTCCGAGGGGAAAATTTTTTTTTCACGCTCTTGGCAGGGGCCCCCACAAGAAGTATATCCCCGGGCCCCAAAAGTCCTCTCGGCGGCCCTGGACAAGAGTTGTAAGATGCAAAGTTAGGTACGAGTGGAACAGTTACCGCGAGTCTTACAACTTGAGTCATGTACTATACTTTATCTACGACCACACAAATTTGTTTCTGTTTAATAAGAAAAATATGTTTGATGTAACAAATTTATTTCTTATTAGGTACATTATTTAACATTACAATAAACAGTTGTATATTCATATGTAAATGTTACTCAACATTATTTAACTTGATAGAAATGAAAAGAAATACATTCTTTTTACAATGGTTACAAACCTTTTTATTTAGAACTTATTTATAGTTTTCGTTCGATTTAAACGTGAAAAAACGAAATGAATGACAGTTTCTATTTGAATGATGTGAAGTTTAATGATTGTTTGAAAATCACGGAGTACTATATTTAAAAATAGTATTAACGTGCAGCTCTCAATCAATCAACGAATCGTAAACCAAACGCTCATGGGTGTTTTTGAATTATCACATAACATTAATCCCAGACTGTTACATATGTGTGTGTTATGATGTATTTACATAGTCCACGAACTGTACAACAATGGGAATTTACAATAGTGGTTGTAGATAATTTTTTTTTATCAAGTAATAAAGTAATTTCAAACAGACTATACTGTATTTGCTTTTTATGATCTTTCACTCCATAGATGTCGCTTATGAAGACATAAACATAACATTTGGATGAATTTGTGTAGCAGCTGTTTTCTGTCAAAAAGGTCCAGTTGTGATTATTGTTTTGATGATGTAAATTCGTGAGTTAAAGAATAAATCATGGAAGAACAAAGTGAAAAGTTTTGTTATGTGTATAGTTCATCATTAGAACAACGAGTTCAAATAAAAATGTGAGTTAATAATATTGTGTATTTTAGTATTTGAAACATTTATTCAATATAATAGTACTCCTATTATAAATTTCAATAATACATTTGTTTAAACTCTGTCAATTACATTTGTGTAAACTCTGTCTTGGTTTCCAATTTTTGGAAACCAACACCTGCATCAATAGTTAAAATGATATAACCTTATACACGATCTTCCATAACAGAATTAACCCCTTTGCTTTTAGAACCCTATAAAGCTATAAAATATTTTTGTGTCCTGTGTATGGGAATCAGATTAATATACAAGCGTATTTTTGGTACTTACTATAGTAAATCATTATATCCACTGCCGTCTTGGGCTATGCCAGGGCCCTTGGGCCCACAAGAATTTGTTCATCAAGTTCACAAAAATGTTGGAAAGTAAAAAAAGTGAATGGCAAAAATATTTTCCTGCTATGATCTTATTTTTATTATGGTTAATTGGTACAAATCAAATATACATATGTTATTAATTAGATAAATATGCTGCTGGTTTTTGCTGGTTATGAATGGTTATGATTACGATTAGTTTCTTTCGGGATTTCTGTACCACAAAATCTTCTATTATATCTTCAAAGTCTATTTTTGTAAGGAAATCACTTTCTATGCACATAATTGACAAATTAGTTAATCATTCTTGTAACATAGTTCTTCGTAATTCATTTTTTATTTTCTTTTGCTGTAAAAATGATTGCTCTTCACTACAATTGGTAACCATTAAGCAAAGGAACATTCTTGTAGCAACTTCAACATTTGGACTTCCAATACCCAACTATGTAAATATTAAAACCTGCTCCACGTCTTCGGCCGCAATAGCAGCCATAAAATCTGCCCAAAACAGTTGGATTAGATCCGAAATAAAAAATCTTCATCGGAGGAGAGATGTTATTCAACATTATCTCAAGATATTGCATTCAGAGTTGACATTTAAATTACATCCAGTAGAATTCATGATCTTTGATGACTTTGTTCGTGACAATGTAAGTAGGGTCAACCACCTAAAATATTTAAATTTAAAAAAGAAACTATCCGTTCTCGTAAAGAACAAAAAGTCCGAACCTCAAAAAGTAATGTCAAAACCGAATCTAGTGTCTAAATTCATCAACTTCTCAAAAGTTATCTTCAGTCCTATTGAACAATCTTTTCTTTCCCAAAACCCCTACTACACCCCATTCATCAATAACAAATCCGATAAATCCACAATAATTGTAGAGTCAGAAATCGCGCTAAAAAAAGTGCAAGAACCTCTTATACCCCGAGCCAAAATAGCCGATCATATAAAATCGTACGCCCGTAATTCTACCACAGACTCCGCAGTGATCAAATCGATAAAAACAAAAATTGAGTCCAATTCTTTAGTCCTTACAAAAGCCGATAAATCCAATTCGATAGTCGTCCTGGAAAGAGAACAGTACATTAATAAAATGAACTCTTTCATTTCAACAGAAAAACTAACTCCCTTGAAAAAGGATCCTACACAAAAATTCCAATTTCAAATTAGAAGTCTCTTAAAAAATATTACAACTTTGTTCTCCGAATTTGAGAAATTTGAAATCATAAATCAGAATCCCACAGCTCCCAGACTCTATGGTTTCATTAAAACTCACAAACCCGATTCTCCCATTAGACCAGTTGTCTCCTATATTAACAGTGTAGCAAGAGTTTTGGCAATTAAACTGAGTACTCTTTTCAAAAAATACACCAAATTCACCCCAAAATATTCTGTAAAAAATTCACTCGCCCTTTCGGAACTCCTCAAACAAATAACAACCCCAATAAACTCCAAACTCGTATCTTTTGACGTCAGTAGTATGTTTTCTAATATACCTACTACAAAGAGTGTCTCGAAATCATACAAAATTTAATTGATAAAGCTAATTGTCATCATCTTATAAAATCTGAACTTTATGAAGCCCTGGAAACATGTGTTAATCAAAATTACTTCAAATTTAACAACACTTACTATCAGCAAACATCAGGTCTAGCAATGGGATCGCCATTAAGTCCCCTTTTAGCCGATCTATTCATGTCAACTATCGAAGAAAAAATCTTCAAACTAGATTTCTCCAAAAAACATATTTCATTTTGGTATAGATATGTCGATGACGTAATAGCGTGTTTTAGTGGTACAACACGTCAATTAGACCAATTTCTCAACCTAATAAACAACGTTCATTCCAAAATTAAATTCACCATCGAGGTAGAAACAGACAACAAAATAAACTTCTTAGACCTTACTCTGATTCACAAAAACAACAAAATAGAATTTGATATATACAGAAAACCCACCAATGTTAACTCTACAATCCCGTATTCATCATTTCACCCGATAACACACAAATTAGCGGCCTATCATTCAATGATACATCGAGCCTTTTCAATCCCCCTTTCCACAGAAAAGAGAATCAAAGAATTAAGTACCATCATTTCAATCGCTACAGAGAATGGTTTCCCAACAAAACTCATCCAAAACATTATCAATAATAAACGAACCCAATTCGCAATGGCCCAAATTTATCCGAAAACCTCAAATTCAGACAAAACTTTCATCTCCCTGACATATTTTGGCAAAACAAGCGAACACATCGCAAATGTCCTTCGAAAGCAAAATCTTCAAGTAGCATTTAAACCCTCCTCTAAGTTGTCCAACATATTGTTTAATGCCAAAGACAAAATCGATCCCATTAAAAAATCCGGCGTATACGAAATTCATTGTTCCGAATGCAATAGCGTGTACATAGGGCAGACAGGACGAAGTTTTGCAACACGGTTTTCAGAACATTCTCGCGCTTTTCGTCTGAAAAAAGACACTAGTTCTTTTTCAAACCATTGTCTCGAATTCAATCATAAATTCCCAGAAATAGATAATCTAAAAATCTTGCATAATTGCAACAAAGGCCCGAAACTAAATCTCCTAGAGTCATTAGAAATTTTCAAAAAAACCCGTAATCCCTCAGTTAATCTCCTAAACGAGCAAACTGACCTAATCTTTTCCCAACTTTTTAATCTCACCCAATCTCAAACAGATAAGTCCTCATCTTCGGACAAACACCTCCCCCCCACCCCACCAAAACTATAAGGGTATATATTCAACTTTATCAATTTGTTAAGTCACTTGAAAATGACCGTCAAACGTCGAAACTCGAGTCGTGATATGTGTAGAAATTTATATAACTGTGAATAATAAGTTATATAATATTTTTACATAATATAAGTGTGGTAAAAAACAAAGTGAATTTTTCAATTCAATGTACGTATTTCATCGTTTTTTTGCAATATCATCCCTGAAGGGGGTAAAATAGGGGATGATTTAGGTTCTTTGTAAGCTACAATACAAATTTTTGAAAAGCAAAGTTTGTGAAGGTAAAACTGGCTATATTTTCAAAATTTTGAAGACAAATTTTAGGAGGTTGAGTCAGGATTGCTGATCCTGATGGTGGATGCTCCGGATGGATTCGTAATGGTGGATGCGGAAGTGTACGTAAAGTTGTTGCCTGTTGACGGAAGGGCAAAAAATTTATAAACAAATTAAATGTTTTGTCGTTTTTAAACTTATGTAATAAAACCAGTCACTAATATTTTTCTAAAGTGTGGAATTTAAAAAAACAATCTCCCTTGTGGAGAGGCACTTCGCAAAATTGGCACATATGTCAAACTTTTCTTCTTATGCGCGGCACAAACGCGGCACTGTCTCTGGGGTTTAAGTTTTATGCCGCCTGTAATTAGTTTAACTAATGTATGCTTTCTGGTATCCTTTGACAACCTTCCTGGAGGGTCATCCCTTCTGGGTGTAGCTGATGTACCAGGAACAGGATGCTCTTTATTCACATTTTCCGTAGTCGGTTCGCTTATCCACTCTTTTGCCACAATATGTAAAAACATTTTGTATTTTTTATTACAATGAGGATTTAATGTTGTATACACTCTAAAAGCATTAAATAGTGCACAGTTGACAATAAAGATCACAGCTCTCTTTGTCCATTTCTTCGTACGACGTACTATAGAATAATATGATAAATATTGATCGGCGCGATCTACACCTTTCATAAATTTATTGTAATCCACTACACATATTGGTTTCCAGATTTTTTCTTTTGTCGCCCAATCAATATTATGGCTTTCTACAATATCAGCTGAATGTATGGTCGAAATCATACGCACAGGCCTTTTTGATTGCCAACATTGTAACAAAATGTTTTGTCGCCGACGAAACATAGATTCCCCCCTATTCAATTTCGCGTTTTTTAAACAGAGAGGAAGGCCTCTGTTTATGCGAATAGTGCCACAACTCCGAAATCTATATTGTAGAAGTATTTCACAAGTGTCCACACTATTGTAATAATTGTCCATATATATGTGATGCCATAAGTTTACATATGGCTGAAGAAGATTCAAAATTGTGTGTTGCAGTCGATTTCCTTCACCACAGTATATTCGGAAATTACATATGTAGACGGTTTTCGCCTCACAAACCATTCTTATGAGAATACCATATTTCGTTATTTTTGAAGCATTGTAGACTTTGAATGCTAGACGACCTCTCCATGGCATGATGCTTTCATCTAAGGACAATTCTCTCTGTAGTTTATAAACTTCTTGAAATTTGGGTAATATGTATGAAATAATGGGGCGGATTTTTTTAAGGCGATCTCTATCATCTTTGTCATCGTTATTGGAAAAATGCCATGAATACCATATTTGCCTAAATCGATCCCTGCTCATTATTTGAGGAAAAATTGGAGTTTCAATTGTTTCATCTGTCGACCAGTATTCATCCCTTGTATCCTTACGAACTCTTCCCATTAGTAGAAGCAATCCGAGCATTTTTTTTAGTTCTATCACAGATACATCTTTCCACCTTACGGACTGGACTGCACGATCTCTAAATAAATGTTCATTCTGTGCATGGTAGCGGTTTGTTTCTGTCGCCATATATTCAAATAAATCGTCTCCAATAAATAACTGAACCACATCAATTACATTTTCTGAATTGTTTGGCATCACGAAAACCTCACTTTGTCCTAAGAAATCTTCGATAATTGGCACATTATTACTTTCCGACTAGTCCAATACTTCACCATCACTTTCTTCTTCGCTAGACGGTATTGGCAAGGTTCTGTTTCTTCTTGGTAGAAACAATTCTTCCTCGTCACTTTCGCTATCAAATTCGGGAATCTCTGCATCGCTTGAAATTTGCGACAAATCATCTGCATACACATCACTATCGTAATCCATTGCAAATAAAATTATTCAATTTGTATACAAATATATGCTTTTTTAAAACTTTTAATGAAATATTGTTGGCTTTAATACCACTACAAACTGATTTATTTTGACGAGCTAGGCTGTTTATATACAGATAAATGTAGGGGAGGGTGAGAATAACAAATTGGTTTAAAACCCAAAATATTTTACAACTTTAAATACTGTGTATGTTGTAAAAATAAATAATTTAACAAATGTTTGTGGAACAGAAAGAATGAGTTGTAATATTTTATTGCAGCTCGATATACGGATTAAATATGCCAAATAAGCAATAAACTCGAAAATAATAAATTTGACAATTACGCCTTTATGGCCTATGCCCTTAAGCAGGTAATAATACCTTGCCCCGCTTATAATACTCGGCCCGTTGATAGACAGCAGTCGGCGAAACGGGTACTACTACCCGCACCCGCCTTTAATGTGTTAAGCTTGTTTTATTCAGAATTCCCGAAAGATCATTCCATATCTCCTTTGAAAGAATAGTATTCAATTTTACAATATTTTTTTTTGCTAGGCTTTGTTCCTTGTTTCTCCTGATTGATTGATGTCTCTTGCAAGTGAGGACAAAGCTTCAGAAATGTTTAAATATCCATTTTGTAAGGCATTAATAGCATTAGCATGTGCAAACCATCTAGTATTTGGGAGATACTTCAGGACTTTATTTGCGCCGAAATGTTCTGTAATAATTTTCCATCGTTTGGTCGAAAACCAAAGAAATTTTTTTGCCAAGAAAAAATTGAATAATTTTTGGTTAAACTGAAAATATGCTCAGCTTCGGAATCACATTCAACAGCCTGAACACCTACTAAATTTAGCGAATGTGCCGCACTGACAAAAATTGCAAATTTACATTCTTTTATTCTTGACTGAACACCAGAATACTTTCCAGCCATATTTGATGCATTATCATAACTCTCACCACGACAATCTTTTATATTAATATCAAGAAAAAAGTTTTAAATAGTATCTGCTATGTATTCTGCTTTATGCTTATCCATAGAGAAAAAGTGCAAAAATCTCTCAATAGGCTCTCGAACGTCTGGTCGGTCTCTGCGCGCTTTGGGTTTTTTATTTACAACTGGACGCTCACGCGACTACAATTCCTCGGCTAAATGGAAACGTTTCGATGAGAATGCCCAACTGGATGTCTCTGCGGCCATCTTACTGTACCATCTACCTTTACAAGACTAGGCAGATAAGATTGAATGGACAAGACTAGACAGACAGGTAAACAGAAAAGACAAAATAGACAAGACGAGTCAAATTCTCTACAGATAAGATTTTATAGATGAGACATACATAGGGTGCATTCGCATTGGGCGCTCATACGCTTTGAGCGCTCACGCTTATAAGCTCCGATTATAGGTGTTTATGTTGGCCTATGACCGCTTAGAATCAGTAGGAAAATTTTGTTAGTTTTGGACACTATGAGAGTCAGTTTGCATCAACATGTTAGAAAATGTGAGAAATCTTTATCCATTAGTAAATAATATATTGGAAATTGCTTCATGAGGCCACTTATATTTATTTATCTATTTTTTTTATTTATTTATTTATTTATTTATTGGAACCAAGTTCCTTTAGGGAGGTCTCGGTAGGAGTGATTCGGCAGAAAACGTTACGTTACGTTATACGCCTATCTATTTTTCTCAGTGTATATTTCTATACCGCTCGCTTTTTTTCTCTTTCTCTCAGTGTAAATTTCTATAATGCGTGCTCTCTATGTTTCTTTCGCAGAGTGACAGACGAGCGTGGTCGGTTTATAACCTTAAAACTAAACGAGAAACAAAATTTACGAGACAAAATAATAAAATTGACCTATGCAGTTAGTTTCCGAGCTGTAACTATCTTAGTAATTTAGCAATTGACAGTTCAATGTCACTAATTAAAATGTTTTGGAAAATTGAAGATTTAGGGTCACGTTTAGGGACTTAAGGTCAGTTGGTCAACGTGAGAGAGATCTGGTGTAGATCCACGCTTATAGAGTAGTATTTTGATGATTTTATTTCGTTAACAATTAATTTTAAAACTTGCTGTCCCATTATATTAATATACTCATTACAAATATTTGCAGACAAATAATTAGTAATTCCTTTTCGACGATTTCCGCAGTTTCGTATATGATCAGCAAGAAAAGTATCAAATTCACTAATCAGCTCTAAGCATCCCAAATAATTCCCGTTATTTTGAGACCCCAATATCTCATTATCACCACGAAAAGCAAGACCTCTAGAAGCTAAAAATTTCACTACTGCGACAATTTTAAGTAAATTCTTCCAATAATTACACCAAGTAGATACCAATTGACCAATTGAGTTCTGTATTATATTGGGACAGCAACTCACTGTCAACTCGCCCCGTAGTTTTGCTTCTTGCGATATAATTTATCATTAATTGCCTATGCTGTAAACTGTTCTCATGCTCAAGTAATAAGTTGAACTTATATGCTTCCAATCTTTATATCCATTCGCAACGCTCAAATTATGTCCAGTAGTAGTATTAAATAGACGGCAGAAATAGTAAACAGACTTCATCGACGGTGAATAAAGGAACCATTTTCTATCTAAGGACTCACCATTCGTTAATTTACGGGTGAAAATATTTTTAGTCAAGTATCTAGTTTCTGTTTTACCGCTTGAATCTGGATAACTTGTAGAAGATTCGGAGAAGTCATAATTTTTATTTTGGAAAAACTCTGTCCCTTTTCAAATCCAAATATGGGGTAATTCTTCTGTTAAATTTTCGTCACATTACGTACCAGGATCAGATGATACATTTTCCAAGCTTATAGTTATTAACTCACACTCGCTTGAAGTAGAGGGTTCAGCATGATGTATGTTGGTCATTTTTGTCACATGTAGGATTTTTTTCCAGTTGATATTCAAAAGTATTTCGATCTTGCGGTGATGAAGGTGAAGAATTTGTCAGCGTATTTGCTTCTTCAACCATAAAAAATGAAGTGAGTTTAGGAAGTTTGTTGGTTATTTCTTTTTGACGTACAACTTTTTTTCTTTTTTGTGAACCACTTATATATGTTCTTTTCGACATAATAAAATGAATAAATAAATGAACACGTCAACACTTCTATTATCAACACACTTCTATTACTTTGGTATCTTGGTGGCAAGAAAGATGGATTTAAACTGAAGATAATTATATATTGTTAAGAACAGGAAGACTTACTCCCCGTTCCCATTTGCCTACCCCTACTAATAACAAAAGAATTCCAACCAAGTGCACTTAGTTGCTTCTATATTTAATATTTACAACTACAGAAAATAAATACTTGTATCTAAAATTTGTAAGTTTAAATATTACATTGTTTACAAACGCATTTAAAACCATTAGGGGTCACAAACGGTTGCAAGCACGTACCGGTCATAAAACAGCCCCAAACGCATTCAAAACCATTAGTGCGCTACCGACCAGAGTTAGGACCTATTGGTCGCCCCATGTGCCCTTATGGCAAAGACGGTTATGATTTTATCAGTAAAGGAAGACACATTAAGAGTGTCCTTTTTTTAGTTAATAAAAAGAAAAATAAGAAATGACTTACTTGCCATAATTTTAATTGTCTGATATTCATTGAACCTTCTGTCTGATCTTCTGTCTGTTATTCATTGTTTTTTTTTTTGAAAATGGAGCGTTGACAGTAGTGTATTGTGGCGGGAACGCACCGGTACATCGTTCCAGTAGTTTTTTAAGAAGCCGGAACGCGTTCAGGTCCCCGTACTTTTTCTCAAAAATATTAATTTTTACATTTTCATAGATCTATAAACAAGTCAGAATTTTAACAAAAATTATATAAAAGATTAAAAGGAAGTCGTCCCTGTGCCCTCTGCATGTAGAGGCTTCGGAGAAACCGTTTCTCCCTCCCTGAGTATTGCAAGTGATACGATTAATTCATCAAGCATAAGCATGCTTTCTATTTTAAACTTTTTTTTTTAAAGAATTTTTTTTACATTTTATACGTTCCAAAATGTATTTGTAGAACACTACTTATGTTTCACCACATTGTGGCTCTTCATCAGGTTATGAAATATAAAAAAAGTTAAAAAATGATCTTCTTATACACAAAAACAAAGGTAGGGTGGTCATTACTAGGGCATCCAGAAAACAGATGGAATTTCAAAAACCGGTTTACGGTTTTTCGTAAAGTAAAAAACCGGTTAACCGGTTAAAACCCGGTTTTAAGTATAAACATAAATAAATTGCTGTGAAACCAAATAAAATAAATATTTATTCATATGGCGAAATGAATATTATATATATATATATTTATTTATGTATATATATATATATATATATATATATATTTTTTTTATCAAAGTACGAAACCAGACTAAAATGTTAAGCATGGGATCCTTTGTTTTGTGGCGGTTGTGGGCCGTGAGCCCGTCTTTTGTTTTGGTTCGTTTTTTTTTTTTGTCTTTTGGTTCGGTTTTAGCGAGAAACGTTAAAACAACGGCTCTTTTCAGTTTTTTTTTTCCTGGTTTCTTCTGTTGTGGCTTCTTGTCCTGGGTTGGGTTGATCCTGCTGTGGCCTCTTCTCCTCGGCTGGTCCTGCTGTGGTCCTTTGGCTTCCTTCTTTGTTTCTTCTGTGTTGTCTCATTTGCTATGTTGTCGGTGTGGTCCTTTTGTTTCTCTGGGGTTGCTTTGGGTACCCTGTAGGTAGAAAACAGTGTTATTTATTGTCTGAATGTGGTTTGTTGCAGTTTTGGGAATTTCCACTTGACGTTTGTTTTGTAGTTTGCGGTTTGTTGTATTGTTATATTGTCATGTTGTCGCATGTTGTCAAATGTTTTTTGTGTAAGTCTTGCTATGTGCTCTGTGATTGTCTCCATTTCGAGGTCTTTATGTATTTGTTCGTTGGTTATGTACCATCGCGAGTCTGTGATTTGTCTCAGTATTTTGTTTTGTATAATTTGTAGTCGGTATTTTGTGTGTTTGTCCGCTTGCTTACAGCACGTCGCCGAGTATGTCATTATTGGTCGTATTACTGTCTTGTACAGTTTCAGCTTATTTTCCATGTTGAGTTTGCTTTTCCTGTTGATGAGGGGATAAAGATAGCCATTAATTTGTTTGGTTTTCTTCACAATGTAATCCATATGTCTTGCGAAGGTTAATCTTTTATCCAGTATAATACCTAGATATTGTACCTGATTTTCCCATTTTATACTTGTATTATTAATCTTGAGGCGTTTTGTTGGGATGTGTTTGAATTTTCTTCTTGTGAACATGATGGCTTGAGTTTTCTCAGCGTTAAGTTGTATTTTCCACGTGTTACATTAGCGATTTATCTCATCTAGGTGGTTTTGTAGTCTCTCGGTGATTGTGCTCGCCAGGATTCCTCTGGTAAATATAGCAGTGTCGTCTGCGTATAGTGCAATTCTTGTGTTTTCCATTCTTGGTATGTCAGCGGTGTAAATGTTGTAGAGCAGGGGCCCCAGTATGGATCCTTGGGGGACACCCGCTCCCACTGGACGTGTCGTCGACATCGTGTCATTTAATTTCACCTGGAACGTTCTGTTGCCGAGGTACGAAGCTAGTAGCTTTATCATCCCCATCGGGATTTTGAATTTATTCATTTTATATATTAAGCCTTCGTGCCACATCTTGTCGAAGGCCTTTGAGACGTCCAGGAGTACCGCTCGCATGGCGTATCCTCTGTTGAAAGCGTCAATTATCAATTCTGGTTATCTGGTACGTTGTGGAATGTTCTTGTCTGAATCCGTACTGTTCGTCCGGGATTATTTGTTTCTCGTCAACTATGTCTGTCAGTCGATTGTGTATTATTTTCTCCGTTATCTCCGTTACTTAAGTCCTGTTATAGTCCGGTCATTTTAGACATAAAAATAGTGATCAAATAAAAAAAATTCCGACAGAGCCAAATCTTCGTAGAGACCTTAGGTTTACCACAAGGAATAAAGTGTCAAAAGTCCCCATCAGTCCCATGTGAGCTTAGGGACTTATTCGGGGCCCAAGGTCAAAATTTTAGGTTTTTTGGATTTTTCTCGAAAACGGTAAGTTTTATCGAAAAAGTACCTCAGAGAAAGTTGTAGATAAAATTCTCTATAAAAATGGTCCCTATGATTTTTTCTCTAAGACCCACTATTTCCCAGATATTGCGCTTGTAAGAATCACGTTCTACATAATATGCACACATTTCCACACCACCGGTAGGCCTATTCCACGAACCTTTATGACGTTATTTTCAGGAACAATAATTATTTAATAGTATGAAGATTATTGATATGGGTTACTGGGTTTAACTGTCGTTTTAACTTTTTTTTATTACTTTAATCTGACTCATACTCTTCATATTCAACTTCAACAATCATGTTTTCTTCAATTTCTTCTTGTTCTTCTTCTTCTCCTTCCTGTTGATGAACGCTTAGAAATTGTTCAAATGAAGATGAATCAGTTGTCTCTTCATCAAAATCACATGAATCTTCCTCTCTTGTATTTAATTGAACATTTGAGCAAGAGACACCTTGGCAATTGGTACACGCTGGAGAACACTGCAACCCTACTTTTTTACAGCCACATTTGGCACTACAACCTTTCTTGCAATTGCAAAAAATAGTGTTAAGAAGTTTTTCTGGAGCAGGGGGCAGTAAAGTTCGAATCGGTTCCAAAGTATTATTTATCAATTTCCAACCCCAGTCTTCAAGGTTCAGTTCATTGCCTTGCCATGTCTGAACTTGATAGTATACTCGAAACAAATGTTGACTAGCAGATGCCGATGTTGGAGGAAGACAAGATAGCTGTACTTGCTTTTTGTTTCGTGTATTTTTTACAAATGTTAAATATCTGTACGTATCTATGCAATCAATTTTTTTTGGAGCTCCATAAACCGCAAGAAGAAACCGAATTCCTTTAGTAATTAGTATTTGAGGTGAAGAATTAATTTCTGTAAATACTTTTGCGCAGTCAATCAAATCATTTTTTTCAAATAATTTTAATACTGAATTTTTGCCCCTTCTAAACATTGCTGACGTAGTATCGCATCCGGTTATCGCATGTAAAAATAAAATAAAGTTTTGGCATTTTGGATAAGCTGATAAACTTTTAGAAGAATATATTTCTGTCCGTTGCTGCCCCTTCCCAGGTTTTAAAAAGTAAATAATTTTATCAGATGGAGTCCTTGCAGTGAGTAGTACTAATAAATCAACATCTTCACCCACTACAATAGTTGTATTTCTTGCATTAAATTGTTCTATTGCTGTTTCAATTATGAGGACATCGGCGTCATTCGGAGCTTGTTTCACGGCAATATTTTGAGCTGTTAATTTGTTACTCAACATGGAAATAAAACGAGATTTATTATTAATGTTTGCAAAAAAATGTTGTTGATTAACTGGAACTGTCATAAATTCGTCAAACATTATGTCGGTACCTGAGGATGTTTTTGTAGCACGACGACGTTGTTCTGCAGCTTTTATGTTCTTTGTTGTGTCACTATAGCCATCAAATACTACCGTAACTGTATGACCATAATGTCTATGTAAATACTGAACATATTTTTCAAAAAATACGTTAAAGGTTTCTTCTCGATCCCACACAACGTGATGTAGTAGATATCCTCCATCAATAACGTAAGCAGCGTTTGTACAATCAACCTCAGCATTGACTGATTGAAAGCAATCGTAAAGAGCCGACTTCATTGTTTTACGCATTCCAGCTGCATCGAAGAGTGACAACGGGTAAGGAGCTAAATCATATGCGAAAAATGTTTCAATTTCATCCTCAAAAGTCTTAGTGACACTCATACGTTGAAATAATAATACTGGGTCTATTGGTACTTCTTCGTCGTGAACTTTCACAGTGCTACTCACAGCTAATAGAGGAAGTACTTTATCTGTGCTTTTCAATTTTATATGATTGAAAGTTTGACCAGTCATTTTAGACATCCAGGCAATCCCTACTTCACGAGCTTTATGACAATTAATCTTATCGTCACCAACGACTCCTGAAGCAATAGATAAGATTTTGTTAATTTCGGGAAAAGGATCATGTGATGAAAACCAGTCAAGAAGTATTTTAATATCTTTAGCATCTTTCTTAACTCTCGATTCACTCGCATCTACATGTTGATCTGTCGTGTCCATTCGAACATTAGCAAGAACTTCCAACTCGTCACACACTGTGTTCATTGCATGCATTCCGTAAACCCATTTGCTTATTACACTTTCTTTTGTACTTCGTCCTCGAGAAATACCACCATCTGTTTTCATGGATTTCATCATTGATTGTTCGATAATCATATCTGTTGAAGTTCCACAACTGAGTTTATCAGAACGTCGAACAGTGAAAAATCCATCAGTAAACCTTCGATAAACACTAGGATCAATTACCTCCTCTAATTGAAGCATATCCTGCAAGTATAAGTGCGCAGACTTAGCGTAAGGTAAATGCCCCGATGCATGGAAATAAGGAAGCATTTCTTTAACACAGTTCAAATGAGCTTGCCAATCTCCCATACGTTCAAATATGTATATACGTGGCATATGTGTGCATACTATGTAGAACATGATTCTTACAAGCGCAATATCTGGGAAATAGTGGGTCTTAGAGAAAAAATCATAGGGACCATTTTTATAGAGAATTTTAAGATCTACAACTTTGCTCTGAGGTACTTTTTCGATAAAACTCTAAAAAATCCAAAAAACCTAAAATTTTGACCTTGGGCCCCGAATAAGTCCCTAAGCTCACATGGGACTGATGGGGACTTTTGACGCTTTATTCCTTGTGGTAAACCTAAGGTCTCTACGAAGATTTGGCTCTGTCGGAATTTTCTTTATTTCAATTGTCTAAAATGACCGGACTATTAGTAGGCTTATTGGCCTGTAGCTTGATGTTTTGTTCCTGGGTTTGTTGGGTTTGGAAATCAGTATTGCTGTGGCGTGTTTCCATTGGGGCGGAAACGTTCTGAGTTTGAGCGATGCGTTTACGATTTGATTCATTCTCTCTATAGCGGGCGGCGTTAGGTTCTTGATAGTCACATTGTTAATATTATCACAACCGGGTGCTTTCCTGTTTTTAAGGTTTTTTATTATCTCGGCTATTTCCTCTGGCGTTGATTCTCTTATGTCGCAGTTTTAGATTCCTTGAGAGTTGTGGATTGCTTTTGGGATATTTGGTGTGAATTGTTCTTCGAGGGCGTTTGTGAAAGTCTCTGTCTTGTCAATGTCAGAGGTTGCTGTGCTACCGTCGTTCTTTTTGATAGGTGGTATTGTGTTGCGGTTCTGTTGTTTTAGAGTCTTGGCTAAGTACCACGGTTCGTCTTTGGTGTCGTTTATTCGTTCTAGTTTGTTTTCCCAGTCTGCGTTGTGTTGTTCTTGTAGCGCCAGTTTTAGTTGTTTTGTCAGTCTGTTCAGGACCGTTTTGTCTGTCGGTGCTAATGTCTTGTTTGCTTTCCGTTTTGCGCGTATTAGGTTCATTATTTCCTGTGGGTGTGTAGTTGTTTTGTTGTAGGTTAGTTTTCTTGTGGCGGTATGATGCGCCTCCTTTATTTCGTTCTCGAATGTTTGCGCCGCCTGTTCTAGGCTTAATGGGTCTGTAATATCTGTGCAGGTAATATCAAGGTTCTCTTTGAACTTTTCCCAGTTTGTTAATGTTTTCTCGCACTTTTCGTTTGGACGTTCATGTGCACGG